>VZQC01014451.1:935128-985886 GCA_009823505.1 Rhizomys pruinosus
TTAATTGCTCTGTGTTATCTTCCAGATCTGATATTCTTTTTTCTGCTTTCTCCATTCTACTTCTGAGGCTTTTTCCTTTCCTTTCTTCTTGATTGGATGAGTATTCTAATTCCTTTTTTGTTTCATCCTGTTTTCTTTAGTATTTCCATTTCCTTTTTGAGCTTCTCAGTCTCTTCTTGGTGCTTCTCAATCTCTTCTTGGTGCTCCTTACTTCATTGGTTGGCTTCCTTTTTCAGTGTTTCTCCTTCCTTTTGGAGTTTTTTTTTTTTTTTTCTCCTTCTAGTTCTTTCTGGAGTTTGTCAATCTGTTCCTTTATTTCTTTCTGAAGTTTGTCCTTGTATCCCTCTAGGTCCTTTTTGAGTTTTTCATTCTCTCTCTTTAGTTCTCTGAATTCTTCTTTATTTTCTTTAATTTCTCTGCATAGGTCTGCAATTATTCCTCTGAGATCTGTTCCTTAGGTCACCTCCAAGTGGATCCCATTGTAGCTATCTCCTACAGGTTTGGTAGAGCCTGGTGTGGGATTATCCTGTGCCTTTCCCATGTTGTCCCTTCTTCATGTCCCTGGCATGTGGGCTTCCCTTTTGTGGTTCAAATCACAAATGTCTATTCATTATGTTAGTGGATGGTTTTGCTTGCCTCCTTCTGATGCTTTTTTTTTCTTTCCACCTCCTTGTTTATGGAGTATTGACTTGTCTAGGTTTCAGGCTTTCAATTTTATTTATATCTTGGATATTGGAAGCCTAAGTCATACTTCTCTTCCTGTTCTGAAGGTTCTCCAAAAAAAAGTCCACTTGGATACTCTCTCACCATTCCTGTTGGCAGGGGCGTGGGGAGGTATGCATGACCTAGCCCATGCCTCGGTACCTGCCAGGTGATAATCTACCCCCAAATCTACCTGTCTGAGTGACTTCCCGGTTCCTGTGCCTCAGGAGCCAGCCAGCACAAAGCCACAGATGCACCAAACTCAAACCTGACCTGCTGGTCACCAGCTGCAAAGGCGAAGGGCAGTCCTGCCCAGATGGCCACCCCCTACAAGCGGGCTCAGAGTTGTGACCACTTTCCAACATCCCAGGAGAAAATCTACCCCAAAATCTATGTGCCTGTGTGAATTCCAGGTTCCTATGCATCAGGAGCCAGCATGCACAAAGACACAGAGGTACCAAACCCAAACCTGACCCACTGGTCACCAGCTGCAAAGGCGAAGGGCAGTTCCACCCAGATGACCACCTCCTACAAGAGGGCTCAAAGTTCGACCCCCTTCCAGCAGCCCAGGAGTCAATCTACCCCAAAATCTACCGGTCTGAGTGACTTCCAGGTTCCTGTGCCTCAGGAGCTGTCCCGCACAAAGCCACAGAGCAAAATATTGATGTTTAATTAAAATACATGTAGGAAAGAATCTATTTCACTATCATTCTTTAAATATATTATAATAACTGTAGTGTTAATTTAGTTATCACCTATTGTACATGTAGTAACATCTACCAAGACACTGGTAACAGTAATTTACCCAATATTATTACCTACTATTCATAACAGGAACTTAGAATTTATTTTTTATTCTTCAGAATTTTAAGCATGTACATAATAAACTATGATCATATCTACCCTTATTTCCCCTCCAGCTTTTACCAAATACCTACCATATCCCATTCCCAAAGTTATGTATTAAAAAAATAACTTTTGGTGCTGGAGAGATGGCCTAGTGGTTAAGAGCACCGACTGCTCTTGCAGAGGACTAGGGTTTGATCCCCAGCACCCACATGGCAGCTGAGAACCGTCTGTAACTCCAATTCCAGGAGAACTACAGTTGGCGGCTGAGAACTGTCCATAACTCCAATTCCAGGAGAACTCCAGTTCCACGGGAATCCGATGCCCTCTTCTGACCTCCGTAGCATTGCACAACATGGGTGCACAAACCTACATGCAGACACTACATTCATACACATAAAATAAATAAATAAAATTAAAAAATAACTTTTAATTATGTTCATATATGTGTTTGTGTGAGAGTGTGTGTGTGTGCAGGTAACACAGGAGTCCAGGAAAAAATGGTTGTGGACCCCAGGAAAATGAGTTGTGGGCAGCATAATTAATCATTTTTAAACACTGAGACCTCTTTCCAGTTCTTTTCTCCCTTTTATATAACCCATTCAGTCCTACTTCTCATATGGGGATGGATATGCGGTCATCCATTGCAGCATGGAAATCTCATATGTGTCCATATCCTCACAGTGAAATTGAATGCCAAAGTGAAGCTTCTATTCACACATATACTATGAAGACACACAGTATCTTCTATGCTTATAGCAGAACCAGATAGCAGTATTGAAGTATTCCGTGGACCAGCACAAACATCAAACACAATCACTAAAAGTTTGGAAAGGAAGAAGACTGAGAGATTCATGGAATCTGCAAATAAGGATTCTTTGATGTCTTGGTCTGTTCATATTTTGCTTCTCTTCTCTTTTCTATGTACATGAGACTCCTATTTCTATATTAAATAAGTGTACTGAAAGTGAAGATTTCCATTGTGCTTGTGATTTAATAGACATGATTTCAGTTTTTTCTAATTTTGTATGATTTGGGCTATAGAGTTCTTGTATACAGCCTTTATTCTGTTGACATATATCCATACTATTCCTAGTTCCTTAAAATCCTTTATGCTACAAGGATGTTGGAATTTGTCAGAAGCCTTGTATTTTCCTATATTTATGAAATTACTTCTGTCTCTGAATAATATGAGGAATGATATTTATTAATTTGTAAATGATGACCCATCCCAGAATTTAGAAATGAAGCTAAATTTTTTGTCCTTGCATCCAGTTTTCAAGTATTCTATTGAAAATTTATGCATATATATTTATCATGAGAATATCGTAATTTTTCTTTGTATTTATAATTTGGGGACAGCGAGCTACTGAATTCATAGGATTTGGGGAGTATTCTTGTATGTAATGGAATATTTTGAATAATACTAGAATTAGTTCTTCTTTCAATGCATAATAGAATTCAGCAATTAACCCACAGTACCTAGACCTATTTAGCTGTAAGACTTTTTTAACTGAAGACCCACGTGTTGCTGTAGCTCTGTTTGCATTGATAGTCTCACATTGGTTTAATGTTGGTAGATCATAGAACTCTAGAAAATTATTGGGCTGGAGAGATATCCTAGCGGTTAAGAGCACCGACTGCTCTTGCAGAGGACCCGGGTTCTATCCCCAGCACCCACATGGCGGCTGAGAACCATCTGTAACTCCAATTCTAGGAGAACTCCAGTTCCAGGGGAATCCGAGACCCTCTTCTGACCTCCGTGGCATTGCACGATATGGGTGCACAAACCTACATACAGACAGTACATTCATACACATACAAAAATAAATTAAAAAATTTTAAAAAGAAAATTATTAATTTTTTAGATTTTTTGTTTATTAAATAAAATGATACTTAGATACAATAGACATATTTAGCAAAATAGGGCAATATAAACATACAAAAATCAGTATCAGCTGGGTGTAGTGGTGCACGCCTTTAATCCTAGCACTTGGGAGGCAGAGGCAGGTGGATCTTTGTGAGTTCAAGGCCAGCCTGGTCGACAGAGTGAGTTCCAGGACAGCTGGGGCTACAGGGAGACCCTGTCTCAAAAGGACCAAAAAAAAAAAGGACCAAAAAAAAATCAGTATCAGTCCTGTATAGCAACATCAAAAATGTATAAATATTTAAGAAAAGCTATACAACTCATAATTTTCCCAAATGCCCACAAGAAATAAACCTAAGAACGTAATATAAGGCATTTATAATGAAAACTTGCACTGACTGAATAAAAAGAAATAGAAGACTATGGTAGAAGTTGGAGAGCCTCTCCATGGTCAAGTATTTGAAGAATCAATATTTTTAAAAAGTTAGCTTTGCCATTTAACTGCCAAAGTAAGTTAAAAATTATCTTCATGTAGTATAAATTCTTTATTTTCACTCAACTGTGGAATAGCTCTCTATTTTAATGGGAGAATCAACTGTAATATTTCCAAAATCAATCATTTAAAATGTTTCATTTTCTCAGTGATGAGCACTGATGGCTATTTCAAATACTAAGTCGCTGTACATTGGCTATGGTCTCTGATGAGTTTCTTTACTGTCTATGCAATCAAGTGGATCCATTTGCTTGTTGATAGTCTCAAGCAATGATGCTTTAATTACTGTATATTTCTATTGCTCATACACTATTTTGTTTACTGTGGGTTCCTGGTGTCCAGGGTTTTGCCTGCCCCATGGCCAGCCATGCATGCAGTCATTAGACTGATGGTCTCTTAGCCAAATACTAAGCTGTGGAATTGATAATCCCACAGCTAAACACTCAGCCATGGAGCTGATAAATCTCATTATCAAATACCCAGCTTTGGAGCTGGTAATTCCACAACCAAGCAAGCTGGAGAGCTAACTATAGGGCTGATGGTCCCACAGTCAAGCTGGATAAAAGAACATGTGCACATTAATGAGCCAGAGATCACTTTAGTTGGTAGAAATCTGTGAAAAGCCATGTATTCTTATATAACTGGCAGTTTAATTTTTAATTTTTAAAAAATTTTATTTATTTTTATGTGTATAAATGTACTATCTGCATGAAGGTTTGTGCACCCCTGTCATGCAATGCATCAGAGGTCGGAAAAGGGTGTCGGATTCCCCTGGTACTGGAGTTAAAAACGGTTCTTAGCCACCATGTGGGTGCTGGGGATTGAACCTGGGTCCTCTACAAGAGTAGTCAGCACTCTTAACCTCTAGGCCATCTCTCCAGCCCAGTCATGTGATCTTTACTCATGACTCTGAACCCATGCTAGCTGAAATGTTAACCCACACATGCTCAAGCTCCATCTGCTCACAGATGTATTTGTTATGACCAAATACATGACAAGAAACAATTTAAAGGCAGAAGAGTTTATTTAGGCTTATAATTGGAATGGACCATTTTATCAACTTCTGAGGCTACTGGGGGTTGTGAAAATTTCTGGCCCTTATAGCCCTTGCTAGGTATTGAATCCTTTCTCTGGCTCTGCAGCTTACTCTGAAGCCACTGCATGAAAATATAATGTGTTTGAAGTGGAAAGATATATGCTTTTCCAAATAGACACAGGTAACCCCAGCAGATTAACCTTACAGAATATGTCATGAAGGGACAATGATGAATGCCATGGAGTAATACACTTAATAAATTAAAAACAAAATTTGGTCATATCTACATCCAATTTGCACAGTATTCTGCAAACCTGGAAGATGGAATGGAACAGAAACCAAGTATAGATTTACAGATTCTATACTAGACTGACTATAGTGTAGTATATACTACACTATAGTCATGGAGAAAGGAAAGAACAGCTTAAGGCTATGTCACAGATATTTGATTTCTTTGACCATTTAAGGATTTTTTTCTGAAAAATTTCCAAGGATGAAAATATATTTATTTTTTCCAATATCTGAGGGTAAAATATAGAGAAATGGATAAGATGAGGGTATTAAATATAGGGAGAGACAGGAGTTATACAAGTAAATTTGGGATAAATGTAAAGAAGGAGCTCAAGATACCAGGGACCATAGGAAATTGGTATTATCAAGGGACATTTCACATGGCGAAATCATGGAGGGAGGATTCGACAGGGACCATGAGAGTTGGAGACATACACAGAGAAGAAGAGAGATAATGACTAGTGTAAAAAACTGGAGGGACTCATATTAGTCTAAAAAACTAATAACTAATTGCACATAAAATATCACTACATGAGTCCAGGTGTATAGCTGATTGCTATTTAACAAGAAACAGGAGAAACTTTCCTTTGAAGGTAGTCCAAATGATTTCCTGAAAAACACAGGCTATTGCCAAAGCCTTTGTTTACTTTCCAAAACTTGAAGGTAAAAGCTTCCATAACTTGTAGATGAGGCAGGACATACTTTGGAAAGAAATTTGGAGCTATGGAAATGGAAGGGACCTGGAAGCCAGGTCCCCTGAAGGCTAGCTCTCATAGCTTTGGAGAGCACTATGCAAGCTGCTGCGGAAGAACCTCAATCAATTGTCCAACACCAGCTTTAATATCAAATACCCAAATCAATAACCAGTACACAGTATGACATTGGAGAAGTAGTGGCACTTTTATATTGGGGGCAATCGATCAACTGCCATCTAATGGGATTTAAAAGCCACTCAATGGGAGGAAATTCATATATAGTACTGTAAACATATCTATATATACAGAGATGGAGAGGGTCATAGATCTTAGAGAAAAATCCCAAGGATATCACATCCCTACATTAATGTAATTTCTTGATAAGTACAAAATATGTGTCCTTAAATATAAAGTCAATTGTCCCATCTCCATTCATCAAAAACGATTTTTTGGCACTAGATGAAGAGCTCCTATTATAGAGTACCACAACAGATAACACAGACATTGTGTGTGAATTTCCCAAGCCTAATTGGTAGTACATCTATAATACAACTTCTACACATAAGCCTCATCCAATAGAGAACAAGGAATAAGAGGAGACTAATGTATCTATCAACTCTCATTATTGTAGTTCCCTCATGCAACAGTGGGCCAGGAGCACAAAAGGTCCCAAATGGCCAACACTTAGATATTAGGAGTCCACAGAGTCTGAGTCCTTGGTCAGGACTCCTATATTAAGCCTCACTCACTCAGGGCTCAGGGATCACTAGAGAAGA
Organism: Rhizomys pruinosus; assembly: GCA_009823505.1. Classification (NCBI taxonomy): domain Eukaryota; kingdom Metazoa; phylum Chordata; class Mammalia; order Rodentia; family Spalacidae; genus Rhizomys; species Rhizomys pruinosus. Next base: position 941,835 of record VZQC01014451.1, read on the forward strand.
AGGTATAGAAAAAATAGCCAAGGAGGATATTCATCACTATATGGAAATAGATTCCTTCAAGCTCCTAGAACACTACTCAAATGAACCTACAGAAATGGTGTCAGCATACACGAGAAAAAAAAAAAAAACAAGCATGGAACAGCAATAAGGCTGTAACACAAATGACAGAGTCTATTAATTCCAGTGGGGGGACTGTGGGAGGGTGCCAATAAGGAAGGGGATATAAAGGTGATTAAGATTGATTGAGATGTTCTGTATGGAATACACAAAAATTCATTATTTTTTTGAAAAAACAAAGAAAAAGAAACAAAGAAAAAGTTATAAGGAAGCCTACTGCTATCAAAGTTACTCTAGTTTTCAAAGTATATTTTTATTGAATTTCTGTGCATTTTCTATAATATATTTTAATTATATTTATAATTATTTCCGTATCTGCATCCTCCTATAGCCCAACAAGGAATTTCATGTAATCTGTCATATATGTTAAGAATGAACAAGTCAATTTTGTATATGCATATACACTTTGAGGTGAGTTGATCCACTGGAGCCTGTTCAGATTACCTAATGTCACTCCCTTAAAGATGACCAACTCTCTCACACCCATCAGTGAGCATCTGCCACTACTTCCTGAACTAAAATTGGGGCTCCCACCCATTTCCCCAGTTCTATGCTGGGTTTTTGTCTGATTGAGTTTACTTGGGCCTTATGCATACTGCCACCATTGCTGAAATTTCATATGTGCAAGTTTCCAGATTTACAGTCTTTTATGCTCTACACTTTTGACGCGAATGCCCTCTCTGTTTTTTGTCATTTCTTACATGAGGAAGCTGCACTGGTGAGAATTAAGAGACTCATTAGTATTCTATCTCTTTGAATAAAAATATATACATCTCGTGGCTGGAGAGATGGCCTAGCAGTGAAGAGTGCCGACTGCTCTTCCAGAGGACCCATCGATCCCCAGCACCCACATGGCAGCTGAGAACCTTCTTTGACTCCAGTCAAGGGGAATCCTACGCCCTCTTCTGACCTCCACAGCATTGCACGACACGGGTGCACAGACCTACATGCAGACAGTATATTCATACATATAAAAAAATAAATAGGGGGCTGGAGAGATGGCCTAGCAGTTAAGAGCGCCAACCGCTCTTGCAGAGGACCCGGGTTCGATCCCCAGCACCCACATGGCAGCCGAGAACCGTCTGAAACTCCAATTCCAAGAGAACTCCAGTTCTAGAGGAATCTGACACCCTCTTCTGACCTCTGCGGCATTGCACGACACGGGTGCACAAACTTGCATGCAAACAGTACATTCATACACATACAGAAATAAATAAAATTAATTAAAAATTATAAAAATAAATAAATAAATAAATGAGAAACATCTTAAAAACTGTTCAAAATCACCAGTAATTAGGGAAATACAAATTGAGACCATTCTAAGATATCATCTCACTCTGATAAGACTGGCCAGGATCAATAAAATAAATGATGTAAAGTGCTGGAGAGGTTGTGGGGAAAGGGGAACACTCATCCATTGCTGGTGGGAATGTAAACTTGTACAGCCACTATGGAAAGCAGTGTGGAGACCCCTTGATCCAGTCATAACACTTCAGTATATACCCACAAGACTCATCTTACTGCAGAAATACATGCACAGCTATATTTATTGCAGCTCGGTTCACAATAGCAAAAAGCTGGAACCAACCCAAACGGCCCTCAACTGACGAGTGGATAGAGAAAATTTTGTAGATGTACACAATGGAGTTCTATGCAGCAATAAAGAAAGACATCATGAACTTTGCAGGTAAAGGGATGGAGCTAGAAGATACTATGTTAAATGAAATAACACAGTCGCAGAAAAACAAAGGACAAGTGGTATCCCTCATCTGTGGATACTAGCGTCGATAACCCAGTTGTAAATACTCCTTATGGGGAGGGATGCATATTGGAAAGAACAACAGAAAGACTGCACAGAAAAGTGACTGAAGTGAAACTGGAGGGGTGGGAGGGGCTGGAGAGGGACACAGGTCTATATTCGATTAATGTATACTTAATTGACCTGAGTTCAACAAGTATCGAATTTTGCCCAGACTCTGTCTACAGGTTACATGGTGTTTTAGAACTTAGTAAAAGTAAATATGTGTATACTAAACAACATTGGTTTAAAGGTTTTGATAAAAATGGTAATGCTTCTGAGCTAACTGGAAATATAAATTGTTGTGGTCCACATTTGTTTTACTTAAAATCTGTATAAAAATAACTTTGGGATTGGCACATACAAACGTTCTCTATAATTTTTCTGTTGTACAGTATCATCTTGTAGCATTCTTTTTTAGCTGTAGGATGATTTCACTTAAGGAATTAAGTTGGCTCCCCAAATTAACGACATCCAGTCACCCAAAAGAGCTTGGGTGAATTTGTGTATTCACCCTGACCTGCAGGGTTTTCAGCTAGGGTCCGGGGAGAGAATAACCTGAATTAAGAGACAAAACCCAAACACAAGGAGAAGACCAGGTCTATAATCTGATCGAGGTCTCATTGTCTTTATTAGGTGCAGAGTTTATATAGACAAGGGAGCGGGAAATTTGTGGCGGGAAAGGGGGCAGGCACAGTTCAGGGAGAGGGTACATTTGGAGAAGTGCCAGGCACTCACAATTCTTGGCACTCGTAAATTTCTGGGATAAGCAAATTCCTGAGGTAAGTAAGCTGGCTTGTAAATTCCTGAGGTAAGTAAACTGCATTGGTAAACTCATGAGATAAGCAGGTTAGTAATTTTCTGCGAGCATGTATGTCTGACAGCTTTGGCTCCCAGCATCTCCTCCCTTCTTTTATACAAAAAGAGGGGGAGCCCCACTTGTAAAGGTGGGTTTTAATAAATTGGGCTGTAAACTTTATTTTTTCACTAAGGCCAATTAATATTCAAGAATCCCAACCATGAAGTAAGCTGATTGTCAAGTATAAGCAATGAATGTAACATTCATGTAAAACCAATTTGCAAGTATCTATGTTTATATGTTGAACAACCCAAGGTTCCCATAGTCCAATTGGAGAAGCTTGTATGCACAAGCATGTTGATCAATTAAGAGTCCAGTCCATATTGTTGTAGTCTCACAATTCACCCCAGTCTCTCCGCAGCCCTTACATTCTACCACGCCTCCTCTTCCGCAAGTTGTTCCCTAGGCTTTGGGAGAGGGGAGGGGCACAGTGGGTGAGAAGCAAAGCAGTGTTTTCTCTGGGGATGTAATTTTTGACTCTAGTCAGGTTGTTTCCCTTCATGGGTTGACAGCTTATCCAGGGTACCTTTTTAGTCCTATTAACAAAGCACAAGCAATTAGATGTACAGGCATTTAAACAATATTATTATGGCAAGCTAAGCTGTGAGCATAGACACAGATGTTTGGATGGTATGTTAATCCACAAGCTGTGGTTTTTCTATAAAAGATGACAAGTTTTTATTGTGGCTCATATAATCTCCTAACCACTAGAGGACATAAGCTTATGGCATCAGCCATGAATTATTCCTCCAAGGAGAGAGCTAATAGCCAATTAGATTTGGGATATGTATAGACACATGGCTGCCACTGTTGCACAGTATCTCCAGGCAGTTGAGGTGTAGCTGATACTGACACAGGAGTCTTGCTTGATTCAAGGAGACCAATATTTTGCTTTATCACATTAGTGGCCTTTGGTAATGCTCTCTGGCATTTCAGCGGCCAACTGCACATTAGCAAGTGATGTCTCAAAATATTTTTTCATGCTTACACCAGGTCTTCGACAACAGGGACTTACCACCTTTCTCCTTGCAGATATCCCATTTTTTATAGGCAAGGGCCTTTATAATTTGGGGGGCTTGGATCCCCCAGCCAACATCTCCTTGGCAGAACAATCCATTGTTGCCATCAGGGCTTTCCTGTATTAACATATTGTGCTCAATTGTACCACTTATAAATTACATTTATATTTGGCTCTAGATAGAGTATTATCTTTGTACAGTTTTTATGTCTATCAATCAATTAAAGAAGGTAGTTATACCTGTTTTATAAGCATTTACCATTATAGCAGTTGGTTCTAATTTACAGTTGGGGAATGACTTTATTACCATCATATTTTTCTTTTTTATATAAAGGTGAGAGGTAGAAAGGTTTCTCAGCATCTGGAAGGTAAACTTCATTAGATCACATTATAAACAGTTATCCCAAATAGAATTTAGAGAGATGTTCAGTGTCTGTGACTCAGGCAATCTGAGGTTTCTTTTTCTTTAATGTTCAGATGGGTCAGCCTCTCTGCTGGCATTTCTCAGTCCATCTTGCAGTCAAAGATTGTGTATTTTCAGGCATTTAGGTTGGTGTTTTTACCTGTGAGAACATACAAATCTCCTTCCATTGTTAGTTTCAAGATTTTAAAATTAAAAATTTATCAAAAAGTTTGGAATATAGAGGGAATATTATACCACCTCCCTCTTTTTTGATCAATAGATGACTAAATTGTATTACAAATACCCAAAAACAGGAACCAAGGTGTAAGTTTTCATCAAATCAGTTTATCATTGACTGTATGCTTATTTGGGAAGTGAACTCAGACTTAATTTCTTTAAATTATCCTACAAGTAAAGGAAAAATGTTATAAGGTGATACTGTATAACACAGGAAAATACAGAGACCATTTGTGTGCCTTAACCCCAAAGCCATTGTTGGAAATTCAATACAGATTACAAATAAAACAATTAACATCTTATTTTTCCAATTAGTTTAAATGTATTACCATTTTAAACTGTAAACCTTACAAGGTGGATTATAATAGCTGTCTTTTTCCAAGTTCTTGGCCTTTTCTAGGCCTGGCATGAAAGCCTACTTTAAAGATTTTTTAATATCTAGCTCTTAAAAAAATTTTTTTATATACCTTTTATTTTTTATTTTCAAATATCCAAAAACTTATTAACACTTTAATACACTGAAAATCTGGTTGCATCTTTGTTTTAGATGTTGAAAGAGTGTAACCAGTGTAGATTTATTATTTTAAATTTTTTGATAGATAACCCATAACCTTTGTTGAAATTGAACTATGTTTTGGCTGATTAATATAAATTTGCGTCTTAAGATGGAAGGGCCAGTTCCAGCTTAGAGGCAATGTTTTTATTTTATCATGTCTGTTAACATAATATACTTAGAACACAAAAAGTACACTCATCCATACACACGTGTGCGCGCACATACATACACACCAGAATCAACCTCCATGCAAGCCAGGTATTCTCTCAGGGAATTTAGAGGCGGTTCGTGGACCTTCCCTTGCGGTGCTTAGCCTCGTACCCACATTGGTGCCCATGTTGCACTCCATCATGGGAGTCGATATGCATAGGTCTGAATCCTATGCATCTCCTAAAGGAGAGGAGTCATTCGGCCTATTTAGCATCGGTCTGTCAGATCTAAACTGAAGGCAGCGGGTCTATTATTTGGCAAATGAAAAAGGGGGGGGAGGAGTTACTCTGTTGATTCTGGTTCTGCCAGTCCGCGGTCCATGAGATCCAGGCGATGGTAATGAACCTGAATAGATCTTTCTGTTATAGAGTCAACCTGCTGTTTGACAAAAGATATCAATTTATTAAAAACATAAGGTCCTAGGGTTACTAAAAGTAGGAGGACAATGAGGGGTCCTAGGAATGGTATTAAAAGAGAAATCATGGAAGATTTCCACCATTCATCTGCTGCGGAGGAAAATCTTTGTTTATGTAGCTCCTTGCTTAGTTGATTAAGTTTTGCAACCTGAGTTTCAACTAATCCAGACTCATTTATGTAATAACAGCATTCCTCGCCAAGAAAAAGGCAAGTGCCTCCTTTTTCAGCAGTAATAAGATCTAAAGCTCTTCGATTCTGAAGGGCCACTTGGGCAAGGGAAGTAATCTGTCTCTGCAGGGAAGCTAATGATTCAGCAGAGGCGTCTATCGCAGTCTGGAATTGCTGAGTTAGCGTAGCTACGGAAGTAAGGGAATGTCCCAAGGCTCCCGCGGCCAAACCTGTTGCCACCGCGGCAGTGGCAAGAGAAATTCCTGCGATAACTGGAAGGAAAACAGCTCTTTTATGGTCAGGATGGACATAGGATGTTTGGCTTTGAAATTCTGCGGGGGTAAGAATAGTTAACTGAGGCACCAGTGTGACGGGGAGACATAAAAGATTGTTCTCACGGGGGAGGGTCAAGTTTTTAGAAAGAGTACCATTACACCAGAAAAAGAATCCTTTGGGAGCATAGTAAGAGGATTTGGGTGTCTGAGTCTGGTTGCACAGAAAAGTATTGGCATTACTATAGCAGAATGCAAATTGCTCCTGTTCGGGGAGGCTGAACAGGGAAACTCCTGTGATAGATAAGGTGTATGATGAAGGGCTAGTAGAAGTATTAAGAGGTCTGGGGTAGGGCACAGCTGTCAGTGGAGGTCTTCCCAGGGCAGCACAAAGGAAACAAGAAGAAATGTCTCCTACTCCTGAAATATTTGCAATCATTAAACCTTCTCTGAGAAGTGTAAGCCATGAGAATGGGTGCGGGGAACTTAACGGTGTGAGTTGTACATTTAGCTCTTTTTCTTTAATTTGGATAGTCTGATGAACAGTTGATTGAACCTGAACAAGGGCTCGCCATATGTACACTCTGCTGGTAGGGTAATTTTCAATTATGTTTAGGTACACAGCTCCCTTAACCGGTGAGGTCCATCTAGTATTCCAAGGGTCCCAAACAACGAAGGTAAATCCTTCATTTGTTTTAAAAAGGGAGGGGCCCTTGTATTGGTGTCGGCTAAGGGGTAAATCCCTATATGGTGTTTGAGCAACATGAATTTTGCAGTACCTATAGGGACACCCAACATTTTTCTCAACGTAATAGTTTTTGCAGTTGTCCTCTGTCTGGTCAAACAGAAAGCATAAAGCTGGGGCAATTTTATTAGGTGACCTTTTGAAGTCAGTGAAGTTAAGTAGAATCGCGGTCTGGCATCCCACAGGGGGGCAGTCTGCGGTGGCTAGGAGGTGGCCGTAACTTTCTGTTTGGGCATAATTAGTCCAATTTTCAGTCATGTAAAACCTCCATGCGAATGGGGAGGTTACTGCCTTTCCCTTTGATGTGAGGGAAAGGTGGGGAAGACTTACCAAGAGGATCCACAGGTGAGGCATGCCAGTGAGAGCCATGTCTGTAAGGAAAGATAGAGAATTGTTTTCTCAGGGGGATTTTTAACCCCTGGAAGGGTTGTTATTAACTTGACTAACCAGGCGTTCAGGGAGCCATCTGGCAGCGTCCTCCTTGGTGTTGAGGATGCAAACGTGTCCTCGACCCCATATGAGAACGGGGTCCGGGCCATTCCATTTTGAAGTTAGGGGATCTTTCCACATGACGGTGGCATAATTTTTATTTGTTTCAGGATGCCAGAGGCGATCAGCAGCGGATTTGCCATGGTTATCCAGATTGAGGAAATTGAGGACAAATAATGCGTGGTGCAAGATATTTTTTGGTGATCCTCTTAAGGGATATAACGTTCCTTTATCCAATTTGTGAAAGGTATTTTTGAGTGTTTGATGCGCACGTTCCACAATTCCTTGCCCTTGAGGATTATAAGGAATGCCGGTGATGTGTTTTATCTGGAGTTTTTTACAGAAGGTCTGAAAGTTTTGTCCGATATACCCGGGGCCATTATCTGTTTTGATAATTTTTGGCTTACCCATAACTGAAAGGCAATTTAACACATGGGCTATTACGTTCTTTGAAGATTCCCCAGCATGTAGGCTGGCAAAAATGAATCCACTAAAGGTGTCTATAGTTACGTGGAGATATTTAAGTGTGCCAAATTTTGGGATGTGGGTGACATCCATCTGCCAGATTTCATTGGGAATGAGTCCTCGGGGGTTCACTCCTAGGTGAGGAATAGGTAGAAGAGTGACACAAGCAGGGCACTGTTTGACAATTTGCCGGGCCTGTTCCCGAGTGATTTTATAAAGTTGTCAGAGTGTTTGGGCATTAAGGTGATGTAGGGCGTGGCTATCTCGGGCCTGGCTGATGGGGTCTAGTTCTATGGAGAGGATTAGGTGCGTAGCAGTGTCGGCGTGAGCATTTCCTGCAGATAAAGGGCCAGGGAGTTTGGAGTGAGCGCGGAGATGTCCAAGAAAAAAGGGGCAGTGTCTAGAGGTGATTAGTTTTTGAAGCTCTATAAAGAGGGGAACGGCATTGGTGGAGGGCTTAATGAAAGGGACGGTTTCAAGAAGCGGTACGGATTGGGCTATATAAGAACTATCAGTGTATAAGTTGAAAGGGCTGTCAGTCAATTTTTGGAAAACTTGAACTACCGCGTAAAGTTCTACAAGTTGTGCAGACCTGTAGGGAGATTGGATGGTGAAAGTTTGATCATCAATTACCATAATGGCAATCCCATTAGAGGAGCCATCTGTGAATACTAAGCTTGAGTTTTGTATTGGTTGGTGTGATGTGTTTTTTGGGAAGATAAAGGGATGATTTTTGGCAAATTGGAGTAGCTTATCTGCGGGATAATGATTGTCAATTATCCCAGAAAAGGACAAGCAGGCTATAGGCCATTCATCAGTGTTTTGCATAAGCCAATGTAATTGATCCTTAGAATAGGGGAGTATTATTCTGTCAGGGTCTTTGCCAAAATATTGCCGGCTTTGTTCTCGACCCAAGGAAATTAATTTAGTGACTAGAATGGCATAGGTTTCAAGTATTTTGGTAGGGGATGCAGGGAGATGTATCCATAGGAGTGGGCCCTGCTGCCAAAAGACTCCTGTAGGAGTATGTGAGGTTGCACATACAACAAATAAGAGGGGATCCTTGTAGGATACAAAGTTGACCCCTTGATTTTGAATGGCCATTTCAACGATGTGTAAAGCTTTAACGGCTGCAGGTGTTAAGGAGCGGCGGGAAGAGGGGTCAGAGTCCCCTTTTAAAATGTCAAAGAGAGGCTTAAGTTCTCCGGTTGTGAGTTTAAGATATGGCCTTATCCAATTAATATCTCCTAACAGTTTTTGGAAGTCATTTAAGGTTTTTAAGTGACTGGTCTTTAGTTGGATTTTTTGTGTGATGATTTTTTGGTAGTGGAGTTCAAATCCTAGGTAGAAATAAGGGTCTTTTAATTGAACTTTTTCGGGGGCAATTTGGAGACCGTTATTAGTCAATTTTTGGGAGATTGCTTGGCAACAAAGGAGTAACTGGGGGCCATCAGCTCCTGCCAGGAGGATATCATCCATGTAATGGATTATGTAGATTGATGGCCATTGTTTTCTAAAGGGATCAATGACTTGGGCAACGAATTTTTGACAAAGGGTGGGACTATTGGCCATTCCTTGGGGAAGAACCTTCCAATGAAAGCGGGGCATAGGCCCTTTAAAATTTGTTACTGGCAGGCTAAACGCAAAGCGGACTCTGTCTTCTGGATGGAGGGGGATAGTAAAAAAACAATCCTTAAGGTCTATAACTATTTTATAGTAATTGGAAGGAATGGCGACAGGGGAGGGTAGCCCAGGCTGCAGGGCCCCCATAGTAACCATCGTTTCATTAATTTTTCTAAGGTCTTGTAGTAACCTCCACTTGCCAGATTTTTTCTTGATAACAAAGATGGGAGTATTCCAAGGAGAGGTGGTGGGTTCAATATGACCAGCAGCAAGCTGTTCCTGTACTAAAGCTGTTGCTGCAGCCAATTTCTCTGAAGTTAATGGCCACTGATCAACCCATACAGGTTTGTCAGATTTCCAAGTAATTTTATCCGCATGGGGTACAGGAATGTCAATAGCCATTAAGGTAAATTTTTCATGCCGAGACCTAGGCGATCGGAGTTTTTAGTTAGTACGATGGGCTCTTTTATCCCCTGTGAACGTTTTCCTAATCCCTGTCCAGGGCGAAAGCCCTGCCTCAACATTTGTTGGGTGACAATTTCATTTGGGCTACACATAATGAGATTTAGTTGGGCAAGAATGTCCCTGCCCCAAAGATTGATGGGCAGGCCAGGTACAACGTATGGTTGAACAGTACCTGAATTACCCTCTTCATCTGTCCATGTGAGGACCTTGGAACTTTGTTGAGGGTTGGAGGACTGTCCAATGCCTTTAAGGTGGGTTAAGGTAGCTGTAAGGGGCCAGGAAAGAGGCCAGTGTTTGTCAGAAATTACTGTGGCATCAGCTCCGGTGTCTACAAGGCCTTCAAAGGTTTTTCCTTCTAGTTTTAATTTTAAAAGAGGTTTTTCTTGCGTAATTTTTTGAATCCAATAGGCATCTGAGGAGCCAAAATTATTAGTATCTCTGGACTGTTTGAAAAATTTCTGATTAGGGTGAATGAGGGGTATTAACAGTAGTTGAGCAATTCTCTGTCCAGGTTTTATGGTTATAGGGCCGAGGGGGGAGGATGCTAGGATCTTTATTTTTCCTGTGTAATCATTATCAATAACTCCAGGGAATACATTTAGGCCTTGGATTGTTAGGCTGGCACGACCAAGGAGCAGTCCAAAGGTATTGGGGGGCAGGGGGCCACAAAACTCCGTCTCTAGGATTTGAATCCCCATTTCAGGTGTTAATATTGCAGCGGTGGAGGAACAGAGGTCCAGTCCAGCGCTGCCTGCGGTGGCTCGGGAGAGATTGGCGACATTGGAGTCTGAGGGTCTGGCATTTGGGGGACAAACCTGATAGCCCCAGGGGTTTGTCTCGTTTTGGGGGCCAGGGGCTGGCCCCTCTGGAAGTTTCCCTGTTTTGGGGGTAGGGTGTTGCCCTGGGCGTCCGCTTTGGAGCGGCATTCCGAGGACCAATGTTTTCCCTTGTTACATCGAGGGCAGGGGAAGGGAGGGAGCGTGCGTTTGGCCCTCTCGGAGGTGCAATCCCTGGAAAAATGTCCCGGTTGTTTGCAATTAAAACAAGTCTTAGGGTAGTCGGCCTGAGTGAAATTTTTGAGAGCTGCCCCTATCGCCATTCCGATGGAATGAGCCGAGCCAATACCTGCGCAAAGCCGAATGTAGCCAGATATATCTTTAGTACTACGGTGGGGACGGATTACAGCCTGGCACGCAGGGTTCGCATTTTCAAAAGCAAGGTGTTTAATGAATTCGCTTTCGTTTTCGTTCTGTCCAACGAGCCTTTCAGCCGCTTCTGTGAGTCGGCTAATAAAATTACTGTATGGCTCATCGGGCTCTTGATGGATTTTGGTTAAAGACGTGGTTGCCGATCCTTTAGGGGGGAGCCGCTTCCAAGCTTTGATACCTGCATTTTGAATTTGAACTAGGAGGCCAGGAGGAAACTTAGCCTGTTTTTCATTGGTATCGTAAGGACTCTGACCCAGAAGTTTTTCCCTAGTCCAAGTTTTAGCAGTTTTACTTTTTGTGTTGCGGGCTGCAATTTCTCTGCAGTTTTCTTCAAAATCAGTTTTCCAAAGGATGTAGTCGCCACCAGGCAATGCGGCACGGGCTAAGAGATACCAGTCATTGGGGGTCAACCAACGTTCAGCGAGGGTTTCAATTATAGATAAGGTGAATGGTGTTACCGGGCCGTAAAGCGTGACCGCAGCTTTTAATTCTTTTATATGTTTAAAGCTGAGGCGGCGGTATTCTTGTCCTGAAATTAGAATTGTTTCCTTACTTTCCTCACTTGGGGTTTCCTCCTGATCCTCCCTGTCAGAGATTTCCCCATCCGAATTTTCTTCTTCTTCCTCAGATTCATTTGCCTCACTAGAAGCGGAGGCGGCCTTGCTTCTAGTAACGGGAAAAGCATGTATACATGTTTTTGGTGGTTTTTTAGATGCCGGTTTGGGTGTGATGGGATCCAGGGGGAAGTTAGTTAGCTCTATATTTAATGCCCTTAATTCTTTTATTAAGTTTAGGTGTTGTTTTTTAATTTGGAGTAAATTTTCAAGTGAGGTGACCTCTTGACTAAGTTTTACTTTGGCATTTTCTGTAATATCAGTGTCAAAGGCGGGAGCACAAAATGGGGGAGCTATAACATATGGAGGTGGGAAGTTCTGGGAGGCTAGCAAGGGCGGCCACTCAGGATTTTTATTTTTAGCTGCTTCCTCGTCAAGGGGATGGGTTTCCTCCGGGGAAAGAAAACTGTCAGGTGGGCCTTCTTTAGACTGGAAATTCTTTAGAGAGGGGTATATTTTTGGAACGGGGGCATCTGGCTTAGGGTAGCTGGGTATGGCAGCACTGGCCTCGGGGTTCAGGGCGAGCTCTATGTGGTCAAGGCCGCGCGAGGGGGGAGGGGAGTTTGTCGGAGGCACAGTCGCGGAGGCTGGCTCTCCCAGATCCTGCATTGAGATGGAAATAGAATCACAAACTGAGGGGGGCCGAGTCTGTTCTTTTAAAGCTTTTTTTTCCTCTTTAACTACTTCTTGCCATTTGTTTGAAACCTTGAGGACATCATGAATTAAATTCCAATAGGAAAAGGCCTGAACAGGTATTTTTTCTGGACCAAAGGTTTTATAGAAATCCTGTAGGCAGTCTCTCACTCGGCACCATCTTTTTTCGTCGATGGTTCCTTCTCGGGGGAACCAAGGGCAAACATCAAAAATGAAGGCAAAAAATTTCTCAAGGTCCTTTTTCTTAACTCTAATTCCTCGCATCCTGAGTGACTCCTTAAGACCCCTTAAAAATAAACCATGTTTGTCCAATGTCTGTCCCATAGTTCCTTCTTTCCTGAGGGATCTTTTACTGAACTCTGTTTCTTAACCCTGTCCTTGTGTTTTGAGGGTTCACTGACCCTGTATGTAAACAATTTTCCGTTTACTGAGTTTTTTGTCCCATTTTTTTTTTTTATAATCGCGTGACCTGTATTACAAGCAGGTGCCTGCAGTGGTCACTATGCGGATCTGTCTCACCTAATGGGTGGCGATCCAATGAAAAACCAACCACGTAATTCGCCGCTCTATGCTCACCTCGTGATCTGTATTACAGGCGGGTTACTCCTGCAGTGATCACCATGCGAATCTTCACTCACCGGATCGGTGGCGATTCAGTGAAGGGCCCTTTCTGTTGTGAGTGGCGTTCAGGTCAGCTCTCATACCCCAAGCCCCACATGCTGGGCGCCATTTGTATTCACCCTGACCTACAGGTTTTTCAGCTAGGGTCCGGGGAGAGAATAACCTGAATTAAGAGACAAAAAACCAAACACAAGGAGAAGACCAGGTCTATAATCTGATTAAGGTCTCATTGTCTTTATTAGGTGCAGAGTTTATATAGACAAGGGAGTGGGAAATTTGTGGCGGGAAAGGGGGCAGGCACAGTTCAGGGAGAGGGTACATTTGGAGAAGTGCCAGGCACTCACAATTCTTGGCACTCGTAAATTTCTGAGATAAGCAAATTCCTGAGGTAAGTAAGCTGGCTTGTAAATTCCTGAGGTAAGTAAACTGCGTTGGTGAACTCATGAGATAAGCAGGTTAGTAATTTTCTGCGAGCATGTATGTCTGACAGCTTTGGCTCCGAGAAAATTTGGTGAAATCTGTGCCTTGATTCTTGCCTATAGTTATGTGTACTACAACTGCCTTTCACTCATGGGTCTAAAAATAAAAACCTAAAAGAAAAAGTGGTGATACAGATATATATGAAAACTTTTTGTCAAAAACTTTGCAATTTAAATCTTAAAACTATGGGAAAAGATTTGTATGTTCCCACAGGTCAAATTGTCACCAACTTAATGGCTGAGAAAGAAAAGATACATTGTATAGGATATACCAGGATGTGCCAACATTAAGGTTGGCCTGTATGAACACTGAAAGGAAGAAAAGCCTCAGATTTTTATGGGCATCAAACCCCTCCATAGATCCTACTTGTAACAACTGTTTATAATGAGTCCTAACGAAATTTACCTTTTAGGTGCTGCAAAATTTTAATATGAGAGACTTTCTTAACTCCCCTTCATAGAACAAGGAGGAATATGATGATGATGAGGTCATTCTCTATCTGTAAATTGGAGCAAACTGTTATAGAGGTAATCTCTTATAAAACTGGTAAAACTGCCTTCTTTAATTGACTAATAGACTAGGAACTGTGAAAAGGATTATTCTCTATTCAGAACCAAATATAATACTAAAGTCTCCTTAACCTGTGCATATAAGCAAAATATATTAATACAGGAGAGATCTGATATCAGCAATGGATTATTCTACCAAGGAGATGCTGGCCAAGGGATCCAAGTCCCCCCCCCCAAAAAAATGTGAAGGATTCTTGCCTGTAAACTGGGATACCTGCAAGAATAGAGGCAATAAGGCCCTGCTGTCAAAGATCTTATCTAAGCATGGGAAAGATAAATTGAGACTGAACTTACAAGTGTAGAGTTGGTCTCTGGAATACCAGAGAGTGTTACCAAATGCCTCTAAACCAATAAAGCAAATATAGGTCTCCTTGAGTCAAGCAAGACTCCTCCGTCAGCACCAGCTACACCTCATCTGCCTGGAAATACTGTGCAGCAGTGGCAGCCATATGTCTGTATATCCCAAATCTAATTGGCTATTAGCTCTCTCCTTGGAGGAATAACCCATGGCTGATGCCACAAGCTTACATACTCTAGTGGTTAGGAGATGATATAAGTCACAGTAAGACCCTGTCATATTTTACAGAAAAAACATAATTCATGGATTAACATACCATCCAAACATCTGTGTCTATACCAAAGTAACCTACCATAACAATTAGTACTGTTTAAATACCTATATATCTAATTGCTTGTGCTTCATTAGTAGGATTGAAAGGTTATTCCTGGACAAACTGTCAGCCCATGAATGGAAACAGCCAGAACTGACCAGAGTCCAAAACGACAGCTCCAGAGAAAGTAGACTGTTTTGCCTCTCATCCACCTGTGCCCCTTTTCTAACCCTAGGGAACAATCTGCGGAAGAGGAGCCATAGTAGACTGTAAGGGCTGCGATTGGGGTGAATGGTAAAACTACAGCAATATAGACTGGACACTTATTTGATTAACTTGATTGTGCATACAAGCTGGATACCAGCTGGATGGTGGGACCCTTGGGGTGTGTGGGTTTGGGCTCAACTGCTTGCAAATTGGTTTTACATGAAGGATGTTTGTACTCATAATTTATCACTTATTGTTAAAAAATAAAAAAATAAAGAAGAAAAAAATCCTTAATTATTGGTTGAACTGTTCCTATTGATGTTTTTAATTTATTAAACCACAAAAATCCATTGGTTGTATATTTTAAATTAGCATTGTATATAGGACTAGAAACATATTATTATAACTGAAGAGTTCTTCAAAAAATCAAAATCGTCACAAAGATTCTAATCTGTGACTCTTAAAATACAAGTGTCAAAGTCAAAGCAGGTAGGATTCCACCTTATACAAACTTGTTTTATTATGTACATTTTTGTTGAATTTTTGTGCATTTCATACAAAACATTCTTAATCACGTTTGTACCCCATCTTCTATCTGCACCCCTGGATTTCATTCTGTCATACATGTTAAGGCCTATTGAGTCAAGTTAGTTTGCCCAAATGTCCCTCAGTGTAAGTTCATCCACTGTGGTCTAGTCAACCTATCTAAAGTCACTCCCTTAAAGAAGATCAACTCTCCCCACCCAGCAGCAATCAGTTGTCAATAGTTCTTTGTCGAAGGTTAGGGCCTGCTGCCCATTTCACCAGTGCTATACTGACATTTTATCTAACTGACTTTGGCTGGGTCTTGTGCACACTGACACCATTTGCTGAAAGCTCA
Source organism: Rhizomys pruinosus (assembly GCA_009823505.1). Lineage (NCBI taxonomy): Eukaryota > Metazoa > Chordata > Mammalia > Rodentia > Spalacidae > Rhizomys > Rhizomys pruinosus. The sequence continues at coordinate 957,521 of VZQC01014451.1, forward strand.
TATGAGCAAGGTCCCAGGAGCCAATAAGACTCTTTTACCTTATGGCCATCCATTTTCTTCGTTGGCTCTTACAATCTTTCTCTCCTTTTCTGAAATGATCCATGAGCCCTGAGTGGTATATAAACTTGCTTTTATATGAACAATTTACAGGGCCAATTTGGGGGTTTAAGAGACTGAAAAAAAGGAAGTTCATAAGTAAATCAGTTACATAAACTTTCCTGATCAGACAATTGTTGTTCTTGAAATCCAGGGCCATAAGATGATTCCATCTTGTCAATAAAAATGATTTATACATAAAAAATAAACTATATATATATCTTTCCAGATATATATATATATATATATATATATATTTCCATGTGGCTCTGAGATAAACTATGTGGTGAGCTCATAAGGGAGTAGAGAATTCATAGGCATCATGATTTCTTGCTGTATGTAATTTAGGACAGCTCAGTCCACTAATAACAAGCCCTGATATATACTAATTAAATGAAAGATTTTTCCCCATGTCCACAAGAATTCTCTGTAAAATATGCTAACCTTTCTCCACTCCCATCAGCCATGGTAATAAATTTTCTTTCATAAAGTACATAAAGCAAATAGTTAACTTTTTTATTATGATAATCTTCAACATTTTCATTTAGAGTCAAGATTTATGGAAGAAAATGTAACCAACCAACAAACTGAAATTTATGTATCAAAACATGCAGAGCAGAAACAAACTAAATGGTGAGTTACCAGAAGAATCTTGATGGAATTAATGGCCAAAATGCCCATATATCTGAAAGGAACAAGAAGTGACCTGTCTTCCTGACTCAGAGGCAGACTGTTCTGGTCTTATGCACATCTGGTTTTCTGGTGCTGCACAACATATTTTAGTGTGTGTGTGTGCATGTGTGTGTGTGTGTGTAAGAGAAAAAGGACATTTAAATGCAGCAAGATACATGGCAAGGAAAAATTGTGAGCAGTATGACTGAGTGTCTTGAGTGTATGGCTACTCAGATATAAAGGAGAATTTAACAGATATTACAAAGATGTCTCAATGAGTCTGGGGCCACTACAGGTAGGTTCAGATGATTGAAGAGTGTAAAGACCATGAGAGTCAGATAAAGATATACACAGCACGATTATGATGTGGAATTTCAGGGTTACTTAGTTATGAAGGACAGGAAATCAGGAATAAATATGGTTGTTATGTAACTCTTTATATAACGAGTTTTGCAAATAAAACATCTTTGTGTGATTTCCTATAAAATAGTCTTGGGACAAAGGACACATATCTATTCCTGGAGAAAATAAAGTATTTCTCATTGCCACTGGAGTTGTGTATAAAATTCACACTCACATATGTGCAAAATCATCAAAATATCACATAATATTAGCTATTACTGTATATTCCTTCATTGATTTATTAAATTAAGCACACACACACTTGTCAAACATGATGCTGTAATTATATGTAAAATGAATATATATGGTCAGTGGAGGATGCAGAGAAATAAGGAAAGCTCTTTCATTACAGTAATAAGTTTTAAAGGAACAATATATGGAGGACCCTGAGAGAAAAAAAAAAAGAGTTCCTTTCTTCATCCTAATGACAGAGAAATGAGGCTCAGAGAAATGACCTGGGGATCACAAGTTTGATGTAAGAAATGGGAGAACAAGGTACAAGAATAGCATAAAAGTTTTATATGGCTATGCATAATGTTCACAGTGGCCTTCAGAACAATGCTGTGCAATAGGAACTAACTTCAATGAAGGAATTGCTTGAATTTATGTTGTGAAAGATGGCAGTAACTAGTATGCCTCTAGACATTTGAAAAACAGGCAAAGGAGCAATGGTTAACTTGGCAGGCACAGATGTCTAGCGGCCTCCAGACTGTGTTAAATTTACCTAAAGTCATTGGGAATTTCCTGTGATTTCTGATTTTACTCCATGTATTTCCAACTATGTGATCAGGAGCATGCACATTCAGCAATGTATTTAACGCACCTTATTGGACGGACCATGGTTACTACAGAAAAGACAAACTTTTTTTGCACCTTGTCCTTTTTATTGCACCCTGTCCTTTTTATTGCACTCTGGGTTTGTTTAGGCAACAAGAAATACCATATAGAAGAATATAAATGTCTAGGAGACGTTATAAGCCACAGTAAGACCCTGTCATATTTAACAGGAAAAAATGTAATTCATGGATTAACATATCATCCAAACACATGTATCTATACCAAAGTAACCTACCATAACTCTTAGTGCTGTTTAAATACCTATATATCTAATTGTTTGTGCTTCATTAGTAGGTTTGAAAGGTTATTCCTGGACAAACTGTCAGCTAATGAAAGGAAACAGCCAGAATTGACCAGAGTCCAAGACAACAGCTCCAGAGAGAGTGGACTGTTTTGCTTCTCATCCATCTGTGCCCCTTTTCTAAGCCTAGGGAACAATCTGCGGAAGAGGGGGCATGGTAGAATGTAAGAGCTGCGATTGGGGTGAATGGTGAAACTACAGCAATGTAGTCTGGACACTCATTTGATCAACTTGATTGAACATACAACCCCTCACCCCTCACTGGATGGTGGGGCTGTGGGGGTTTGGGCACAACAGCCTGCAGATTGGTTTTGCATGAAGGATGCTTGTACTCATGGATTATCACTTATAGCTAAAAAATGAAAAAAAAAAACTGAGAGAAAGATGCAGGACAGTAATGGCAGAATGCATGATCTGGGATGGGGTGGGGGTCGGGAGGAAGGGAAAGGGAAATGTGCCTGAACTGAATTGGAAAATGATGTATGAAATGCACAAAGCATCAATAAAAAAAGTTTTAAAAAAGTCTATAAAAAGTTAATTTCTTACTATTGCTTCCTACCATAATAAACATGAAATGATGATATGAGAATCATTACGAAAATCCATGCCATGTGATTCGAATAGCATATTTAATAGATTCCTGTACAAAATAGACATAAATACATTAACAATTAACTGATATTTTCCCAGCACACAATCCATTATTTAATGAAATCAAGTATTTAATGTTTTCAATGGAAGACACCAAGATTTCTCGTGGTTCATCCCATTTATTTCCACAGTGGTTCAGACCATGTGGAAAGCACACATGTGAGAAGCACAACGCATGGCCACAGGGTAGGGTATGGATCGAGAGAGAGAGAGAGAGAGAGAGAGAGAGAGAGAGAGAGAGAGACTTTATTCAAAATTAACGGATTATTAGGCAGTGTTAAATCATCTCCAAGGGCCCAGTCTCAGACCTTTCCATAATCTCATTGCAACCTAATCCATGGGAGTAGCCAGGGAAGTCCCATGAATCTCACTTGTGATTCTGGGAGGTGCTGCATGGAAATGCTAGCCCATGAATATCTGAACTCAGAGAAGAGTTACCCGCATCAATTTTTTAAAATTTTATTTTGTCTGAGAACAGGTGAGGATAGGCAGTGCTCGAACCAGTTTTGCATGCCTGGGAGAGGGAGGGGCAAAGCAGATCTTAGTTTTTTGTTTTGTTTTGTTTTGTTTTATAGCCTAAGACTGATTATGATTAATCACCAAATAAAAATCAACTGCAAATTGAACTGATTGTTAAACATATGCAACACACATAGGCAACATGTGTGTAAAGACAACAAGCATCTATGTCCAAGTTTTGTATGACCCTGGGTCCCATAGTCCAATTGGAGAGGCTTGGATGCATAATCATGTTGACTAAATAAGAGTCCAGTCTTTATTTCTGTGATCTCAGGATTCATCTCCATCTCATCAGCCCTTACACTCTGATGTGCCCCCTCTTTTGGGTGTGGTCTGTAGGCTCTGGAGAAAGGGGAAAAAGTGGGTGAGAAGCAAAACATTCCATTTATAAGTGACATATGGACACTTGGGTCTGTCCAGGCTTTCTTTCCAATGGGTTGGCAGTTCATCCAGGGGTTTCTTTCTTAACTCTACTAATAAACCACAAGTAGTAAGAAGTACAGGCACTTAAGCAACATTATTTATTATAACAAGTCATGTTATGGGCCAAGGCATGAATATTTAGATGGTATCTTTATCTAAGAACTGTGGCGTTTGTGCCAAGGGATGACAACAAAATTCTATTGTGGTCTATAATGTCTCTTAGTCATTAGAGGGTGCAAGTTTATGGTATCACCTGCCTGCTAACACACCACAGTCCCAAGGAGTGGGATAATAGCAAATTGACTTTTGGGGTTCTCCGAGTTTGTCTTCCATTGCTGTGACAAAACACACTGACCAACACCATCTTGGGGAGGAAAGGGTTTATTCAGCTTACATCTCCCAGGTCACAGTTCATCACTTAGGGAGCCCAAGGCAGGAACTCAGGGCAGGAACCTGGAGGTAGGAGCTGAAGCACAGGCCATGGAGGAATGCTGCTCACTGGCTTGCCCTCCTGGCTCATGCCCAGCCCGCCTTCTTATACAGTACACAACCTGCCCAGGGTGGCACTACTCATTATGGGCTGGGCCCTCACACACTGCTCGACCATCAAGACAATACTCCACAGATGTGGCCACAGGCCAATCCAATGGAGCCAATTCCCCAGCTGAGGCTCCCTCAACCCAGGTGTGTCAAGTTGACACTAAAGCTATCCAGCACAGGGGTGCACAAATATCAGGCTACCACTGATTGGACAAATCTCCAGGCAAATGAGGTGTAGCTTAATGAATCTTGCTGGACTCAAGACCAACTAACTGTCCATTTGCAGACGAAGTCTCTAAACATCGTTTACATGGTAATACCACATCTTCAACAGAAAGGTCTTACCAACTCATTTGCATGCAGCCCAACATTACAGACAAATAGCCTTTATTTGGGGGCCTTTTAGAGCACCCTACCTAAGAACTCTGTGTTAAAAGTAGTCAATAACTTGTACCATAAGCTTTTATCCATCTATATGTCTCACCTGACCATAAAGCAAAATCTAGAGGTAGGACAATTAATTACCCAAAGGGACAGGCACAAATATCCATGTCACCATATCTTTTGGATGAATAGACAAATCAACTCCCCTGCTGTTATTATGCTGTCTTTAATTAATTTTGGGGGATAAAGTATATTTGTCCAAGAGATTTCATGCCTGTTAGTTAAAGGAAGCAGCCAAGCAAATTCCATACAGAGCCACTGTTATAAATGTCTCAGAACCCAGAGAGAGGCCATCAGGTACAATGTCTATGTATCAACCTGTGTGTTGGTTCCCTGCAAGGTGGTCTTTTCTCGACTTCTCCCATTCTTTTTTTGGTGTCTAAATTGACCAATCCCTTTGTTGGTGGCCTATGATCCATTTCCACAGACCAATGACAAACACCTCTCACAGGCACTCAGGTTGGTCATGTCGCTGCTTGTGGGAACATGCAAGCAATCCCTTTCCCAAGAATTAGTAAAGGGTTGGGGTTGTCATTTTCAATATTAAAATTTAAAAATTGACAAAAATTTTAGAGTAGAGAGGTCTCTGTAAACTGCATCACAAAGGGACACATAGTCCCCTCCCCATTTTTGTATTAGCATCATGAAGATGAAAGTATCTCTTGTTTTTTAGACTTTTACATTTCGATCTATAATTTTTTTTTTGGACTTTTTGAGACAGGGTCTCCCTGTAGTCCCATTTGTCCTGGAACTCACTCTGTAGACCAGGCTGGCCTTGAACTCACAAAGATCCACCTGCCTCTGCCTCCCAAGTGCCAGGATTAAAGGCGTGCACCACCACGCCCAGCTTTGATCTATAATTTTTAAAAGGCATTTTTATTACATACCTATAGACAATAAGGGGGGTTGCAAAGGTCAACTAAGTGCATTTAAACTGTTTTTTATTGGACTGTATACTGTTGATTCCAGGAGGCAAAACACAGTCTTTCTTGAGCAAAGTTATTTTGTATTCAAATGAAATGGCACAGGTAATATTATACAGTACAGGAAAATATAGAGAACACTTGTGCACATTTAATCCCAAAGTTGTCACCTGGAAACCTAGTATCAATTAGGAGTTAAAACAAATAATAATAATAATTTCTATCCCTAATTAGCTTAAGTGTATTACCATTTTATATCAAAATATTTAACCAATTTTATTTATTTAATATAGGCATTTTAATTTTTATTACACATTTAAATACCGTCTAATGTGTAGACAAAGCTTGGACAAAAGCTGAACATATGTTAAATAAACCTTGACTAGACATGCTTTTGGTTTTTTAAAATACTTGATTGAACTATAACCTTATAGAAACGAGGTTATTTATGTAATTTTATACTTTACCTGTTATAATGAACCCTAAAACTCATTATTTCAAAGCATAGACTTTTTTGGGGGGGGAGGGAGGAAAGGGTTTATTTGGCTCACATCTCCTGGGTTACAGTTCATCATTCAGGGAGCACAAGGTAGGAACTCAGAGCAGGAACCTGGAGGCAGGAACTAAAGCACAGACCATGGAGGAATGCTGCTTATTGGCTTACTCCTTTGGCCCATGCTTTCTTATACATTACACAACAACCTGCCCAAGGGTGGCACCACCCATAGTGGGATGGGCCCTTCTACATTGCTCAACAATCAAGACAATATTCCACAGACAAGATATGGCCACAAGCCAGTCCATGGAGCCAATTCCCCAATCGAGGTTCCCTCAACCCAGTTGTATCAAGTTGACACTAAAGCTATCTAGCAAAATTGACCCTTTGTCAACTTGACACACAAAACACATTACTATTAAACCACCACCTTTCCAGTTGTTGTGCCCAAGGTATGATGTTAACATTAATCTCAACCTAAGACAGTACAACCTTAAAATCCCCACAGTCCTTAAAATGTCCAAACACTTAAAAGTTCACAGTCTGTTAAAAGTCTCTTAAATGTGGGCTGCTATAAAATCCAAAACAAGTACCATCTTATTTCAAAGGGAAGAATAGAGCACACCTAAATAAAACCTAAGTCCAGCAAACTAGCTCCAGGCTGGACACCTGGGACTCACTCATGATCTTCTGGGCTCCAAAGGGTTTTGTCAGCTCCCCTTCTCTGACTCTGTCGTCCGTGGCACACACAGCTCATCTCACAGGCCCAGGCCAGCTCTATTCCACATCTGCTGCTGCTCTAGGTGGTCATCCCAAAGTCCTGGCATCTGCAAAAAGCTGGGATCACCACTGAAACTGAGGTTACCTCTGACCTCTCCTGATGCAAAGCCTCACCTTCTCTTCCTGACCCCTGGAATCCTGGGGTCTTCACTGCAACCAAGGCCGCACTCTGACCAATGGCCTTTCCTGGACTCTCATAGTGCCAGGCCTCAGCTGCTCTCTGTGACACCTTCATGCCTTCAACACCGGAACCATATAGGAGACTCTTACACGTTACCAAGTCCTGATTCTGGCTTGACATGGAGGCTCGGGCCCCTTCTGGAACATAGCTTCTGTGTACTGACCCTGAAGAAATTCTTCCCAGAAGATTTTACCACAGTGATGCTGGTCTCTTGTTACTTACAGTTGATTTTTCAGCCCCAGCTAATCAGCACCAATTGTCCCAGTAAAGCAAAGGGTTCACTTCGCTTCTGGTCTCTTGTTACTTACAGCTGATTCTTCAGCTCCAGCAGATCAGAACCCATAGATTAAACAGTCCAGATGATCTCTACTTCCCTTAGAAGCTTCACAAACCGTGCCTCCATCATCTACAGCTCTTTCAGCATAACTGGTCCAAGTTGCACAGAAACAAACTCCAAGCATTCAATGTATTTTCCAGCCCAAAATTCCAAATGCTTCCACAATCCTCCACCAAATCACCAAGGTCAGGTCTGTCACAGACCTGTCACACTCTCTGATACCAATTTCTGCACTAGTTTGTCTTCAGTTGCTGTGACAAAACACTCTGACCATTACCATGTTGGGGAGGAAAGGGTTTATTTGGCTCACATCTCCTGGGTTACAGTTCACCACTCGGGGAGCCCAGGGTAAGAACTCAGGGCAGGAACCTGGAGGCAGGAGCTGAAGCACAGACCATGGAAGAATGACGCTCATTGGCTTCCTCCTCTGGCCCATGCCCAGCCTGCTTTCTTATACTGTACACAACAAAGTGCCCAGGGATGACACCACCCATAGTGGGCTGGGTCCTCCCACATTGCTCAAAAATCAAGATAATACTCCACAGATATGGCATAGACTTTATAAAACAGGTTTTAAATGACCACTTTCCTTTCAACCGTTGGAAATACTTTATCTAGAATTGGCATGATTCTGTTTGCTTTAAAATGCTTTATCTAGTTGTTGAAATATTTTATAGAAAAAAATATATCCTAGAAATATATTTGGAATAGAATTAATTATTGATTTTAAAACTAATTTATATCCTTAAAGAATAAAAACTCTATTGCACTTTAACATTATGAGAGCCTATTGACATCTTTGTCTCAGGTGTTGAAGGAGTGTAACCAGTGAGTCGAAGCATTTACCAAGAAAACCTTCAGTTGTTACACATTTGTATTTTTTTCAATTACCCTTAATAAAGACAAATTAATTAGAGACAAACAACTATATCCTTTGTCAAAATTAATTTATTTGTTAGATGTTTGATTGTACTAAGAGATCTGTGTCTGGGTTGGAAGGGCCAGTTCCAACCCAGAGTCACCCTTTAATGAATTTAAACAGTATTTAAATACATACTAAAATTTACATAAAACCAATTAATACCAAATTAATACCAAAAGCTATATGAGGTGAATCTATTCGCCCTTGCTTACAATTGACTCCTTAATACATGTAAACCTAGAAAGGTATAAGAGATGGAAATATAAACATGCATGTTCTTCCATTCTTGAACCAGGATAGCAGCTTCACAAAGCTACAAGCTTCAGGGCTGTCTCCTGCCTTCAGCCAACAGTCCCTATGCTTCGCACTGGCAAGGAGGGCGAGGGGTCCGTGGGAAGTCACCCAAGGAATGAAAGAAAGACATGGACTCATTGGGTGAAGGTCTGGGAGATAGACTCAGTTTTATTAATCCCAGCAATGTGTTTATATACTAAAGGCTAATGTGCTCTGGGCAAGGAAGGGGGGGCAGGAGTAAGGGAAGGGTGAGCCACCTTGGCTCCTACTGGGGTGCTGCAGAGCTCCTGTTTGTGCATCCAGTAAACTAGAGGTGTGACATTTTGCTCTATACCTCAAGGGAAGGAGCTATCTCGTTCTGAAACTTTGCAAAGATAGGGGAGGCAGGAAAACAATGCAATATCCCGACCTCATGGAGATAAAACTCAGGAATCCCTGGGACAGATTCTGAAGTTCCTTGCCTCAAGCCAGAAAAAGTTTTATTCCTACATTAAGGTACCTAGAATTCAAACAAAAATAATATATCTCAATCCAACATTCGAAATGGAATTTATTATTTATTTATTTATTTATTTATTTATTTATTTATTTATTTACTATTTATTTATTCATTCTTTTTGAGACAGGGTCTCCCTGTAGCCCCAGCTGTCCTGGAATTCACTTTATAGACCAGGCTGACCTTAACTCACAATGATCTTCCTGCCTCTGCCTCTTGAGTGCTAGGATTAAAGGCATGCGCCTTTGCACTGGCAAAAAAAGTGCCTAGTTGTTGGCAAAGGATTATGTTAAGTTCAACAATTTACAGACAGATACCCAAGGAAGGAACCCACGAAATCCAGCAGTGCAATGTAATAGCATGCAAAAACACCTTGAAACAAAGACAAAACATTTTAGAATGAAGCAGCTTTCAAGAGCATGTCTCTCCTGAAAGACAATTGCAGTATAGTGGTGAAAAGCCCTAAATTTGAATTATAGCAGCCTGTGGTCTGGCCTGGGTTGAGCGTCAGAGCAATCCTGGTGGGAATTTACATGTCAAGAGCTAATCTTGAGCTGGCTGTGATGGTCCAAACTGGAAAAACTAGTTCTAGACAGAAGGGGAAATGTCTTTAGCAGACAGCTATGAAGCATGCTGAAGCCAAGGAACTCTTTTGATTCTGGGGAGATAGTGAACCCCCTCAATCCCAAAAGGACATGAAATTGTTGGCTTCCATGGCCTGCATGAAAACCAATGGCTCAACAGAAGACCTGGTAGCAAGGCAAGCCAGTCGGCTCACATGGGCAGACTGACTGTGGTAGTTTGAATGAGAATGTCCCCCTAGGCTTCAAGTATACAGACATTTTGTCCGCAGTTGGTGGTACTGCTTTGGAAGACCTTAGAAGGTGTGGCCATGCTGGGGGAAGTATATCACTGGGGGAGGGCTTGGTGAGTTGAACAAGCCTTGCCAGTCTCCAGGGTCTCTCTCTCTCTCTCTCTCTCTCTCTCTCTCTCTCTCTCTCTCTCGATGTCCTGTGCTCATTGGAAGTTGTGAACCTCAGTTTTCTGCTCTAGCTCCTGCCACCATGCCTCCCACCACAATGGACACTAATTCTCTAGAACCATCAATTGTAATCTCAAATAAACTCTTCCTTTTAGAAGTTCCCTTGGTCACGGTGGTTTTATCACAGCAACAGAAAAGTGACTAATACAATTTATTGGTATCAGAGAGTGGGCTGTTGGCTGTGAAGAAGCTGGCCATTTGGGCGTTTGGAGAAATGCAGAAGACTTTGGAACTTTGGGCTAGAAAAGCTGTTGACTGCTATAAGCATAGCTTAATGGGCCATTATAGTAGAAGCTTGGAAGAAAGCATTAACTGGGATATTTTGTCAAAGAGTCTGGCTAGAGTTTCCCAACAGCTCAAATGGTTGGCTGAAGCTAAGTTGAAAAGCAGTGGACTAAATTATTTGGTGGAGGATATTTTAAGAAAGCCTAACAGAAATGGTGGCATGACAATTAATGGTGAATATTATACAGATCTACTGTGAAAAATAGCAAATTGGGCAGAAAAAAATGCAGAATGTGCAGTTTGGATTGGAAAAGTGCAAGAGGGAGATTAATGTTGGATCTAAGGCATGTAAAGGAGAGGCTCCCATTGATAAGGAGATTAAAGTGATTAAGGAGAGGCCTGGATATTTATAAGTAAACAATGGAAAAAGTGAGATTAAAGTGATTAAGGAGAGGCTTTGAGATTTACAAGTAAACAACAGAAACAGTACCTTCAGGGCAAGACCACACCCAGGTAAGCCTTCAGGTTTTGAGAGGAAAATACTAAAGAGGTTTTCTACTCCAAAGAGTCCAGGGCAGAGAAAATTTGCAAATGTGGTTGAAATAGGCCAGGGTTCATCCAGAACTTGCAGCCAAACTCAGCAGTTTTATTCACATGGTGCTGGCTTTAGAGGCATGAAGGATGTAAGAGTGAAGGGTCATCAGTTCTTCCTCTGCAGTTTCATAGAACCAGGCAGAATACAGGAGGGGCATCCCTGCATAAAGAATTTCTTGATAGGTCATTTCATGAAGCTGTAAATGTGAAGCCTATTTGCCATTGGAGACCCCAAGAAGATATTCAAGATGCCAGAGCTGCGAGATATTTGCCAAGGAGGGTTGCATATGGGGTGTAGTACCAGCCTAAGGAAGAGATTGAGACCCTGCCCTGGAACTTCTGTGCATATTTTGTGTTGCCATTGCCAGGGTAGATCCATCCAATCCACTCCAGCCCCTCTCCATCCTCTGCTTCACCCAGTGAATAGTATAGCTTATGAATGTGTAGCCAGAAGCCTTTCAGGACAACTTCATGGAGGCCTCAGCCTTCCTCAGCTCAGACCCAGATTGCTGAAGCTGGACCTGGGAGTGAACACCTGTGGAGAAGATGCAGATTGGATAAGATTTTCACCTGAAATTCTGGCACTTCTCATACATTTACCTTTGATTGCAACCATCAAGAAGAGGATCTTCCGCCTCCAGGACATGGTGAGGACCTGTGCACTCGTGGACTTTGAGTACATGGTCCTGTGGTAATGTGGAATAAAGAGATTTATGTATTTACCAAGACAGAAATGGGTAATTTGAATATTCATGCTTGAGAGTTTTTCTACATAATTCATGATGCAAGATGAGAAGTTGTGGATTGAGGACACCTGGATGATATAGCAATATGGTTATGTCCAAATCCTAATCTCAATAAAATGCACCTGTTGTCCCATCTCTGATCCTTGTGTAAATAGAGCACTACCCTGTTTCATTTCTCTAAAGAGAATGAAGTCTCCATGGATCTGATTTTCAGATTGGGCCATACTGAATTGTAAATAGGCCATCAATAAACTGCTCAGGATTAACAGTCCCTGGATGTTTAACAGGTAAATTTGAGCCAACATGTTCCCATATTAGACTAGCAAAGACCATTGGAGAATGCTGTCCATCCCACATCAGTGGCTGCAGGAACATGGACAACTCTGATATCAGCAGAGCACACCTCGTGTGTTTTGTTAGCTTGTTCTTAAGATCCTAAATCAACAGAACTTTATTAAGTCACAGAAACTTTATTGCAAATCAAATGAAAATCTAGGTCCATTCAAACAGCATGTGCACCTCCTGATGGCTTTACTGGTCTACTAGCAACCAGGGTTGGAACAAAAGCCACTCAGTTCATGACCCGTGCCAGGAAGAAATTTCAGAATCCGTCATTCACACTGGTTTGAATGGGATAGTCATCAAGAACCACTCCAAGGAAGGGTGGGGTTCTGCAGGACACAAAGCAGGGACCCAGTAGCCAGGCAGACACCACTGTTCACAGGCCTCACACACAAAAGGACATACCACCACATGGCATGTGCTGGTTACATTCACAAGTTCCACTTCCCCACCCAAGCCCAAAGAACCCCAAAACAAGGCAGATGGGAAAAGACAAGAAAGAAGAATGAAGGGCAGACTGCAATGTCCCAAGCTGATGGCAGGTGCTTCCAAAAACACTCTGTGTTATTACAATGGCAGTTTCATTATTCAAAATGCCTGATTATTCTGTCCTAATCTTCCCTAGAAAATGCCTTGGTACCACAGGAAGGTAGAGAGCGCCCTCCTCCGTGCAGGACGTGGTCTCAGAAGCTCTACGTCCGAAATTTTCCGTAGTAAAGTTTTGCCCTAATGACATACTCCAAATGAGCGACCAATGACTAAGACTCCATAGAAAGCATGTCTTGTAGCTATTGTGGCCTCATATATTGATTTTCTTAACCAAGAAATTTATTGTTTTTGGAGAATGCAGTACTGATGTATAACTGAAGTTTGTATTTTGCAAGCTATCTGGAGGTGATGATTTTATTAATGAAAACCAGAGAGGATGGTAGAGTCTCCTACTTCAATCACATTCTTCTGAATTTGCTACAATGCACTTGTATGCTGGTGGATCTAGAGCACCCCCGCTAATTCTGAGAAACTGTGAGTTTTTCTCTAGTCTCACATAGGTCCTCTCACTATGGCTTTCCTACTGTATATCAAGACCATATTGTCAATTCTCACACAGTTCAGATAGTTTGGGAATGATTTTGTCTTCTAACTGAAGATCTTAATTAGACATTTCAGGGGTTAGTGCAGGGTATATTTCAACTGATCCTAATATTCACCATCATCTTTAAGCCCTTCAGGGGCTGTGTGATCCATGGAAGGATCTGAAAGAATTCCACCTAGTGTGGTAATTACTTGATTTCTGTTCTTCCACCTGTGACAGAACCCCTGCAGACAGAGCACAACATTGGGTTATGTGTTCCAGTGTCACATTTCAAGCTCCCAACAACTTTTCCTTATACACACAAGAAATAGAAGGAACCACAAAGGTATTTACACATTAGTTCAAAACAACTAAAATATCCTGTCCATTGATAAAGAACCATTATTTAAAGAAATATGAACTGTGATTCAATTTGGTTGTTGAGTTCAGCATTTGCATTAGTGGTTGTACTTTGGTATATAACATCATAAATGGAATGGGATGATCCATTTGACACAGATGTGTTTGGGTCAGAGATGCACATTTTGTCTGTTCCCAGCTCTGCTCTTTCTCAATGTAACTTCTGCATGCACAGGTATCTTTATTTTCGGGAAGACTATGAGTTACTGGAGATTCTCATGGACTTTGATGTACTGGATATAATGCTAATAAATTATTGGTGTGGGAATGGTGTAATGAATAATTAATGAAACCAATACTAACATATATTATTGTAATGTCAATTTTAGTGTGCCTGTGTGCGTGTGTGTGTGTATGTGTGTGTGTGTATGTGTGTGTGTGTGTGTGTGTTTTGCATAACAGGATGGCAAGTGCATTAACTCATATAGATATGTGTTCTGGATAGGGCACCTGACCTGGTCATACAACTCCTGGGTATATACCCACAAAACTCACCCTACCACAAAAATACATGCACATCTGTTTATTTCAGATCTCTTTACAATAGCAAAGAGATGGAACCAACCCAAATGTCCCTGAACAGATAAGTGGATAACAAAAATGTGGTGCATCTACACAGTGGAGTTCTACTCAGTGGTAAAGAAAGATGGCATCTTGAAATTTGCAGGTAAATGGATGGAACTCAAAGCTATTATGCTAAGTGAAGTAACATAATCCCCCCAAAACAAATGGGGGAATAGTTTCTCTCATTTGTGGATGTTACCATCAACCCCCCCCCAATTGAAATGCAAACTGAGCAACGTTACTGTTATATTTCTTTCTACCTGAAACCAACTGTAATGTTATAATGTGAATCTCTTAATGGGTCCTAGAATTAACTTACCACTTATTTTCAGACATGGTAATTAACTTATATGGGTAGAAGGTATATATTTATATTTTAGAGCAATATAAAATTAAAGGGAAAATGTGAATTCCTAAACATATTTCAGAGTTAACATACAGTTTATTCCTGGAGGACATAATTCTGCTACATATATGACATTGATATTAGGCATGTTTTGGAGAAATACAAAGGGAAGGGAACAACAACAACAACATAAAGACTGTATCAAAGAATGGATTGATACAGTGAAATTCTTCACCAAACAATAAACCTTTGCAGAGAAAATCTTTAAAAGGACTGAGAGAAAGATACAGGACATGTATGGCACAATGCATGAACTGGGGTGGGGTGAGGGGAAGCGAAAGGGAAATATGTCTAAATTGAACTGAAAAGTAATGGATGAAATACACAAAAGATCAATAAAAGTATTATATTAAAATGTCAATTCACTGTATGAAGAATTAAACCTTCATGTTTAAGCATCTCATTCTTTATGTCTTTATCAATTCTCTTTTCAGTGTATCAAAATACATAAAAAAGAACTTCAAAAAGGAAGAAAAAGCAATATTGGAATCTTCCACTATACAGGCCACTTAAAGCATACACATACATAATACAAAAAGAAAAAGATGAATTACTTTATAACACAGAAACATTGTCATTAAAACAACACAGCCTGACAAAATAAAGCCCAGTGCTAGGAATGGAATTTTTCATTTGAAGCTGTAGACCACAACTTCCATAGATCCCCAAACAGTACTGGTCATTGTGCCTGGTCATGAAGTTTCCCCTTTTGCTGAGAGGTTACTGGAATTTCATAGCTTCTGGGACAGTAATACTCCATCTTTTATTGAGGATGTGACCCCTGGTAGATGATCACGTTGCAGGGAAAGAGGCGCACCCAAGAATGTTTGCGCAAACAAATTGAAGGCAAGCAAATAAATAAGGAGCAAGAAATTGGGTAGACATGGAGGGTGGGGGTGAATTAGTGAAGAGATTGGAGGTAGTGGATTCTTGTGTCTCAAGGTTTAAATATATGCCTATAATCCACATGTTACCCCCAAAAGAGGAAAACTTTGAAGCCTGTTACTACATACTGGTTGTCAGACTCAGTATAGACTATTTACTTGGTCTAATAGACATATAAAAATTTGCCTTCAATCAGGAATCTAAAAAAAAAGACTCTCCCTTAATTTTCCTGGATAAAATTCTTGGTGACTAAGGCAGAGACATTTGTGCTCCTTTTGTTATACAGTTATATTGTGCATTGTTTTCTTATAAAAATATGTTGTTGGTGCTGGAGAGATGGGTCAGCAGTGAAGTGCACTGACTGCTCTTGCAGAGGATGGGGTTTGATTCCCAGCACCTACATGGAGGCTAAGAGCCATCTTTAACTCCAGCTACAGGGGAATCCCATGCCCTCTTTTGATCTCTGCAGCATTGCGCAACACAGGTCCTCCAATCTACATGCAGACAGTACATTAATACACATAAAAATTAATAAATAAATAAAAATTTTAAGTATGCTGCCTTATACAAGCTATTTCTGATTCCTAGACTAGTGTCCTAAGCATTGAATCTCCAGAGAAGAAAGTCTATAGGGAGCAGTTTCATGAAGAAAGCACTACACACTCACTCTAAGCTTCTTCAACCACCAGCTATACCTGTTTTGGGCCAATTTTACACTCAATTTGAGCTCAGCACCTCCTAATGGTAATAAAAGCACCCAGAAAGAAACTTGTTTCTGGGCTCCCCTCACTGTGTCATTAGCACAGTGATACATGGCAATGTCTTCTGTTCTCATACTTTATTAGCGTGTAGACAATGCTTTTTACATCTCTGGAAGTGGTAAATTTACTTTTCACAGAGGCAGCATATTCTAACAGTTTTGATTTTAATATAAATAGATTTACATGATAATGCACAGTCTGCAGTTAACACACAGCTGCAAACAGAGAATCCTGGAAAGGAAACAATCACAGAATTCCACTTTCTCTCTCATCCATGTCCACTCACACACTCAGCATCTACTTCATAAATTATATTGTAAAACAGCATCAAGGAAAACACATCTGAGTACCAACTTCATATTGAGTGGTCTGTGCTGAGTGATGTTCACTGCATGGGAACACCTAAAAATTTAGACTGAGCTCCTTTACCACAGAAACATAGTGAGGTCCTATTGTCTATAAAATGCATCCTGGAGTGGAAGCCGTAGAGAAGGCAGTGCCTAGGGTAGTGCTGATTATTCTTGGAGGGCACTAGTGATATTTTTCCCAATGAAACACCAAATTTGGAGTAATAAATGGGTTTGCAATACCTTTATGAAAACAGTTCTGTGAGAATTTATCGCATTGGCCTGAGATGCATTTTTCATGGAGTTCTATGAAACAACATCAGAAAAGACAAGGCATTGGGAATGTAAAAGTTTGAAATTACACTTCATGATAGATGAAGATTTTGAAAATGTTCACATAATTATTGTCTTTTAGATGCTTCTGTGGTTTATGCAGGTAAGAGATCAGTAAGCTAAACATTCTTTTCTGATAGTGATGTGATGAGGGGAAATTCAAAAAAGCATTTTGTCCCTCACAGGAATGCAGGAAACAAATGGGTGTGCGATGAGATAAGTGTTGTAGTGAGGCTCCAGGGCCTCTGCAAGTGAGTACAACCTAAAGTAGGACCCAGAATTCAGTTCCAAGTGATAGTCACTGTGTGATTGCAGCAGGATATGCATTAGAGACACACATACACTGTCTGATAAAGCTCAAAGAACAATAGATTGTGGTGTCTGCATTCTCTCCAAAACCATAGTTAGAGGATGTAAAATCACGAGTCATGACCCACTGTGCAGTCCAAGGTAAGTCCTATGGCCATGTCACACTGGCCATCTTATGCCCAGATTAATCATGCCATTTTGTTTCTATGGACATTTTTGTGTGGTTGTCAGTAGAAGTACTCTGATTCCCAGAGTATCATAGCTGTAGAGGACACAGCCTGAACTATCCTGGCCTACATGACTGTGGTGGAAATTAGCTCAGTGCATGTATCAGTAACAGTAATTTTTGGCATTACTAGAAAAAAAAACAACCTGACAAAATCAACTTAAATTCAAGATCTCTCTTTTTCAATTAAGTTTGTATTTCTAAAAATTGGAAACTTTGTTGGATGTAGTCTTGGCCTCCATACCTTGCCTTTAGTGTCTAGTAAGAGAATTCTCTTTCACAATTGTATTCATTTTCCACCCAAATTTTCTACAAGTTTTCACATGTTCAAGCTTGTTTCCACAACAAACAATATTTTTATAACCTTGTTTCTAAATATTTTACTCTATTTTACTGTAGTCTTTGACAAATGGATGCATCAATTACTAAGTATCTTAAAATTTCTTCCAAGATACAAATTAATCCTTATCCTTGAATTCAACTTCACTCAAGTTCTCTGGGCAAGGACAGGGACATGATAGAATCACATACATTGCCAGAACATCTTATGAATGCTTACCAGGTAAGTTCCTAATAGAGAACTTCCTTTCTTCTCAAGTGCCAGCCTTATACTGTTCATATTTATCTCAGCAATCACCACATTTAGATTCCAACCAAATAGTTCATATGGTCAGTTCACAGTATCCTGCAATTTTCTATCCCAAAGTACTAAATCCTTTCACAATCTATTAGAAAATAATTTCCAAATTTCTAAGAACCACATGTTGGGGCTGATCACAGCAGCTCCCCCCAGTTATTGGTACTAATTCTCTGTATTTGTTAGTTCCTATACTGCAGAGACAAAAATATATGGCAATATCAACACAAGGATGAAATGTTTATTTTTGCTCACAATTCACTGGTACTATCCATCATGGTGGTTAAATCAGGGTGGACAGATAACTGTTGTTCTTAGAACTCTATCTCATTTTCATTCAGTATGGGAGCACAGTCTACAAGAATACTGCTGCCCACATTTGGAATCTGGAATCTCTCTGAAAGGAGTGTGCAGAAGCACAGCTCTCACAGACATGAGAAGAGGCTCATTTCCTAAGGGATTATAGAACCTGTCAGTGGACAATTAACAATATTCATCACAGAATACAAAATACAGATGCTGTTTTTACTCATTGAACAAAGTACAGGGGGTAATGTGATAATAGAATCATGGAGTAAAGAAATGCATATGATAAAATACAAAATGTTCATAGCTGAGCCTGGTGTGTACAATGCTCAGAGAGAGGAATTATTTACAAACCATTAAGATTTACAGGTCAGGGATTCTGGTCCAGACTCCTCCTTATTTCACCCTGAATCCCCTACACTGTCTTCATCAGGAAATTCCACAGAGGCTCTGCCAATATTCACATATAAAAAATCTTACATGATCTCTGATCTTAGGATCTAATTCTGGTGAAAGTTACAGTAATTTCTGCTCAAATAATGATATTTTCCTTTGTTATGTCTAACTACATATTGTATTTTAACAAAATTAAAAAATATTAAAATACTCCAGAGACTAATATGTATCATAAATAAGAGAGGTTTTCTGTGAGAGCTATTACACTGAAAGGCAGCACAGATACTGTTGTGGTTTGAATGAGAATGTCCCCATAGGCTTTATGTATTCGGATCTTATGTCTCCAGTTGGTGGCACTGTTCTGGAACGTCTTGAAAGGTGTGGCCATGCTGGAGGAAGTATGTCATTGGGGACAGACTTGGTGAGTTTAACAAACCCTGTGGTCTCCAGTCTCACTCTCTCTCTGCTTCCTGTACTCATTGGAAGATGTGAACCTCGGCTTGCTGCTCCAGCCCTGGCCACCATGCCTCCTGCCACAATGGACTCGGATTCCCTGGAACCATCAATCATAAGCTCAAATAAACTCTTCCTTTCATATGTTTCCTTGGTCATGGTGGTTTTATCACAGCACCAGAAAAGTGACTAATACAGATACTGAGCACCCTCCAAGGAAGTTTACTTTATGGTTTACTTTGATGACTCCTCATTGTGTTTCTTACACAGTAATAAATGGTAGTATATGCAACTACAGGTTCTCATTCGCATATTCTGCATGTCCCTGAAATAGTGTACGGGTATGGTGAATCTGCTATTAATGGACCATTAGGAATGGAAAAGTAGGTATTCTTGGAATCCACTCTATTCTTTACCTATCTTACCTGTGCTTACTGTCTGACATATGTAGCTGTGTTGCCTGGATCCCTTGGTTCTCTTTAAGCATACAGTTTTGGATCTGGACTCCATAACATAGTTTTAAAACACACATGGGCCCCTGTAATTCCAAATCAACCCAAAAAAACTGAAGGGTGGCAGCTCCTCCTTCCAGATATATTTGTTTTGTTCTTTCTAACCTGGTTGGGCAATGATTGAAACTTGCAGTTCCCAGTTCCAGCCAAGGGCTACAATCACCCTTCTACCTCATAATGGGGTAAAACTCAGCAATTAAAATTGCATCTCATAGGGACAACATACCTTAATGCCACTGTTTTATACAGTATGATATAACTTATAGCTGGACAGAGCATGATCCCGGGAGATGACCTTGTTGGTTCTAAGCCCTTGGAATTTTCCTTGTGTGAAAGTATATGAAGAGAGAGAGAGAGAGAGAGAGAGAGAGAGAGAGAGAGAGAGTCAGAGCTAGAGCTAGAGCCAGAGCCAGAGGGACAGAGAAATGGAGAAAAGAAAGGAGGCATGGTCTGCTCTGGTGTCTAAATCTCTCATTTCCTTCAAAAGGACATGATCCATTTTCTCGGCTTCTAAACATTATATTAATGCTTCACATTAAGTATTTTCTCATATATGTCACTCTAAATTATCCTATAACATCCCTGCATGCTTCTCATATGAGTTGTCAATACATACAATTTTTTAATGACTAACGTAGTAAAAGTGATTTATACTTCGCCACAAGTTACAAAAAAGTTAAGATTCTTGGCCCCTGTCTATATTGATTCAATCAGAAAATACGGAGAGGACAGGAGAATAGAGTGATAAGGAAGCCAGGAGGAAGTGCACATTCTCTGGGTGAATCTGATGTAAAAACTGGAAGACACTGATACAACTCACAGTAGATTCCTCTGCTTTCTTCCTCCGTATAAGTCTACTTTCTCACTACACAATTGCTGTGCTTGTCGGAAGCTCTGTGAATGCAGGGCTGAGGGCTACTTTTTTCAATGCTACATCTTCTGTGTCTACTAAAATACCTGCCTCAGAGAGGCACTCATTACATAATTATTTGATTTTGCTATTTCTTTATTTTTTCTTTTAACAGGAAGACAGAAACAATACAAAATGACAGTAAAAAAAAAGCAATTGAACAACAAAAAGGGGAGGGGCTTCCATTCCTTATTTTTTTGAAATAAGAATTAATCTGTGGGGGGGGGCTTTGTATGTACTTCTATTTTTCCCCTCTCTCTCTCTCTTTTTTTTCTTTTTTCTTTTCCTGCTCTTTCAGGGCTACCAGAAGGATATGCGTTTACTGGGTATTACAGGAAGCATTGCGTTCTCATCTGAGAAATAATCTGGTTAATTTGGGGGATCTCGTCCTTAAACTGCCTAATAAATTTCTCACTCCTGTTTAGTTATGTTACCCTCTGAAAAGAGTCACCCCAATCACCAGAAGGGAATCAGGATGAGGACATCAGCTCTGACTTCTCCCATGCTGAAATGAGACATTGGGTGGCCATTCAGGTCAATCTAAAAGACCCCCAAGCATAAATATAGAGGGAAAAAAATCCATGACTTGTGCCCATGAAAGTGAAATGAAGGTAGGAGTAGTTTGGTGCATGATCTAGGCAGGGGACCAGGACAAGTAAGAACAGGGTAAATTCCAATGTCTAACTTAAAAGTCCATTAGAATTTCTTGACCAAGGGTTTTTAAGTATCCATTTATTAAGTTTCTCCTTCTGCTCATTTGGTCATGATGTCTGGATGCAGGATATATTTCTCAGGTTTTTTAATAGTCAAGACATGAGTTTCCACATAGATATTTGATACAAAGAAAGAGGAGCCGGGCGTGGTGGCACATGCCTTTATAGAAAGAAAGAGGAGCCCATCATCATGGCATATGCCTTTAATCCTAGCACTTGGGAGGCAGAGGCAGGCGGATCTCTGTGATTTCAAGGCCAGCCTGGTCTACACTGTGAGATCCAGGACAGCTGGGGCTACAGGGCGACCCTATCTTGAAAAGACCAACCAAAAAGAAAGGAAGAAATAGAAAGAAAGAAAGAAAGAAAGAAAGAAAGAAAGAAAGAAAGAAAGAAAAAGGAAATTTTATTATTGAGCATTAATTAACAACAATAGTGGACTTGTTCTTTGGCCACACGTGACCCTACTCTTTTAATCCACACCAAGATCTAAGGTTTTTATACCTGTTTAACATTATTTCATATACCTTTTTGCCAAATATATTGAGGCACAATTTTTCACACTTTAAGAGAAATAGACTATCTTTTGGTTATACTTCCATTTTGGGTGCTTAAGTCCATGCAATTAGCCTAGGTTAACCAAACTTTTATTTCTCAAGGTCATTTGAGGTTCTGGTCTTCACTTCAGTGGCCAGTTGGGTTCTCACGGGGGGGGGAGGTTGGAAGGGAGTGCCTGGCTCCTTCTGGCCATTCTTAACCAGCTCCATCTGTGGAGGACAAGGTCAGGTCTTGCTAGACTGGGCTTCCCTTTGGAGCACAAGGCAATTTTCCTCTATATTGAGTTTCCTCTTTATAGACTAGATACTGGCTAGGTTTCTATTTGTGGATCTCCTAGATCTCACTGCACAGGAAGCCTTGTGACTCACAATTGCAAAACATTTTATTTATTTTTTTTTAAATTAGGTTTATTGATGCTTTGTGCATTTCATACATTTTTCCAATTCAGTTCAGGCTTATTTCCCTTTCCCTCCCCCCCACNCCTCTTTGTCTCTTTTGATTCCTTTTGATTTGAAGTCTATTTTGTCTGATATTAGTAAAGCAACACCTGCTTTTCAGTACCATTTGCTTGGAATATATTCTTCCATCCCTTCACCTTAAGTTGGTACCTGTCCTTGAAATTGAGATGAGTTTCTTGTAGACAGCATATAGATGGATTTTGGTTTCTAATCCATTCTCCCAGTCTATGCCTTTTGATTTGGGAGTTCAGCCCATTAATATTTAAGGTTATAATTGAAAGATGGATGTTGTTTCCTTGCACCTTATTCTCCATTTGGACGATTAGTCTCTGATTCTACTCCTATGGTTATAATTTTATTAGTTTCTTTTCCTAGGTGCTTGAGGATAGTTGCTCTTCTCTCCTGCCCTTTGAATTGCTTCAAGTATTTTCTGGAGAGTTGGTTTTCCGGTCATGTATTCTATCATCTTGTTTATGTCTTGGAAGATTTTTCTCTCTCCTTCAACTGTAATCAACATTTTTGCTGGGTAAAGTATTCTGGGTTGGCATCCATAGTCCTTTAACACTGGGAATGCTTTGCTCCATATTCTTCTTGCTTTCATGCTTTGTGCTGAGAAGTCAGTTGTAATTCTGATGGGTTTCCCTTTGTATATGACTTGTTTTTCTGTTGTGGCGTTCAGATTTTTGTCTTTGTTTTGGGCATTGTGCTGGATAGCTTTAGTGTCAACTTGACTCACCTGGGTTGAAGGAGTCTCAATTGGGGAATTGGCTCCATTGGACTGGCCTGTGGCCACATCTGTGGAGTATTGTCTTCATGGTCAAGCACTGCGGGAGGGCTCGGCCCACAATGAGCAGTGCCACCCTGGGCAGGTTGTTGTGTACAGTATAAGAAGGCAGTCTGGGCATGAGCCAGGGGAGCAAGCCAGTGAACAGTATTCCTCCATGGCTTGTGCTTCAGTTCCTGCCTCTAGGTTCCTGCCCTGAGTTCCTGCCTTGGGCTCCCTGAGAGATGAACTGTGACCCAGGTGATGTAAGCTGAATAAACCCTTTCCTCCCCAAGTTGGTGTCAGTCAGAGTGTTTTGTCACAGCAATGGGAGACAAACTAGGACAGAAATTGGTACCAGAAAGTGGGTTATTGCTTGTCACAGACCTGACCTTGGTGTTTGGGGGAAGGATTGTGGAAGCATTTGGAACTTTGGCCTAGAAAAATCATTGAATGCCTAAAGATTGCGGCTGTGGAATTTGGAACAGTTTTGCTGAAAGAGTTGTAGAAGATGGAGGCCTGGCTTGTGAAGTTTCTAGTTTCAAAGGGGAGCAGAGATCAAAAGGACTGTGTAATCTGTGGGTTCTGATCAGCTGGGGCTAAAGAATCGGCTGTAAGTAACAAGAGACCAGAACCTGAAGTGAAAGCTTTGTTGTACTGGGACAACTGATGCTTGTTAGCTGGGGCTGAAAAATCAGCTGTAAGTAACAAGAGACCAAAATCACTGTGGTGAAATCTTCTGGGAAGAATTTCTTCAGGGTCAACACAGAAGCTGTGTTCCAGAAGGGTCCTGAGCCTCCATCTTAACCCAGAAGCAGGACTTGGTAGTGTGTAAGAGTCTCCTATATGGTTCTGGTTTTTAAATTTGAGGGGGTCACAGAGAGCAGCCGAGGCTTGGCACTGTGGTGGAAGTGCACCTCAGTTGCAGTGAAGACCCCAGGATTGCAGGGGTCATGGAGAGAAGCTGAGGCTTTGCACCAGGAGAGGTCAGAAGAGACCATTGGTGAAGGTGCAACCTCAGTTTCAGTAGCGACCCCAGCTTTTTGGAGATGCCGGTACTATGGGATGACCACCAAGAGCAGCGATAGGTGTGGAATGGAGTTGGCCTGGGCCTGCAAGATGACCTGTGTGTGCCACGGATTGGCAGAGTCAGAGAGGGGGAGCTGCTGAGACCCTTTGGAGCCCAGAAGATAGTGAGTGAATTCCAGGTATCCAGCCTTGAGCTACTTGCTGGACTTAGGTTTTGTTTGAGTGTGCCTGATTCTTCCCTTTGAAATAAGACAGTACAGGCCGGGCGTGGTGGCACACGCCTTTAATCCTAGCACTTGGGAGGCAGAGGTAGGCGGATCTTTGTGAGTTCAAGGCCAGCCTGGTCTACAGAGTGAGTTCCAGGACAGCTGGGGCTACAGGGAGACCCTGTCTCGAAAAGACAAAAAAAAAAAAAAAAAAAAAAAAAAAAAAAAAAAAAAAAAAAAAGGATAAATAAAAAGAATATGGAAATAAGACAGTACTTGTTTTGGATTTTACAGCAGACCACAGTTAAGATGATTTTTAATGGACTGTGAATTTAAGTGTTTGGATATTTTAAGGATTTGTGGGGCTTTTAACGGTCTGTCTGGGTTGTGATAATGTTAACATCAACTATTGGGATAAGACACTGTAAAGGTGGTGTTGATACATTGATAAGTGTCTTGTGGGTCAAGTTGACAAGGGGTCAGTTGTGCTGGATAGCTTTATGTGTCAACTTGACACACCTGGTTGAGGGTCCCAATTGGGGAATGTGGCTCCATTTGAATTGGCCTATGGACACATCTGTGGAGTATTGTGTTGATGGTCAAGAAGTGTGGGAGGGCCTGGCCCATAATGAGTGGTGCCACCCTGGGCAGGTTGTTGTGTACAGTATAAGAAGGCAGGCTAGGCATGAGCCAGGGGAGCAAGCCAGTGAACAGCACTCCTCCATGGCTTGTGCTTCAGCTCCTGCCTCCAGGTTCCTGCCCTGAGTTCCTGCCTTGGGCTCCCTGAGAGATGAACTGTAACCCAGGAGATGTAAGCAGAATAAACCCTTTCCTCCCCAAGTTGGTGTCAGTCAGAGTGTTTTGTCACAGCAATGGAAGACATACTAGAACAGGCATCTAGCATTTTGACTATGATATGGCGTGGGGAGTTTCTTTTCTGATTTTGTCTATTTGGAGTCCTATGTGCTTGTATTTGAATGGGTTTGTATATTTTGGGGGGGGTGTCTGTTTTTAGTTTGGGGAAGTTTTCATCTATTATTTTGTTGAAGATCTGATCAATACTATTCTCTTGAGATTCTTCTCCTTCCTCTATTCCTATGATGTGGAGGTTTGATCTTTTTATGGTGTCCCATATTTCCTGGTTGATCCACTTTTGTGTGTTTTTAAAATTTTCATGATCTTTATTTGAGTTTTTTAGTTGCTGTGTCTTATCTTCCAGATCTGATATTCTTTATTCTGCTTCCTCCATTCTATTTCTGAGGCTTTTTCCTTTCCTTTCTTCTTGTTTGAATGAATTTTCTATTTCCTTTTTCATTTCATCCTATGATTTCTTTAATATATCCATTTCCTTTTTGAGTTTCTCAATGACTTCTTGTTGCTCCTTACTTCGTTGGTTGGCTTCTTTTTTCACTGTTTCTACCTCCTTAAGGTGTTTTTTTTCTCTCTCTCTCTAGTTCTTTCTGGAGTTTGTCAATCCCTTCCTTTAGTTCTTTTTGAAGTTTGTCATTGTATCCCTCTAGGTCCTTTTTGAGTTTTTCATTCTCTCTCTTTAGTTCTCTGAATTCTTCTTTATTTTCTTTAATTTCTCTGCATAGGTCTTCAATTATTCCTCTAGGGCCTGTTTCTGGGGTCACCTCCAGGAAGATCCCATTGTAGCTATCTCCTACCGGGTTGGTAGATCTTGGTGCAGAATTATCCTGCACCTTTCCCATGTTGTCCCTATGTCGTGTCCCTGGCATGTGGGTTTCCCTTTTGTGATTCAAATCTCAAATGCCTCTTCAGTGTGTTGAAAGCTTAAAGATTCTTTTATTTTGCTTGCCTCCTTCAGATGCTTTTCTTTTCCCCCTCCTTGTTTATGGAGTGTTGACTTGTTTAGGTTTCAGGCTTTCACTTTTGTTTATAAATTGGATATTGGAAGTCTATGTCACTCTTCCTTTCCTGTTCTGAAGGTTCTCTTTATTCACTGGATACTCTCTCCTCAATTCCAGTTGTTGTTAGTGGGGAGGTTGTACTTGCCTGGAGCAGGAAACATAGCTGAGCATCAATTTCATATTGAGTGGTCTTCACTCAGTGATGTTTAGTGAATGCAAACTCCTGGGAATCCAGAATGAGCTCCTTTACCATAGGTAGTTGTGGGAAAACTTAGTTAAGATGGGTTGCATTCTAAGCCAATTGGACCTCCCTGGCCACACCCATGGGGTGGGATACAGTGACGAAAAGGATTAGGATTCGGCCCTGAGATTTGAGTCATGATTGATATATAACCAGACATTTTGCAATAAACTATCTCTCTGCATTTGGACCTTAACATGCATCCATGTGTTGTGCTTTCCTGTGCGTGTTTTCCACATGGATAATCTTGGGATTAGATGGGCCCTACCACAAATCTTGGTGGCCTACCCACAAATGGTGTCCAACGTGGGGCAGGAGGAAACCTTAAATTAGGTATGAATACGTCTAAATACTCCCCTTTTCTTCTCTTTGTTCTCTCTCTCCTAATGTCCATCTGTTGTGGTGGAGCCTTCTTTCCTACTGGATTCGGTGGATGGGACAGTGGTCTGAGAGCTAGTAGCTTTGTACAGGTGGAGGAATGCTGCAGGGTTCTGGTTTGGCTTGGAGAGAGTGTCCCGTTGTCTCCAGGCATATGACTCCTGGCATGATCACTCCTGCAGGCTATAAAAGCCAGTGACTTTAAGGCTGAGTTTAATACCAAGGCTTAGCAGCCGTGCTTGGCCTTGAAACCATTTTTCATAATTCTACAGGTCAGAAAAACTTTCTGGTTTTAAATTCCACCCCCCAAAGAAAGACTCAATCTCCTACTGTGAAGAACCTGAACCTGTTATGCTCTAGTTTTAACTTGTTCATATGTAAATTTTCTCCAGGTAGCTCTCCTAGACCTAAGCCCACTTCATTCTGTTGCAAATTAAGGCCTTTCAAGAGAACCACCCTACATAAATGCAGAGTATTTTCCAGATAATTTTAAACCTTGGCCACTTGATAACCTTTTTCTTAAATTTTGCCTTTTATTGCTCTCTTGTCTTCTTGTGAGTTTCTTTCATAAATATTTCTAAATCTAATTGCTTACATAAAACCTGCCGGCTACTTGTAGATCCAAAATTGGGATTCAGCTAGCAGTAATTCAAATCCATTTCAGTATGCTTAACTTAAAGTCTAATATTTTTATTTAACTCCCAGGTACCCTAGATATTTTTGAGTAAATATATGTGCAAAGTTACAATTAATTGGTTGATTTCATTTTATCTTGATATTTTTTTTTGGTCTTTTCCAGACAGGGTGTCCCTGTAGTCCCAGCTATCCTTGAACTCACTCTATAGACCAGGCTGGCCTTGAACTCACAAAGATCCGCCTGCCTCTGCCTCCCAAGTGCTAGGATTAAAGGCGTGCACCATCACGCCTGGCTTATCTTGATCTTTTAAAAATGTGTTTCACCTTAAAGATCTCTTGTCAAAGAATTCTTGATCACATGTGGTTTGAGCTCAGGTGCAATCAGCCTGCCTGCTGTGCATGCATACCAGCTGCTAGACTGAGCACATGGTATCCAAATCATGCCCTATAAAATTTGATTTTAGGTAACATTCTTTTGATTTCAACATTTTGGTTTAAAGAGTTTACAGGCCCTGGAGTTCTAACAAAACAAACTTGCTCCAATAAATTGTCTTTTTTATTTTTTTTTTTTTTAATTAATTTTTATTGATGCTTTGTGCATTTCATACATTTTTTCCAATTCAGTTCAGGCTTATTTCCCTTTCCCTCCCCCCCACCCCCACCCCATCCCAGATCATGCATTCTGCCATGACTGTCCTGCATCTTTCTCTCAGTTT
>VZQC01014451.1:986682-1018583 GCA_009823505.1 Rhizomys pruinosus
CGGTCCCTCTGGGCCGGGGACCCCGTAGACGGGTTCACAGCGAGACCCTCTCCCAGCTGCCCCCCGCCAGACCCCGCCTAGAGCTCAGGAGCTGTGTACCTGGCCTGGCGCGTTATGGCGTCTCCGCAAAACATTTTAAAAGATGCCCCCGTACAAAGTCCCCTGGGACCAATTGACCTTGGAGGGGATGAAACAAATTTGTCCCTTAAATCCCTTGGTCAAATTTGTATGGACCTTAGGTATGGGCATTAAAGCATCCAAAAAAAATTAAGTTAAACCAATCTACTACTTTCAATTACTGTATCATATTTAGATAAATCCTGAAGAAAAGCTTAAGAAGTCTTGTATAAACATCTACTGGAAGAAATTTAACACCATAGGATAAGCAGGCAAAACCAATAAGAGAAATTTAAACAATTTTAGGCATATCTTAAATATAAACAAGGTAGTATTAATACAAGTAGTCTCTTCTTTCCCAAACCCCATATCCTGGTTTAGGTTTCCAATAACTGGGAACATACCTCTTGACCAGAATTAAGCTGAAAAAAATTACCAAGTATGTCCAAATTGTCTCCTTCTGGTGTGCATGCCACTAGTTCAGGGAAGTAAAACTAGCTTTTCTTGACTCAAGTTATCTTGACATTGGCAGAACAGATGTTCCATTAATCCAAATCTACAACTGGAATTCCTTACAAGACAGGAATGGACTGAAAACCAACCACAACTCTGTGTGGTTATAATCCCATTTAGACCATTTGTAAATTGGCTTTAATGTTTATACAATTCCACTCTAGAAATACTTAACCACTTCAGTCCAGCACAAATATCTTATTTTTCTACTAAATTTGCAATATTTATGCCCATCCAGCTGAATGGGGCAGTTCCCCCAAACACGTCACCACAAAATAAAATCCTTAAAGTGACCCTACAGGTCTGGGGTCAGGCTCTGACCAATAAAATCTTTCGAGATATTCAGAAATGCATCACATAGGTGTGGAAAAAAAAATAATAACTGTCTATCTGCCCCAAAGAAGCTCCACCTAGTGACCAAATATCTCACACACAGAACACAACCAAAAGCCTTGAATTCTATTTTATCTAGTATTAGCATAGGGACTCCTCTTTATTTCTTATTGCCATTTACTTGTATTACTTTTTACCCTCCTTTCACCTTGGGATAATATCTATCTATAAAGGTGAAGTAAGTTTCTTGAAGACAAGGAAAAAAATAAAGATTGGTTTTGTTTCTTTTTTTTTTTTGCAAAAAGATTGAATATATTTAATGTAAAGAAATAACTAAATTAAAATGTAAGAAACCTATGCCTTCTGAAAATATGGCATAATAATAAATATATTAACATAATACACAAACAAGATTGTTATCAGAAATATAAGATGGATAAAGGGGGAAATAAATTATTCAAAATATAATGGATGAAAATTCCAAACATTCTGATAGTTTCTAAATATCAGAAAAGGACCCTCACTATGTTTTTATTCTATGTAAAATGCTATAAAATCTACCAATACATGTACACAGCTTGGACAAGACATTAAAACACAAAAGAACTGGCAAGATCTTTTACTGGGCAGGGACACTTGTCATGCAGCCTGCCCACATGAGTTTGACCCTCAGAACCCATATGGTGAAGGAAAAAAATCTAACTGTACAAGGGTGTCCTCTGATCGCCACAAGTGTTATGGTACGTGTATGCACAAATATGCATCCATACACAGTAAAACACAATGAATACATTTTAAAAACTGGCCCCAAAATGGTATACTGGTTTTCATTTCTATCATGCTTATATCAGTTTTTTCTTGTGTTGATTGGTTTTAATTATCATTTCTGTCCACTCATTGTGTTGCTTGAAGTATTCTCTGTAGGTATGGCTTATTAGAGAGGAATTCTTTCAAATTATTTATATCATGGGATATTTTCCTTTCTTATTATATTGTAATAGACATTTTGCTGGATAAAGTAATCTGGGTTGGCATCTATAATCTTTTAGAATTATGACTATTTTAGACCAGGCCCTTCTGGTTTTTATCATCTGCATTGAGAAATCAGCTGCAATTCTGATGTTTTCCTCTGTAAGTACCTGTTGCTTTTCTTTTGCAGCCCTCAGAATCCTTTGTTTGCTTTAAACAACTAGTGTTTTTACTATGACATGGTGTGGAGAACTTCTTTTCTGGTTCTGCCTGCTTGGAGTTCTATATGTTTCTATTACTTATTTAGTTATCTCTTTCATTAATTAAGGAAATTTTTCCTCTAAAATTTTGTTGAGGACCTGGGCCATATCACCATCTTATGAGTCTACTTCCTCCCTATCCCTATAATTTGTAGGTTTGCTCTTTTTTATTCAAATTTAGTTATGATCATGCTATGAGATTTTTTAAATTTTATTTTATTTATTATGTGTATGAATGTACTGTCTACATGTAGGTCTGTGCACCCATGTTTTGCAATGCTGCAGAGGTCAGAAGAGGGCGTCGGATTCCCCTGGAGTTGGAGTTAAAGATGGTTCTCAGCCACCATGTGGGTGCTAGGGATGGAACCTGGGTCCTCTGCAAGAGCAGTTGGCACTCAACTGCTAGGCCATGTCTCCAGCCCCAGGTTTGCTCGTTTCATAGTATCCCACAGTTCTTAGTTATTCCATTCTTGTTTTATTTTTTTTTAATTTTTCATAATCTTTACTTGATTTATCCAGTTCTTCCATATTGCTTTCCAATCTTGATATTCAATTTTCTACTTCACCATTCTATTACTAAGACTTTCTCCCATCCTTTCCAAGTTGTTTGTGGAATATTACATTTCTTTTTTCATTTCAACTTGAATTTTCTTCAATGTTCCTATATCTTTTTGCAATTTAATTCTGCAATTTATCATTGTCCTCTTTCAATTTATCCCTGTCTTCTTTTAGATCCTGGACTTCCTTGTTTATAAGCTCCTTACATTCCCTCAACTCCTTGATTTCTCTAATCATATTCATAATTGTTCGTTTGAGAACTGTACCCTTACTTATATCCAAGGGGTCTTCATTAAAGTGTACTTGAATAGGGGTATTAGTGTTTGGTGGAGATCCACCTGAGTGTTACTTTCATTGAGCTTTAGACATTTGGGTAGCCTCTGTTGGGAGTGGTTCCATTGTGAGGCCTAAGTGATTATTGAGCTGACACTGATGTTGGTTATACTCTTCAGGTGTTTGTTGACATCCTAATTGATGTACAGGTGTAGATACTCTAGGCTCCAAAATCTCAACTCTAGCCTAACACTGTACAGAACAACACCCCTCATGCAACACCCAAGCTGGACCAAAATCCTCAGGTCTGTGAAACCTACACCCTAGGGCCTCAGGTACTTCCAGTCCTTTGCACTCGAGGGTCACAATGCTTCCACTGCAATGCAGCTGGAGTCACTCAAATCCAAGTGTGGTAAACCCCAATCACCCACCAGGTGAGATGTACTCATGGAACCACTGCACAACACCCTTAATTTACCAGCTGATCACCCAGAGCCAGGCACCAAGATCTGTACCTGGGTTCAGTAGGAAAAAGGCTCAGCTGATACTGGGGCTTTACCTGTTGTCTCCTGAAACACTTGGGCAATGCCTATGGCAGCAAATTGTAGTCCCTAAAGATTCAAATTACCTTGGACTACCTCTGACTCTTCCCAATGCTCTTGGGGACCCCTAAGTCCTCCTCCCCAACTTGCCCTTAGGTGGTCAGTATGTAGCTGCCTCTCTGGGAGCCACCACCATCTTGGAAAAGCCTGAATAGATACAATTTAACTCATAGACAAACTGAAGGAAGCTGAAAATCCTCTAGATACTATTTTGTGAAGAGAAAATGCAGAAGATATAAGAACTGGTGAAGCTGAAGTTACTACTGATTTTCTTCATCCAAAATCTGAAACTACTACTTTGCCACATTGAGGGTGTGAGATCACAGACACAACACCAAGAAAAGATGAAGATTGTCATGGCAATGAGGTGCTGTGCATGCTAGAAACACAGGAGTGCATGGGACCCTACTCAACTCTTCTTGTTAATGTGTAGCCACCATGTCCTTGGAACTTAAAGACCTCCAATCCTGGGTGAGATGGTCCTTAGATATTTGTACATCATAGTACTTTCACTCTTAACTGATGGGTGGTAGTTGGTATCTTCATGTTAATAGATTTCCCTTCACACAGAAGATTTTATACTGGAAGCTTACGTACTCAATTCTACAAACAACCACTGACATGAATTATCCAGAAAAAGTGTAGTTGAAGCATAGACTCTTTGAGGACTTAACTGAGCAGGATCACAACTCTTGTATAAGCAAGAGAAATAATTGAGAAATAATAACTGAAGACAAATAATCACAGTGAGTCATGTTCAGTCTACATCCCTGTAGCACTGATTGCTGGGAAACATCAGCAGAAAAAAGCATAATAAATAAATAAAAACAAGTGATTCACACTGGTGTGAAGAGGGTGAAACTCTTCCAGAAAATATGCTCTTTTACTTCTCTGAATTCTTCCTTTAGTTTGTCATTGTATCCCTCTAGGTCCTTTTTGAGTTTTTCATTCTCTCTTTATTTCTCTGAATTCTTCTTTATGTTCTTTAATTTCTCTTTTAGTCCTTTAAGGTCTGTTTCTGGGGTCACCTCCAGGGGGTTCCGATTGTAGCTGTCTCCTACCGGGTTGGTAGAGCTTGGCATGGAATTATCCTGCACCTTTCCCATGTCGTCTCTTCATTGTCTCCCTGGCATGTGGGTTTCCCTTTTTTGATTCAAATCCCAAATGCCTGTTCAGTTTGTTGAAGGCTGAAAGCTTGTTTTAATTTGCTTGCCTCCTTCCAATGTTTTTTGTTTTTTTTCCTTCCTTCCCTCCTCCTTGTTTATGGAGTCTTGACTTGTCTAGGTTTCAGTCTTTCACTTTTGTCTATGTATTGGATACTGGAAGTCTCTTCCTTTCCTGTTCTGAATGTTCTCTTAATCAACTGGATACTCTCTCCTCAATTCCAGTTGTTGGGGGGGTATTCCTGACTTAGCCCACGCCCAGTACCTGCCTGGAGCAGTAGCGGGCTGCTCCTGACCCCTGTGCAGGACCGGACTATGGCGTCTGCGCCTGACCCCAAATCCAGGACCTCCTCCCACTTGCGACCCCCGCGGGGGGAGGGGGCGGGGCCACCCAGCCTGGCAGCCGTGCTCTGGCGGGATTTAGGGGTCCAATCTAGGTCCACTAGCCACTGGCCCCTCTGCCACAACTCAGCAAATCAATTGTCCTGCACCCGTGGGTCAATGCCCTAAGTTTTTACCTGTCTGGAGCAGTGGCGGGCTGCTCCTGACCCCTGCGCAGGACCAGACTATGGCGTCTGCTGGGTTTTGTTTCTTAAGCCATTCTACTAGCCTGTGACTCTTAATTGGAAAATTCATTCCACTGATATTTAAAACTGTTGTTGAGAGAATTAAATTGCTTCCAATCATTTTGATTTCTAGTACACCCTTAGCCTAGGTTTTCATTTCTATCATGCTTGTATCAGTTTTTTCTTGTGTTGATTGGTTATAGTGATCCTTTCTGTCCACTCATTCTGTAGTTTGAAGTATTCTCTGTAGGTATGGCTTATTAGAGAGGAATTCTTTCAAATTATTTATATCATGGGACATTTTTCTTTCTTATTATATTGTAATAGACATTTTGCTGGATAAAGTAATCTGGGTTGGCATCTATAATCTTTTAGAATTATGATTATTTTAGACCAGGCCCTTCTGGTTTTCATTGTCCGCATTGAGAAATCAGCTGCAATTCTGATGTTTTCCTATGTAAGTAACTTGTTGCTTTTCTTTTGCAGCCCTCAGAATCCTTTGTTTGCTTTAAACAACTAGTGTTTTTACTATGACATGGTGTGGAGAACTTCTTTTCTGGTTCTGCCTGCTTGGGGTTCTATATGTTTCTATTACTTATTTAGTTATCTCTTTCAATAATTAAGGAAATTTTTCCTCTAAGATTTTGTTGAGGACCTGGGCCATATCACCATGTTATGAGTCTACTTCCTCCCTATCCCTATAATTTGTAAGTTTGCTCTTTTATATTCAAATTTAGTTATGATCATGCTATGAGATTTTTTAAATTTTATTTTATTTATTATGTGTATGAATGTACTGTCTGCATGTAGGTCTGTGCACCGATGTTGTGCAATGCTGCAGAGGTCAGAAGAGGGTGTCGGATTCCTCTGGAGTTGGAGTTAAAGATGGTTCTCAGCCACCAAGTGGGTGCTAGGGATTGAAACTGGGTCCTCTGCAAGAGCAGTTGGCACTCAACTGCTAGGCCATGTCTCCAGCCCCAGGTTTGCTCGTTTCATAGTATCCCACATTTCCTGGTTATTCCATTCTTGTTTTATTTTTTTTAATTTTTCATAATCTTTACTTGATTTATCCAGTTCTTCCATATTGCTTTCCAATCTTGATATTCAATTTTCTACTTCATCCATGCTATTTCTAAGACTTTCTCCCATCCTTTCCACGTTGTTTGTGGAATATTACATTTCTTTTTTCATTTCAACTTGAATTTTCTTCAATGTTCCTATATCTTTTTGTAATTTAATTCTGCAATTTTCATTGTCCTCTTTCAATTTATCCCTGTCTTCTTTTAGATCCTGGACTTCCTTGTTTATAAGCTCCTTACATTCCCTCAACTCCTTGATTTCTCTAATCATATTCATAATTCTTCGTTTGAGAACTGTACCCTTACTTATATCCAAGGGGTCTTCATTAAAGGGTACTTGAATAGGGATATTAGTGTTTGGTGGAGATCCACCTGAGTGTTACTTTCATTGAGCTTTAGACATTTGGGTAGCCTCTGTTGGGAGTGGTTCCATTGTGAGGCCTAAGTGATTATTGAGCTGACACTGATGTTGGTTATACTCTTCAGGTGTTTGTTGACATCCTAATTGATATACAGGTGTAGATACTCTAGGATCCAAAATCTCAACTCTAGCCTAACACTATACAGAACAACACCCCTCATGCAACACCCAAGCTGAACCAAAATCCTCAGGCCTGTGAAACTTACACCCCAGAGCCTCAGGTACTCCCAGTCCTTTGCACTCGAGGGTCACAATGCTTCCACTGCAATGCAGCTGGAGTCCCTCAAATCCAAGTGTGGTGAACCCCAATCACCCACCAGGTGAGATGTACTCATGGAACCACTTCACAACACCCTTAATTTACCAGCTGATCACCCAGAGCTAGGCACCAAGATCTGTACCTGGGTTCAGTAGGAAAAAGGCTCGGCTGACAACTTTACCTGTTGTCTCCTGAAACCCTTGGGCAATGTCTATGGCAGCAAATTGTAGTCCCTAAGGATTCAAATTACCTTGGACGACCTCTGACTCTTCCCAATGCTCTTGGGGACCCCTAAGTCCTCCTCCCCAACTTGCCCTTAGCTGGTCAGTATGTAGCTGCCTCTCTGGGAGCCACCACCATCTTGGAAAAGCCTGAATAGATACAATTTAACTCATAGACAAACTGAAGGAAGCTGAAAATCCTCTAGATACTATTTTGTGAAGAGAAAATGCAGAAGATATAAGAACTGGTGAAGCTGAAGTTACTACTGATTTTCTTTATCCAAAATCTGAAACTACTACTTTGCCACATTGAGGGTGTGAGATCACAGACACAACACCAAGAAAAGATGAAAATTGTCATGGCAATGAGGTGCTGTGCATGGTAGAAACACAGGAGTGCATGGGACCCTACTCAACTCTTCTTGTAAATGTGTAGCCACCATGTCCTTGGAACTTAAAGACCTCCAATCCTGGGTGAGATGGTCCTTAGATATTTGTACATCATAGTACTTTCACTCTTACCTGATGGGTGGTAGTTGGTATCTTCATGTTAATAGATTTCCCTTCACACAAAAGATTTTATACTGGAAGCTTATGTACTCAATTCTACAAACAACCACTGACATGAATTATCCAGAAAAAGTGTAGTTGAAACATAGACTCTTTGAGGACTTAACTGAGCAAGATCACAACTCTTGTATAAGCAAGAGAAATAATTGAGAAATAATAACTGAAGACAAATAATCACAGTGAGTCATGTTCAGTCTACATCCCTGTAGCACTGATTGCTGGGAAACATTAGCAGAAAAAAGCATAATAAATAAATAAAAACAAGTGATTCACACTGGTGTGAAGAGGGTGAAACTCTTTCAGAAAATATGCTCAAAGATGCAGCTGAACATGAGTTTAATCAAGTTTATTAGTTCATTGAGTTGTGTATTTGGAGATTCAAAAGTGGGATATTAAAAACATAAGTACATAACAGTAAATTCATTGGGCCGCTTCCTATCTCTCCATTGGAGGACTGCTGATGACCTCTCATATCAGTAATCACGTTTCATGCCAACCTCCCTGGGTCTTGAATTACAAAGAAGAAACTTGCTAAAAGTGATGATTTGTGGTTTGTGTGCATATCTATAGAGAGAATTATTAATAAATAAATGTCCAATTGCACCACATACACAAGATCTTCTAGATTAACTGCTGGCTGAGTGAAGACTAATGGAGATCAGCTGCAGTAGAATGAAGATGACCAGGAACATATTGGATTGGGAGTACATGGAATTTTAATGATTCTCTCATCTTTTGCCCGCAAAACTGCCACATGCGACAGAGTGTGATGCACACATAAGGTCATAACTGCCCAAACTGTAGAAAAAAGAGACTACAGAATGCATGTTCCCAGATACAACTCCTAAATTAAACTTCACCCACCCATAGCTCAGGGACCACTGCAGAAGAGGGGGCAGAATAACTGTAAGACCCAGGGTTGGTACATGATCATAGAGAAACATAGTCTGCAAGGCCTCTAGGAAATGGCTCATGTGAACTTACAGTAATGGTGATAGTATGCACAAGATCCAAGCAAATTCAATCAGACAAAAACCCAGCTGCTGAAATGGACAGCAGGCCCCAATCTTAGCCAAGGAGGTATTGTCAGCTGATTAGTTCTGGGTGTAGGAGAGGTAATCTTTTTTAAGGGGGTGATGCTAAATAGGTTAAGTAGACATCAGTGGATGGACTTGCATCGAGGGTCATCTGGTTACACAAACCTGTCTCAATAGTAATTAATATATATCACAGAATCCAGAGGCATTCGGATCTCTGTGAGTTCAAGGCTAGCCTGATCTACAGAATGAGTTCCAGGCCAGCTGGGGCTACAGGGACACCCCGTCTCCAAAATACAAAAATAAATAAATAAATAAATACATACATACATACATAAATCTAGCTGATTATTGGTCATGGATTTATGGTTTACTCAAGAATAATTGAGAACTATCTGGCAGTAGGAAGAGGCATAAGTGCTTTCCTGTACACTGAAAGTTACATCTGAAAATGACTTTATATATTAGTAAAATTTGTAGTAAATAGCCAAAGATCCTTTTGGTAGGACCTCAGTCCTCCTACCCTTCCTAAAGCTAATATTACTAAGACAATTTCTTGTCACAATGTTGGTGAGAAAATACAGGGGTGTGTCTGCTCTGTCAACACCCTTGCCATGGTGTTCAACTGCACTTCCTGAACAATCCAATCACTGAAACCAGTAGAGGTTGGAGCCCTAATGATAAAAAAAAGTTAGGGAAGTGATTATGTGGTGTCTTCATTGTAAACATTTTGCTACAAATTTATCATTATTCATGGATATTTGTCCAGTATTTCCGACATCTTCCACATACCCAGATGTGGGGATATGAGACTGTGTGGAATCATAGTACTGATCCTAATGGCTTAGTAATCAGGTCCCTTTCATATTCATAAAAGTGTAAACAGACTCTTATTCAGGAACATCTCTCAAGAGATCTATGGTGTGAAATAGGAAGCCAGTGTTCTAAGGAGAGGGTCTTCATTAAAGTGTACTTGAATAGGGGTATTAGTGTTTGGTGGAGATCCACCTGAGTGTTACTTTCATTGAGCTTTAGACATTTGGGTAGCCTCTGTTGGGAGTGGTTCCATTGTGAGGCCTAAGTGATTATTGAGCTGACACTGATGTTGGTTATACTCTTCAGGTGTTTGTTGACATCCTAATTGATGTACAGGTGTAGATACTCTAGGCTCCAAAATCTCAACTCTAGCCTAACACTGTACAGAACAACACCCCTCATGCAACACCCAAGCTGGACCAAAATCCTCAGGTCTGTGAAACCTACACCCTAGGGCCTCAGGTACTTCCAGTCCTTTGCACTCGAGGGTCACAATGCTTCCACTGCAATGCAGCTGGAGTCACTCAAATCCAAGTGTGGTAAACCCCAATCACCCACCAGGTGAGATGTACTCATGGAACCACTGCACAACACCCTTAATTTACCAGCTGATCACCCAGAGCCAGGCACCAAGATCTGTACCTGGGTTCAGTAGGAAAAAGGCTCAGCTGATACTGGGGCTTTACCTGTTGTCTCCTGAAACACTTGGGCAATGCCTATGGCAGCAAATTGTAGTCCCTAAAGATTCAAATTACCTTGGACTACCTCTGACTCTTCCCAATGCTCTTGGGGACCCCTAAGTCCTCCTCCCCAACTTGCCCTTAGGTGGTCAGTATGTAGCTGCCTCTCTGGGAGCCACCACCATCTTGGAAAAGCCTGAATAGATACAATTTAACTCATAGACAAACTGAAGGAAGCTGAAAATCCTCTAGATACTATTTTGTGAAGAGAAAATGCAGAAGATATAAGAACTGGTGAAGCTGAAGTTACTACTGATTTTCTTAATCCAAAATCTGAAACTACTACTTTGCCACATTGAGGGTGTGAGATCACAGACACAACACCAAGAAAAGATGAAAATTGTCATGGCAATGAGGTGCTGTGCATGATAGAAACACAGGAGTGCATGGGACCCTACTCAACTCTTCTTGTAAATGTGTAGCCACCATGTCCTTGGAACTTAAAGACCTCCAATCCTGGGTGAGATGGTCCTTAGATATTTGTACATCATAGTACTTTCACTCTTAACTGATGGGTGGTAGTTGGTATCTTCATGTTAATAGATTTCCCTTCACACAAAAGATTTTATACTGGAAGCTTACGTACTCAATTCTACAAACAACCACTGACATGAATTATCCAGAAAAAGTGTAGTTGAAGCATAGACTCTTTGAGGACTTAACTGAGCAGGATCACAACTCTTGTATAAGCAAGAGAAATAATTGAGAAATAATAACTGAAGACAAATAATCACAGTGAGTCATGTTCAGTCTACATCCCTGTAGCACTGATTGCTGGGAAACATCAGCAGAAAAAAGCATAATAAATAAATAAAAACAAGTGATTCACACTGGTGTGAAGAGGGTGAAACTCTTCCAGAAAATATGCTCAAAGATGCAGCTGAACATGAGTTTAATCAAGTTTATTACTTCATTGAGTTGTGTATTTGGAGATTCAAAAGTGGGATATTAAAAACATAAGTACATAACAGTAAATTCATTGGGCCGCTTCATATCTCTCCATTGGAGGACTGCTGATGACCTCTCATATCAGTAATCACGTTTCATGCCATCCTCCCTGGGTCTTGAATTACAAAGAGGAAACTTGCTAAAAGTGATGATTTGTGGTTTGTGTGCATATCTATAGAGAGAATTATTAATAAGTAAATGTCAAATTGCACCACATACACAAGATCTTCTAGATTAACTGCTGGCTGAGTGAAGACTAATGGAGATCAGCTGCAGTAGAATGAAGATGACCAGGAACATAATGGATTGGGAGTACATGGAATTTTAATGATTCTCTCATCTTTTGCCAGCAAAACTGCCACATGCGACAGAGTGTGATGCACACATAAGGTCATAACTGCCCAAACTGTAGAGAAAAGAGACTACAGAATGCATGTTCCCAGATACAACTCCTAAATTAAACTTCACCCACCCATAGCTCAGGGACCACTGCAGAAGAGGGGGCAGAATAACTGTAAGACCCAGGGTTGGTACATGATCATAGAGAAACATAGTCTGCAAGGCCTCTAGGAAATGGCTCATGTGAACTTACAGTAATGGTGATAGTATGCACAAGATCCAAGCAAATTCAATCAGACAAAAACCCAGCTGCTGAAATGGACAGCAGGCCCCAATCTTAGCCAAGGAGGTATTGTCAGCTGATTAGTTCTGGGTGTAGGAGAGGTAATCTTTTTTAAGGGAGTGATGCTAAATAGGTTAAGTAGACATCAGTGGATGAACTTGCATCGAGGGTCATCTGGTTACACAAACCTGTCTCAATAGTAATTAATATATATCACAGAATCCAGAGGCAGTCGGATCTCTGTGAGTTCAAGGCTAGCCTGGTCTACAGAGTGAGTTCCAGGCCAGCTGGGGCTACAGGGACACCCCGTCTCCAAAATACAAAAATAAATAAATAAATAAATACATAAATACATAAATAAATCTAGCTGATTATTCATCATGGATTTATGGTTTACTCAAGAATAATTGAGAACTATCTGGCAGTAGGAAGAGGCATAAGTGCTTTCCTGTACACTGAAAGTTACATCTGAAAATGACTTTATATATTAGTAAAATTTGTAGTAAATAGCCAAAGATCCTTTTGGTAGGAACTCAGTCCTCCTACTCCTCCTAAAGCTAATATTACTAAGACAATTTCTTGTCACAATGTTGGTGAGAAAATACAGGGGTGTGTCTGCTCTGTCAACACCCTTGCCATGGTGTTCAACTGCACTTCCTGAACAATCCAATCACTGAAACCAGTAGAGGTTGGAGCCCTAATGATAAAAAAAAAGTTAGAGAAGTGATTATGTGGTGTCTTCATTGTAAACATTTTGCTACAATTTTATCATTATTCATGGATATTTGTCCAGTATTTCCAACATCTTCCACATACCCAGATGTGGGGATATGAGACTGTGTGGAACCATAGCACTGATCCTAATGGCTTAGTAATCAGGTCCCTTTCATATTCATAAAAGTGTAAACAGACTCTTATTCAGGAACATCTCTCAGATCTATGATGTGAAATAGGAAGCCAGTGTTCTAAGGAGACCCAGGGTAAAGAGGAAACCAGAGAAGCCAACAGGAAAGAAAATGCCCCTTTCTGTTAAGTTTAAGAAAGTAGATCTGGTACCTTTCCTGAAATTATGAACTGCCCTCATCCGAGGCTGTGTCTCTGTGCCCTCCTAGCACAGTAGTATGTGGCATTATCTTCAGGTTTCACACTGGCCATGGTGAGGGACACCTGATTGTTGGAGGTGTCCTTGGAGATTGTGAGCTGGCTCTTTAGTGACAGGGTGTAATGCTTATTATCATTCCACCAAATGTTTGCCAACCACTCCAGAGTCTTCCGTGGGGGTTGATAGACCCAGTTCACACCTAGCCCAGAAGTACTTAGAGAAAAGCCAGAGAATGAACATCTCAGTTTGAGGGTCTGGGATGGCTGCAGCAGTCCAGAACCAGACTCCTTCAGTTGATCTATGACAGGACACCTGTAGGAAAACACACAAATGTGAAGGAGGATTATCTCAAGTCAGTGGAATTTATCCCTGAGAACTGACATTCACAGGCAGGGAAGGTCAGCAGCAGGAGGGAGGAAGTAAGCCTGTCCATAGCTGCACTCCAGTCAACACCCAAGCCCAGCATTGTGTTTTAAACTAAGGTATTCTTGGAACAGGAGAAAATTTGCATATTACCTAAGCAAATGCTGACTCAGATGGTAGTCTACTCATGTCTCAGGACTCAGAAGGAGCCAGTCTACATAGAGAGGCACAGAGACTTGTAGTGGTTCATTTCTATTTCTCACAGGTACTGGCCAATATTACAAAACTAGGTTACACAGCACACAATGCTATGGGAAGTGCTGTGTGCATGTTGCAAGGTCGAGAGACCCTGACTCTAGCAAGCAGAGTGTTGTGTATGTTCACTCATCTGGTAATAATCATACTGCATTATTTCCTAGAATACACATGGAAAGCTCAGAGCCTGGTGTTCTTCTTGCCTTCATAATATCTATTGGGACCAGGTGTGGCTACATATGAGTGCAGTTAGTACATGGTTTCTCATTCAATTCAGTTCAAAAATTGTAGAGTTCTTAGTGTAAGGGTGTGTGCCACATGCAGGCTGGATTTTATGAACTCTATGATTGCATGAAAGTTAGTCAGATTTTCCTGACTTTACTAATCCTGAGAATGTCTTACCTTGCTTTTTTCTGAATTATATTTCTTTGATAGTAAGTGGTTTCATAGTCTGACAATCATTATGGATAATTTAAAAAGCAACAGTACAAAACATGGACAAGAGGTACAGAGACTTGGTTATTGAATTTCCTTATTTCCCCCAGGTGAAGCCCATCCTGAAGGAGAGCACAGAAGGGCAGAGGACACTGATAGTCACAGCCTATTGTGTTCAAGTACATCTCTGTTATTCCTCCTTTTTATCAATTTTGGTGTTTGGAAATTAGAAATCATATTATTTCCCTAATGTTAGAAAACTTGTATTTTCATTTGTTTGTTATAAATCTATTTCAGTCTATGGAAGGAAATTTGAGTGAACTGATTCATTACCACCAAATCCCTATTGGTAAGGAAAATGGAATAATTCTCATTTTTGGAAATATATTACCTGGTGTTACTTATAAACTTACTATGTAATGTGGCAATGTAAAGTAATATGCTTTTCATTACCTGCATACAACTCTACTGTCAAAATGTGAATCATCATAATTTGGTATAAGTGTGGTGTGTATATATGCATATTTTGAAGTGATGCAAAATGGAAGGAAAAACAATAACAGAAAAGACTTGATCAAAGAACTGAGTGAAACATTAAACTTCTCCCCCAATCAGTAAACTTCTGCATCGAAAAATGTAAAAATGACTGAAAAAAAAAAAAGATGCAAGACATATATGGTAGAATGTATGGACTCTGGTGGGGTAGTGAG
This sequence comes from Rhizomys pruinosus, assembly GCA_009823505.1. Lineage (NCBI taxonomy): Eukaryota > Metazoa > Chordata > Mammalia > Rodentia > Spalacidae > Rhizomys > Rhizomys pruinosus. The sequence continues at coordinate 1,001,615 of VZQC01014451.1, forward strand.
CAAGGAAGGGGTATAAAGTCTATTAAGAAATTTTGTACGAAATGGAGAAAATTTCAATAAAAATAGTTGTATAACAACTCATACAACAAACCCACAGCCAACATCATCCTAAATGGAGAAAAGTTTGAAGCATTCCCTTTAAAGTCAGGAACTTGGCAAGGCTGCCACCTATCCCCACTCCTTTTCAATATAGTGCTTGAAATGCTCATGAGAGCAATAAGACAAGAAAAGGAAAATAGACTAGTACTAATTGGAAAACAGGAAGTCAAACTATACCTTTTTGCAGTTGACAATATTGTTTACCTAAGGGATGCCAAAAACTCCACCAGAAAACTCCTAGAAACCATCAACAAATTCAGCAAAGTGGAGGGAAACAAAATTAACTTAGAAAAATTGGTAGCCTTTCTTTATGCCAATAACAAGCAATTGGAGAAGGAATACAAAGAGAATTTCCCACTCATAATAGTCTCCAAAAAATTAGGAACAAGCCTGAGCAAACAAACTAAAAATCTTTGCAATGAAAAATGGAAATCCCTCAAAGAGATTGAGTAAGATAATAGAAGATGGAAGAAACTCCCATGGTGACAGATTGGCAGAAGCAATATAGTAAAAATTGCTATCCTCCACAAAGTAATATACAGATTCAAAGATCCTCCATGAGCTTCTTCACAGACCTAGAAATAAAACATCCTAACTTTCCTATGGAGAAACAAAAGACCCTGGAGAGCCAAAGCAACCGTGACCAAAAAGAATACTGGAGGTGGGAGGCATCGCCATACCAGACTTCAAACTATACTACAGGGGTATAGTCATAAAAACAGCCTAGTATTGGCACAGAAACAGATATGTAGATCAATGGAACAAAATTGAAGATCCAAACCTGAGCACATCCAATGTCAGCCACTCATATTTGACAAAGGGGTCAAGAAGAACTCAGTGGAGGAAAAAGAGCATCTTCAGCAAATGAGGTTGGCATAACATGATCATCACATGTAGAAGATTAAAACTAAACTCCTACTTCTAAACATATACAAAAATTTAATTTAATTTAATTTAAAAAAGAAAGCTCCACCAAATATAATGAAGACATTTTCAGGAATAAAACACCTTCATATGAAAAACCTGAATATACAGGATATCAAGATGATGATAAGCCATGAACTCTCACCTTCCCACAAAGATGAAGCTTCAGAAGGAGAAACTAGCCTCGATGCTGAGTGCCAGCTGAGGTATTGAATGATTCCCATGTTAGAGTGGGAAATAACAGCTGCTCTAACACCTTGTTTACTTTCTTGAAGTTTGCAAATATTGCATTGACGGCCATTCTACGATTTGCTTATAGATCATTAAATGAGAGAATACCTGGAATTATCTGAATGTGATCATGTATCATTATATATACCTAGTCAGTGTGAGCAGAGGTTGGAAAGTGTTCACAAGATGTGGCTCATGCACTCTGGAAAGCAGTGTGGAGTACCCTTGGAAAACTTGATATGAACTTGCCACCCGACCCAGCCATACCACTCCTAGGCATGTACCACCAAGACTCACCCCACTGCAGAGATACATGCACGGTCATGTTTATTTCAGCTCTCTTCACAATAGCAAGGAGCTGGAACCAACCAAAATGTCCCTCAACTGACAAGTGTGTAGAGAAAATGTGGTACATCTACACAATGGAGTTCTATGCAGCAGTGAAGAAGGATGACATCATGAGCTTTGCAGGAAAATGGCTGGAGCTAGAAGACATCATGCTGAGTGAAGTAACACAGTCCCAGAAAAACAAACGACGAATGATATCTCTCATCTGTGGATGCTAGTGCCAATTACCTAGTTGTATTTCTTGTGCACGGGAGTTGGGAGTGATGCATATTGGAAAAACAACAACAACAAAAACAACAACAGAAAGGACTGCATCAAAGAACTGACCTAAACAGTGAACTTCTGCTCAAAACAGTCAACTTCCACATGGAGAATATCAAGAACTAGATGAAAAGCATGTTTGGCAGAATACATGATCTCTGGTGGTGTGGGGGCATAGGGTGGGAACACGGGTCTAGATTTGAAAATATTGTACAAAATATACATTAAAATAAATAAATAAATAAATAAATAAATAAATAAATGAAAAAAAAAAGATGTGGCTCGTGATGAAGTGGATGAGACAGATGCTAAGCTTCAGTATTAAGTAGAAGCAGAGAGAGCCAGAGATAAAAGGACTGCTAAATGTGGGAAATGTCATTAGTCACAAGTAAATGATTTTATTTCTAACTAGGAATATGGATTTTGAATTTAAGATGATTCATTTATGGGCAGTAGTAATGTGTGATGTTTCTGTCCAATATCAGTAGTATGAGCTGCAGTTGATACACAGGTTTTCCCTTTAGTTTTCAGGTATGAATTGGAGACTCTTAAAATCAAATCTAAAAATATTTAGACAGGTGTACACTTGAAAATTCTGAAGGATTGTAAAGTACTACTCACCACTCATCAACGAAGCTTCTTTTTTCAAGATTTGGAGACTATTACAGAGTTCCTGACCTGGTCACACACAGAGAATAAGTTTATGAGAGATGCCCAGCACAAAGTGATACAAGTGCAATAATAGAACCTGTACACCTAAAACTACAGAACATAGCAGAAGATGGAACAAGGAGAATGGATACTAATGCATCTCTCAATTCTCATAAGTGAAACTTTCTGCTACCATGCAGTGTGATGCACACAGAGGGCCACAACTAGCCAAACTATACAAAATAAAATAGTGCAGATTATTTTTCCCTAGATAATACTCCTGTATTAAACCTCACCCACCCATGGCTCAGAGACCACTGTGGAAGTTGGAGAGGAAAGATTATAAGAGCCAAGATTGTTGCATTATATTAAAGAAAGACAGTCATTCCTTCCTCTGGGAACTTACTGACATTAACTTGCATAAATGGTGGCAGAATACAAAAGATCCATGTAAAATCAATCAGAAAACACCCATCATAGAATTGGGGAAATGGGTAGCAAGCCCCAAACTTAACTGAAGAACTATTGGGAACTTATTGATGGTGGGTGAGGGAAAGGTGATCTTTTGAAGGGAGTGACTCTACATAGGCTGACTACATACCAGTGGATGAAAATGCATCAAGGTATATCTGTTTACAGAAAGGACATGATAGGCCTCTCCATATGTGACAAAATGCATTAAATCCCATGGGAGGAGACTATTGGTTTTGTTCAGATGGGGAAGGGTCTAATTATAATTAACATGCATTATGTGAAATGCACAAAAATTTAATAAATAGGTAAACATCTAGAAAAAGAACATATACCAAAATAGAGGTCAAAATAAATTGTATGAATAGAATAACATTTACTTAATATGTAAATTTAATGAAAGAGACATATAAAAACAGATATTAAGCAATCTGTCTATGAGGTCTCAAAATTTGGGATATGGTACTATAATTTTAGAGCAAAACAATTCATTTTATTTCACTGAATTATATTTCATAGGTTTCAGAATTGCAGATCTCAGATATACTGAAATTGGTTTTATTTAATTAAATAGAGTCCACACACCAGCATTTTTGTATACGCCCTTTATACTTTTATTCCTAGATATCACAGTTTCCACAGCAACACCTGTTGTTCACGTTGTCGAGTTAGCAAAAATCCCAGGAGAAGGAAGAACTATTGAGCAAATGAAATCACCAGTCCATCCATTGGGAATGCTTACCTGGATTTAAAATGATAATTACGTACATGTTACATGATTATGACATGTGTGATAGCCTTCAAAATTTACACTGGCTCAAGAAATAATCAAAAGCAACTTTATATGACATGTACTATTATCTGTCAGAGGCACAATATAATCTCATTAATTGTAGAGATCATCTGGCCATTACTGGCTGAGTCTCTAAAGAAGAGAGAACATGAGCTCTATATTTGAGAAATTCATAGAGACTATTAGTCAGTCTCCACATCAATCTAGTTTAGATAGTTATAACTTACATAGCTAAATTTATTTTCAGTTAATGGAATATGGAATATTCATTTTTTTTCTCCTCATACATCTCCTGATAGAGAGAGAAAAGGATCAGTCAATGGCGAAGTGGCAGTTACAGTAAAGCAACACCAAGAGATGGCTTCATCCTCAGAGAGAACGCTAGTCTCCTTCTCGGGTTTCTGGTACTCTACGACAGTCAGAGAAACTTCTCTATAACAAACTAGAAATGATCTCTGAAAGTATCAGTCTTAAAATATGGGATAGTCTGGTAGCTAATCTGAACCCTGGGACATGTTACATAACCATGGCACAACAAGATTGGAAGATGGTTCATGCCTTAAAGAATACCAGACAATAATGAAACTGTTCCCATAGGAGGGTTAGAGTAATTTGAGCAGATGGAAGTGACCTATTCATCCACGTTGAACTAGGGAGCATTGACAAATTCACAAGTGAGAGGCAGTTGTTTTGTACAGGTTTGAGGATGTTCTCTCTTCTCTTCATTCAGGATACTGGCTCTGTGTAGAGAAAGTATACATTTCATTTTATCATTTTCCTAATCATAGACACCATCTTCTAAGCTTGATATTATTTCACTGACTATATAGTCCTGTTACATTAGGGAATAATATATACAGATAAATGCTTCAAAAAGTATAGTGTAATAAAGGCATATAGGTAAGTAATAAAGAAAGCATTATGAGCTAAGGTGCAGCTTCTCTTGGTTCTCTGAGTCATGGCTCACCATGATGGAAAACTAAACCAAATGATGAGGTCTCCAAGAGCCACACAGTAGGAGAGCTGTAAGCATAGTAGATAAAAAGCATATACTGTGCAGTGTCTGATCAGGCTCACATGTGGAAATACAATGAAGGCTCAAGCAACGTAGACTGCATGTCCCACTGGTATATACGATGGCACCCATATCCGATCTCATATTCCACGCCCAAGAAAATTTCCTCATTCCAGTTCAGAAAAATGACTCAGTCTTTATTTATATATGAAAAATGTTAATGATGGTTGAAGTTTGACCGACTTATGTATTATGTAATTGTATAGCAATTTATTAACATGTATTATGTTTGTCCTTTCTATATAAATGGGCATTATATATAGTTAATACGACAACCAACGTGAAAATATAGTATTAATACAAAGGATGTGTTACATGAAGTTTAACACTAGAAACCTAACATACTGACTGTATTATGTGGTGATATGCTCTCTACAGTTACTCTCTTAAAAATCGAAAACCTCATGATCTTCAGTCATCTCTTACTGTTTAACTTTCCTCTATATTTGATTAATTATGAGTATTTCAATTCAAATTTCATCACCATGCAACTCCCCCATCGCGTTCAGATCCCCCTCTGCCAAACACATCCCATTTATTTCTCTAAGCACCCCTTATAACTTTCTTTTCCTAGACATCCAAGAAGTTCCACAGCAATATCTGGGGTTCTGTAAGAACACCCCCAAAAGTAGGTTTATTCTCAAGTTACATTAAATTCGGATCTCTGTGTCTCCAGTACAGTGAAACAAGGCTATTTCCTAAGAGGTAGCAGAACTTAGCTGCAAAGTGAAGCAATTCTGAATGTGTATATGGAGTTGCTGAGGGTAATTTTCAATGACAGCTCCACACTCTTTCATATTTCCTATACCTTTTCTAGATGTACAATATGGCTGGAACTGGGAGAAGGGGAGCCATCTCACCAGCCAAGAGGCAGGAGTGATCTCCACCCAGCAAGAACCAGGAACTCTGGAACCACAAGCCAGAGATAATGAATGCATTGTCTTCACATTCTGTTCTTCTATGTCCAGAAGTACTTACTTCTCAGGGTTTCAACCATAATAACAAAGAGCAGGGAGTTTAGAACCTGATCCTGGGAATGGGATTAAAATTCAATTGACTAAAATTCTGAATAAAGAAGAAATAATATTGTTTTATTTCTTTGCCTAGGTAGATTTTTATATATAAATTTTTTTAATTCCAGTATGTAAAAAATACATTTTAATGATTCACACCATTCTGTTTGATCTCTCTGTGACCCCTGTCACTCACCTTCTTCCTACATGCACCACTCCCATGTTCACTTTCTATGGCCCATTGAGTTTATCCACATCTGTCTGGGTAACCATGTATACAAGGCTCTCCATTGGAGCCTGGATGAATCAAAATGGACATATATATTAAGATAATTTTCCCATCAACTATAGTACATCAGAAGACATTAGTTAAGTAGGGAAGGGTTGGTTTCCATGAGCTCTTCAACAACCCATGACTGACTACTGAAAGGCTTCTTCTTAGCCAGATTCAGTACAAGTAAATAAACTAAAATTGAGTTCAACACTACAGTAGCTGTGTCAGGCACAAAAGTATTTGCAGTGTTACTCTGTATTCTGGCTCTATATTCTGCAATATGCTCTGCCTCTTAGGGAGGGTGGTGTAAATTTCCTGTTGAAGGCTGAGAACTCAGCCATCCTTTATTCTCAGCACCTTCAGCAGACAAGAATCTCTATACTTAGTTGGACAGAGAAATGTATCTGATAATATAGCATAGCACTCACAGTGGTATAGAATTGTCAAAGCAACTATTTTTATATAGGATCATACTATTTGAGAAAGAAGAAAGTTCCTTATTTTTCTAGGAGCCTTGGGAAACTTTAATTGAAATAAACTTGGAGCAAGGGAATACTCCTTGCAGAGGATAAAAGCAAAAAACAAAATAGAACATATTTTAGTAAGGAGTTTTTACATGTTAATACACCTATAGAAGTATGAGATGAGAGGGGATATAAAGAACGATTGGCTACTTTTATACATATTTTGTTGAGCATTTTAGAACTCATACAATGGCTCCTTTTCAAACCCAATTATTCCCATGATCTAAACCCTCATCAGAACTCATGTAGTACAGCATCGCAAACCTAAGCGGTATCCTCTGAAAGCGCCCAAACCCAGGATGTCCCTTCATGGTGCAAATCATGTGGCTGAGTCTACTGCAGAGAGAGGAATCCTAGGTAAGCATACTCTTCCTCACCCAATAGCACAAAATCACTTGTAGTTCTCAGTCCCGAGTCTGTCGCCCATCCATTCTCGTCTTGGCTCCATATTGAGACCTTGTCCCCATTGGCATGAGTTCCATGTATGATGCAAACCTTGCCACACGTAATAGATAGCTTCTGTACATTCCTGTACCAGCCCTGGTTCTTACACTCTCCCACCATCATTGTACAATGATCCCTGAGCATGGGTGGATAAATGTAATATAGGGGACCCATCTAGGTTTACATGCTCTGGAGGCTCCCATTCTTTGAAGCTCAACTAGTTGTGGCCTTCCGTTTTCATCACAGTCTATTTAGAAAATAAGCGTTACTGGTGAGAATTGAGGAATGAACTGGTTTTCTCTCTGGCCCTTCATTCTGCATGTAGAGTTTCAACTCTAGATGTGCCTCCTAGGAATGGAGATTTGGCTAATGTATATGTGGTCTGTGCCTGATCAGTTATTGGATTCTACAATAACCTCCATCTGCTGAAGAGACTAGCTTTTTTGATTAGTGGTGTATTATATGCTTGTCGATAAATATGTTTGCATCATGAGTGTAGGGTCAGACATTTCATTTCACTAGAGATAAGACTTTTCTCTAGGCTCTATGTCTCTCCAGCCCTGTGCATGTGGCTGAGTTTACTGCTCCCATGGGTTCACTCCCATTGAGAAGGCTCCGAGTCCAATTAGATAGCAATTGACCAACCCACAGAAAACAATGACTTTACTGCACAAAGAGAGGTAGTTTGCTGGGTAGCTCATCGTGGTTGTTAGGCTTTAGGGCTCAGTTGTCCCATTGATTGATTCAAGGTTGGTTCCTGTTCCATTAATCTAAGTCCTAACCTGAAACATGTCCAGTTCTAAGAGGAGGGTCTTATTTTCTCTTTCTGGTAGATGGTTAAGAAATTTGGAGACAGTGTGCATTGTTTTAAAAGTCTCTTGGATCATTTTCACCAACCATTAAAATGGAGGTATCCTGTCTTGCACTGTGTACCCTTCCACACAGGCTTCAGGTGGCAGCATTGGTACTTTTTGTGTAAATTTTTATTACCTTACATTCTGGTTGACGAGGCTCCTATGGTCCAATCATCTCTATTCTTACTTCTTCCCTTACCACCCATCCCCCCNAAAAGATCCATGTAAAATCAATCAGAAAACACCCATCATAGAATTGGGGAAATGGGTAGCAAGCCCCAAACTTAACTGAAGAACTATTGGGAACTTATTGATGGTGGGTGAGGGAAAGGTGATCTTTTGAAGGGAGTGACTCTACATAGGCTGACTACATACCAGTGGATGAAAATGCATCAAGATATATCTGTTTACAGAAAGGACATGATAGGCCTCTCCATATGTGACAAAATGCATTAAGTCCCATGGGAGGAGACTATTGGTTTTGTTCAGATGGGGAAGGGTCTAATTATAATTAACATGCATTATGTGAAATGCACACAAATTTAATAAATAAGTAAACATCTAGAAAAAGAACATATACCAAAATAGAGGTCAAAATAAATTGTATGAATAAAATAACATTTACTTAATATGTAAATTTAATGAAAGAGACATATAAAAACAGATATTAGGCAATCTGTCTATGAGGTCTCAAAATTAGGGATATGGTACTATAATTTTAGAGCAAAACAATTCATTTTATTTCACTGAATTATATTTCATAGGTTTCAGAATTGCAGATCTCAGATATACTGAAATTGGTTTTATTTAATTAAATAGAGTCCACACACCAGCTTTTTTGCATACGCCCTTTATACTTTTTTTCCTAGACATCACAGTTTCCACAGCAACACCTGTTGCTCACGTTGTCGAGTCAGCAAAAATCCCAGGAGAAGGAAGAACTATTGAGCAAATGAAATCACCAGTCCATCCATTGGGAATGCTTACCTGGATTTAAAATGATAATTACGTACATGTTACATGGTTATGACATGTGTGATATCCTTCAAAATTTACACTGGCTCAAGAAATAATCAAAAGCAACTTTATATGACATGTACTATGACCTGTCAGAGGCACAATATAATCTCATTAATTGTAGAGATCATCTGGCCATTACTGGCTGAGTCTCTAAAGAAGACGAAGAACATGAGTCATATTTGTGAGAAATTCTAAGAGACTTTAGTCATCTCACATCAATCTAAAGTTTCAGTAGTTTAACATTGAATAGCTTATTTATTTTCAGTTAATGGAATATGAATATTCATTTTTTTCTCTCCCTCTACTCTGCTGAAGAAAAGAAGAAGGATCATCAATGGGAAGTGGCAGTAGAAGTAAAGCAACACCAAGAGATGGTTTCACACTAAGAAGAGAATGCTACATCTCCTCCTCGTGGTTTCTGGTACTCTACACAGTCAGAGAAACTTCTCTAGTAACATACTATAGAAATGATCTCTGAAAGTATAGTCTTAAGAATATGGATAGTCTGGTAGTTAATCTGAACCCTGGGACCCATGGCACAACAAGATTGGAAGATGGTCATGCCTTAAAGAATACCAGACAATAATGAAACTGTTCCCATAGGAGGGTTAGAGTAATTTGAGCAGATGGAAGTGACCTATTCATCCACGTTGAACTAGGGAGCATTGACAAATTCACAAGTGAGAGGCAGTTGTTTTGTACAGGTTTGAGGATGTTCTCTCTTCTCTTCATTCAGGATACTGGCTCTGTGTAGAGAAAGTATACATTTCATTTTATCATTTTCCTAATCATAGACACCATCTTCTAAGCTTGATATTATTTCACTGACTATATAGTCCTGTTACATTAGGGAATAATATATACAGATAAATGCTTCAAAAAGTATAGTGTAATAAAGGCATATAGGTAAGTAATAAAGAAAGCATTATGAGCTAAGGTGCAGCTTCTCTTGGTTCTCTGAGTCATGGCTCACCATGATGGAAAACTAAACCAAATGATGAGGTCTCCAAGAGCCACACAGTAGGAGAGCTGATAAAGGCATATAGGTAAGTAATAAAGAAAGCATTATGAGCTAAGGTGCAGCTTCTCTTGGTTCTCTGAGTCATGGCTCACCATGATGGAAACTAAACCAAATGATGAGGTCTCCAAGAGCCACACAGTAGGAGAGCTGCATGTCCTCAACTTTGTGTATGAAATATCAAGGACTGAGCACCCAAGTCACAATCTCATATTCCAGCCCAAGAAAATTCCTCATTCCAGTTCAGAAAAATGATCAGTTTTATTTATATATGAAAATGTTAATGATGGTGAAGTTGACCGACTTTGTATTTATTTAATTGTATAGCATTTATTTACATGTATTAATGTTTGTCCTTTCTATAAAATGCATATATATTAATAGAAACAACATGAAAATTAGTATTTAGCAAAGGATGTTTACTGAGTTTAAACTTAGAAACCTAACATACTGACTGTATTATGTGGTGATATGCTCTCTACAGGTTATATGTTAGAAAATGAAAACTCATGATCTTCAGTCATCTCTTACTGTTAACTTTCCTCTTATTTGATTAATTATATGAGTATTTCATTCAATTTCATCACACAACTCCCCCATCAGCGTTCAGATCCACCCTCTGCCACACACACCCATTTATTTCCTAAGCACCCCTTATACTTTCTTTCCTAGACATCAGAAGTTCCACAGCAATATCTGGGGTTCTGTAGAACACCCCCAAAAGTAGGTTTATTCTCAAGTTACATTAAATTCGGATCTCTGTGTCTCCAGTACAATGAAACAAGGCTATTTCCTAAGAGGTAGCAGAACTTAGCTGCAAAGTGAAGCAATTCTGAATGTGTATATGGAGTTGCTGAGGGTAATTTTCAATGACAGCTCCACACTCTTTCAGATTTCCTATACCTTTCCTAGATGTACAATATGGCTGGAACTGGGAGAAGGGGAGCCATCTCACCAACCAAGAGGCAGGAGTGATCTCCACCCACCAAGAACCAGGAACTCTGGAACCACAAGCCAGAGATAATGAATGCATTGTCTTCACATTCTGTTCTTCTATGTCCAGAAGTACTTACTTCTCAGGGTTTCAACCATAGAAACCTCTCTATAACAAAGAGCAGGGAGTTTAGAACCTGATCCTGGGAATGGGATTAAAATTCAATTGACTAAAAATTCTGAATGAAAGAATAACATAATTTTGTTTATTTCTTTGCCTAGGTAGATTTTTATTTAATTTTTTTTAATTCCAGTATGTAAAAATACATTTTAATGATTCACACCATTCTGTTTGATCTCTCTGTGACCCCTGTCACTCACCTTCTTCCTACATGCACCACTCCCATGTTCACTTTCTATGGCCCATTGAGTTTATCCACATCTGTCTGGGTAACCATGTATACAAGGCTCTCCATTGGAGCCTGGATGAATCAAAATGGACATATATATTAAGATAATTTTCCCATCAACTATAGTACATCAGAAGACATTAGTTAAGTAGGGAAGGGTTGGTTTCCATGAGCTCTTCAACAACCCATGACTGACTACTGAAAGCCTTCTTCTTAGCCAGATTCAGTACAAGTAAATAAACTAAAATTGAGTTCAACACTACAGTAGCTGTGTCAGGCACAAAAGTATTTGCAGTGTTACTCTGTATTCTGGCTCTATATTCTGCAGTATTCTCTGCCTCTTAGGGAGGGTGGTGTAAATTTCCTGTTGAAGGCTGAGAACTCAGCCATCCTTTATTCTCAGCACCTTCAGCAGACAAGAATCTCTATACTTAGTTGGACAGAGAAATGTATCTGATAATATAGCATAGCACTCACAGTGGTATAGAATTGTCAAAGCAACTATTTTTATATAGGATCATACTATTTGAGAAAGAAGAAAGTTCCTTATTTTTACTAGGAGCCTTGGGAAACTTTAATTGAAATAAACTTGGAGCAAGGGAATACTCCTTGCAGAGGATAAAAGCAAAAAACAAAATAGAACATATTTTAGTAAGGAGTTTTTACATGTTAATACACCTATAGAAGTATGAGATGAGAGGGGATATAAATATAATTGGCTACTTTTTATACATAATTTTGTTGAGCATTTTAGAACTCATACAATGGCTCCTTTTCAAACCCAATTATTCCCATGATCTAAACCCTCATCAGAACTCATGTATTACAGCATCCAACCTAAGCTGTATCCTCTGAAGCTCCCAAACCCAGATGTCCTTCTGTGCAAATACATGTGCTGGAGTCTACTCAGCATAGATAGGAATCCTAGGTAAAGCATACTCTTCCTCACCCAATAGCACAAAATCACTTGTAGTTCTCAGTCCCGAGTCTGTCACCCATCCATTCTCTTGCTCCATAGTGAGACCTTGTCCCCATTGGCATGAGTTCCATGTATGATGCAAACCTTGCCACACGTAAGAGATAGCTTCTGTACATTCCTGTACCAGCCCTGGTTCTTACACTCTCCCACCATCATTGTACAATGATCCCTGAGCCATGGGTGGATAAATTTAATATAGGGGACCCATCTAGGTTTACATGCTCTGGAGGCTCCCTTCTTTGAAGCTCAACTAGTTGTGGCCTTCCGTTTTCATCACAGTCTATTTAGAAAATAAGCTTTACTGGTGAGAATTGAGGAATGAACTGGTTTTCTCTCTGCCCTTCATTCTGCATAGAGAGTTTCAGCAGCATATGTGTCTCCTAGGAATGGTGATTTTGCTAATGTATATGTGGTCTGTGCCTGATCAGTTATTGGATTCTACAATAACCTCCATCTGCTGAAGAGACTAGCTTTTTTGATTAGTGGTGTATTATATGCTTGTTGATAAATATGTTTGCATCATGAGTGTAGGGTCAGACATTTCATTTCATTAGAGATATGACTTTTCTCTAGGCTGTATGTCTTCTCCAGCCCTGTGCATTTGGTTGTGTTTACAGTGGCTCCCATGGGTTCACTCCCATTGAGAAGGCTCAGAGTCCAATTAGATAGCAATTAAACAACCCACAGAAAACAATGACTTTACTGCACAAAGAGAGGTAGTTTGCTGGGTAACTCATCATGGTTTTTAGGCTTTAGGGCTGGGTTGTCCCATTGATTGATTCAAGGTTGGTTCCTATTCCATTAATCTAAGTCCTAACACTGAAACATGTCCAGTTCTAAGAGGAGGGTCTTATTTTCTCTTTCTAGTAGATAAGAAATTTGGAGACAGTGTGCATTGTTTTAAAAGTCTCTTGGATCATTTTCACCAACCATTAAAATGGAGGTATCCTGTCTTGCACTGTGTACCCTTCCACACAGGCTTCAGGTGGCAGCATTGGTTCTTTTTGTGTAAATTTTTATTACCTTACATTCTGGTTGACGAGGCTCCTATGGTCCAATCATCTTTATTCTTTATTCTTTCCTTCCCATCGCCCCCTCCTTCCCTATACTCAGCATCCCCTTCTTCCCGCTATCGGATGCTTTAGGCTGGGGCTGCACAGCGCCCCTCGTCCTGCACCCTAGAGCAGCAGACCCGGCTGCCCCCCGCCCCCCTCGTGCACTCTCCATTGCACACCATGCCTTCCTGTTTATCTCCCTCTCCTTCTCTCCCAGCCCAGCACCCCACAATCCCTACACATCCCTAATCATCTGTTTCTTTATCTGACCCCTTTTTCTGTTCCCTTCCCTTGTTACTTCCCACGTATTCTGCCAAAATTCCTTGGTCCTGCTGATACAAATCGGGATATATGATTTATGTAACGGTGGATTTGTGCCCGTAAATATACAACTTTAACTACAGCTCTGCATATAACCTAGGATCTGGGTTTGTGATGACCCCTGCATGTTTCATTTGCTCAAGATTGTTTGGCTCTCCGGTTCTTTTATCCGGTTACCCATATGGATTTGACGAAAAATTTTATCTATGTTTAACAGACGAGAATTATATATTTTATGGGCATTTCATTGAATTATAAATGTTTCATTTGATTATGCAATCATTTTCACAATATTGATTCTACCATTCCATGATCATAGTCGCTGTTTTTCTCTCCTAGTGTTTTCCTGTATCTCTTTCCTTACCATTTGAAATTTTCATTTGAGAGATATTTAATGTTTTTGATTAGTTTTTTTGTGTGTGTTTGAAGTTATTGTGAATGGGACAGTTTCTTTGAATGCTTTTTTCATGATATTTGTTGTTGCTCATATAGATGATCATGGCAAGACATTGTCGGGGCACACCTTTACTGAACAGCATTCAGGTTTGCCAAAGGCAGGCAGATCTTGTGACTTCAATTCCAAGCTGTTTTGGAAATAGTGAGTTTGAAGACACGGTCGGGGCTATAGGGAGACTGCTACTGAGTTTTGTAATTTGATTATCTAACGCACCACTTTACTGAAAATATTTCATTCATTTTTTTTCTGGTGGATTTTTTTTTATTTGTTATTTTATTTTTTTTTTTTTTTTTAAAATATTTTTAAGTTCTAGGTCAAAGATTCTTTCATTTAATTTTCTTTTAAAAAAAAAAAAAAATTTTTTATTGATGCTTTGTGCATTTCATACATCATGTTCTACAATTCAGTTCAGCCATATTCCCTCTTCCTTCCCCACCCACCCCCCCCATCCCAGATCATGGCATTCCGACATAACTGTCCTGCATTCTTTCAGTTTTTTTTTCATTTTTAGCTATAAGTGATTAATCCATGAGTTAACAAGCATCCTTCATGCAAAACCAATTTGCGGGCTGTTTGCCCAAACCCCCACAGGCACACACCTTCCCAGCAGGGGGGGGGGTCCTGTATGTTCAATCAAGTTGATCCATNAGGCTCCCTTCTTTGAAGCTCAACTAGTTGTGGCCTTCCGTTTTCATCACAGTCTATTTAGAAAATAAGCTTTACTGGTGAGAATTGAGGAATGAACTGGTTTTCTCTCTGCCCTTCATTCTGCATAGAGAGTTTCAGCAGCATATGTGTCTCCTAGGAATGGTGATTTTGCTAATGTATATGTGGTCTGTGCCTGATCAGTTATTGGATTCTACAATAACCTCCATCTGCTGAAGAGACTAGCTTTTTTGATTAGTGGTGTATTATATGCTTGTCGATAAATATGTTTGCATCATGAGTGTAGGGTCAGACATTTCATTTCACTAGAGATAAGACTTTTCTCTAGGCTGTATGTCTTCTCCAGCCCTGTGCATTTGGCTGTGTTTACAGTGGCTCCCATGGGTTCACTCCCATTGAGAACGTTCCAAGCCCAATTAGATAGCTGTTGACCATCCCCCAGACAGCAGTGCCTCCACTGCACCAATAGAGGTAGTTTTCTGTGCAGCTCATCGTGGTTGTTAGGCTTTAGGGCTCAGTTGTCCCATTGATTGATTCAAGGTTGGTTCCTGTTCCATTAATCTAAGTCCTAACCTGAAACATGTCCAGTTCTAAGAGGAGGGTCTTATTTTCTCTTTCTGGTAGATGGTTAAGAAATTTGGAGACAGTGTGCATTGTTTTAAAAGTCTCTTGGATCATTTTCACCAACCATTAAAATGGAGGTATCCTGTCTTGCACTGTGTACCCTTCCACACAGGCTTCAGGTGGCAGCATTGGTACTTTTTGTGTAAATTTTTATTACCTTACATTCTGGTTGCCGAGGCTCCTATGGTGCAATCACCTTTATTCTTTATTCTTTCCTTCCCATCGCCCCCTCCTTCCCTATACTCAGCATCCCCTTCATCCCCACTCCCCCCCTTAACTTCCTCCATTGCATACCATGCCCTCCTGTTTATCTCCCTCTCCTTCTCTCCCAGCCCAGCACCCCACAATCCCTACACATCCCTAATCATCTGTTTTTTACTAACACCCTTTTTCTGTTTCTTTCCCTTTACTTCCATGTATTCTTGCAAATTTCTTGGATCCTGGTGATACAACAGGATATATATTTATGTAAGGGGATTTGTGCTAGAATATACAACTGTAACTACAGCTCTGCAATATAACCTAGGATCTGGTTTGGTGATGACCCCTGCATTGTTCATTTTGCTCAAGATTGTTTTGGCTCTCCAGGTTCTTTTATGGTTCCATATGGATTGTTGGAAAAAAATTTTCTAAATCTATGAAGAATGTTATATTTTTATTGGCATTTCATTGAATCTATAAATTGCTTTTCATTTGATTGTACAGTCATTTTCACAATATTGATTCTACCAATCCATGATCATAGTAGATGTTTTTCTCTCCTAGTGTTTTCCTGTATCTCTTTCCTTACAATTTGAAATTTTCATTTGAGAGATATTTAATGTTTTTGATTAGGTTTTTGTGTGTGTTTTGAAGTTATTGTGAATGGGAGAGTTTCTTTGAATGCTTTTTTCTGATCATTTGTTGTTGCTATATGGAATGATTCCTGGCAAGACATGGTGGGGCACAACTTTAATAACAGCACTCAGGTTGCCAAAGGCAGGAAGATCTCTGTGACTTCAATTCCAGCCAGTTCTACATAGTGAGTTTGAAGACAGGTGGGGGCTATAGGGAGACTGCTACTGAGTTTTGTAATTTGATTATCTAACCCACCATTTTACTGAAACTATTAATCATTTCTAGTAGTTTTCTGGTGGATTTTTTTATTTGTTATTTATAATACAACATCTGCAAATACCGATAATTTTATTTCTACTTTTCCCATTCTTATTTAATTTTCTTTTTTTTAATATTTTTTTATTGATGCTTTGTGCATTTCATACACCACTCTCTCTGGAGCTGTTGTCTTGGACTCTGGTCAATTCTGGCTGTTTCCTTTCTTGGGCTGACAGTTTGTCCAGGAATAACCTTTCGATCCTACTAATGAAGCACAAGAAATTAGATATATAGGTATTTAAACAGCACTAATAGTTATGGTAGGTTACTTTGGTATAGACACATATGTTTGGATGATATGTTAATCCATGAATTACATTTTTTCCTGTTAATATATGACAGGGTCTTACTGTGGCTTATAACATCTCC
>VZQC01014451.1:1018897-1075466 GCA_009823505.1 Rhizomys pruinosus
GCATTAAATCTGTACACTAGTTTGGGTAGGATGGACATTTTTACTATATTTATTTTCCCAATCCATGAGCATGGGAGGTTTGTCCATCTTCTGATGTCTTCCTCAATTTCCTTTTTCAGGGGTTTAAAATTTTTGTTGTAGAGATCCTTGGTGTCTTTGGTTAGGTTTGTTCCTAGGTATTTTATTGTTTTTGAGGCTATTGTGAGTGGGAAGGTCTCCTTGTAGTCCTTCTTCAATTGCTTGTTGTTGGTGTACAGAAAGGCTACTGATTTTTCTAGGTTTATTTTGTATCCTGCCACTTTACCAAAGCTCTTAATCGTTTCTAGGAGTTTTCTGGTGGAGTTCTTAGCATCCCTTAGGTAGACAATCATATCATCAGCAAAAAGGGATAGCTTGACTTCCTCTTTTCCAATTAGAACTCCTTTAATTTCCTTTTCTTGCCTTATTGCCCTAGCTAGGGTTTCTAGCACTATATTGAAGAGGAGTGGTGACAGGGGGCAGCCTTGCCGAGTTCCTACCTTTAAGGGGAATGCTTCTGTCATTTCCCCATTTAGGATGATATTGGCTGTGGGTTTTCTGTATATGGCTTTGATTACATTGAGGAATGATCCCTCCAGACCAATTCCCTCCAGGACTTTAAACATGAAAGGGTGCTGGATTTTGTCAAAGGCTTTCTCCGCATCAATTGAGATGATGGCGTGGTTTTTGTCCTTCAGTCCATTGATATGTTTGATGATGTTTATTGATTTTCGTATGTTGAACCATCCCTGCATGTCTGGTATGAATCCAACTTGGTCATGGTGGATGATTTTCTTGATGTGAGTCTGTATGCGATTTGCCAGAATCCTGTTTAGAATTTTGGCATCTGTGTTCATTAGGGAGATGGGTCTATAGTTCTCCTTTTTGGTTGTATCTTTCCCTGGTTTTGGTAGTAGCGTAATACTGGCTTCATAGAAGGAATCTGGGAGAAGTCCCTCCGTTTGTATCCTTCTAAATAATTTAAGTAGTAATGGTTGTAAGTCTTTTCGAAATAGTTTATAGAATTCTGCTGTGAAACCATCTGGGCCTGGGCATTTTTTGGTTGGGAGGCTACTTATTACATCTTTGATTACTTCCTGTACTATTGGTCTGTTTAGGCTGTAGATCTCTTCTTGGTTGAGCTTTGGTGATTCCCAGGATTTCTTATCTTATTGTTCTCCCAATGTTTTCAAGAACTATATTGTAAAGGAGTGGAGATAAAGAGCAACTCTGTCTGTTTCTGGATTTTAATACGAATACTTCCAGTTTTTTCTCCATTTAGAATGATGTTGACTGTGGGATAGTTGTATATAGCTTTAATGATATTGAGTATTGCTCCCTCCGGACCTATTCCTTCTAGGACTCTTAACATGAATGTATGTTGGATTTTGTCAGAGGTCTTTTCTGCACCTATTGATGTAACCATGTTATTTTAGTCTTCAAGTCCTTTCATACGTTTTATGGCATTTTTTGACTTAAGTATGTTGAACCATCTCTTCATGTCTGGAACAAAGCCTACCTGATCATGATGGATGACATTTCTGATGAGCATGTTTACACAGTTTGTGAGTATTTTGTTAAGTATCTTTGCATCTATGTTCATTATGGATATGGGCCTATAGTTTTCTTTCTTTATTGTATCTTTACCTGGATTTGGTATTAGAGTGATTCTCCCTTCATTGAAGGAGTTTAGAAATTATCCCTCTGTTTCAATGTTTTTGAAGAGTTTGAGCAATACTGCTTGAAAGTCTTCTTTGAATGTCTGGTAGAATTCTGCCATAAAGCTATTGGAGTCTGGGCCCTTTTTAGTCTGGATGTTTATTTTAACTGTTTCAATTTCTTCATTTGTTATGGCTCTGTTTAAGCTCTTCCCCTCTTGGTTTAAATTTGGTGATTTCCATGATGCCAGAAATGTATCCATTTTTTTAAGGTTTTCAAATTTAACAGAGTATAGATTTTGTAAGTTATTTCCTTACAATGTTCTAAAAATTTTTGGTTTTCTTGTGATGTTTCCCATTTCATCTCTGATTTTGGAAAACACTTTTAAATTTATTTTATTTTATTTATTTTTATGTGCATGAATGTACTGTCTGCATGTAGGCCTGTGCACCCGTGTCATGCAATGCTGTGGTGGTCAGAAGAGGGTGTTGGCCCTGGGACTGGAGTTAAAGATGGTTCTCAGCTGCCATGTGGGTGCTGGGAATTGAACCCAGGTCCTCTGCAAGACCAGTCAGCTCTCTTAACCACTAGGCCATCTCTCCAGCCCCAATCTCTGATTTTGTTAACTTGAATTTTGTCTTTCTTTCTGTTACTTAGCTATGCCAAATCTCTGCCTATCTTCCTTAGCCTTTCAAAGAATCAGATATTAGATTCATTGATTTTTATGGATTTTTGTTTCTTTTTCATTAATTTCTCCTCTAATTATCTTTTTTATTTCTTGTTGTTTACTAGGTTCCCAGGTACATTTGTTGTTGCCTTATCAGAGTCTTGAGTTGTGCTGTTAAGTGTTTTGCATGTGCTCTTTCTTGTATTTTATATTAGGCACTTACAGCTATAAATTTCTCTCTTAGGAATACTTTTATTTTTATTTTTTTATCTTTTTGAGACAGGGTCACCTATTTTATTATTTTTATGTGTATGAGGGTACTGTCTGCATTTAGGTTGGTGCACCCTTGTCTTGCAATGCCACGGAGGTCAGAAGAGGGTGCAGGATTCCCCTGGAACTGGAGTTAAAAATGGTTCTTAGCCACAATGTGGGTGCTGAGAATTGAACCTGGGTCCTCTCCAAGAGCAGTCATGTAGGAATGAAACTTTGCCTGGCTTGAGGCAAGAACTTATAAGACCTGTCTCATAAAACTTCCAAGGAGAGTTATCTGAGATCTCTGTGGGTATTCAGTTGCCTCTATGACTTATCTGTAGCTCTGGAAGTTTTGGGATATTACAATGTTTTCTTGCTTCTCATATCTCTGCAAAGGTCCTTCCCTTGAGGCATNGTATGCGATTTGCCAGAATCCTGTTTAGAATTTTGGCATCTGTGTTCATTAGGGAGATGGGTCTATAGTTCTCCTTTTTGGTTGTATCTTTCCCTGGTTTTGGTAGTAGCGTAATACTGGCTTCATAGAAGGAATCTGGGAGAAGTCCCTCCGTTTGTATCCTTCTAAATAATTTAAGTAGTAATGGTTGTAAGTCTTCTCGAAATAGTTTATAGAATTCTGCTGTGAAACCATCTGGGCCTGGGCATTTTTTGGTTGGGAGCCTACTTATTACATCTTTGATTACTTCCTGTACTATTGGTCTGTTTAGGCTGTAGATCTCTTCTTGGTTGAGCTTTGGTGATTCCCAGGATTTCTTATCTTATTGTTCTCCCAATGTTTTCAAGAACTATATTGTAAAGGAGTGGAGATAAAGAGCAACTCTGTCTGTTTCTGGATTTTAATATGAATACTTCCAGGTTTTTCTCCATTTCGAGTGATGTTGACTGTGGGATAGTTGTATATAGCTTTAATGATATTGAGTATTGCTCCCTCCGGACCTATTCCTTCTAGGACTTTTAACATGAATGTATGTCGGATTTTGTCAGAGGTCTTTTCTGCACCTATTGATGTAACCATGTTATTTTAGTCTTCAAGTCCTTTCATATGTTTTATGGCAATTTTTGACTTAAGTATGTTGAACCATCTCTTCATGTCTGGAACAACGCCTACCTGATCATGATGGATGACATTTCTGATGAGCATGTTTACACAGTTTGTGAGTATTTTGTTAAGTATCTTTGCATCTATGTTCATTATGGATATGGGACTATAGTTTTCTTTCTTTATTGTATCTTTACCTGGATTTGGTATTAGAGTGATTCTCCCTTCATTGAAGGAGTTTAGAAATTGTCCCTCTGTTTCAATGTTTTTGAAGAGTTTGAGCAATACTGCTTGAAAGTCTTCTTTGAATGTCTGGTAGAATTCTGCCATAAAGCCATTGGGTCTGGGCCCTTTTTAGTCTGGATGTTTATTTTAACTGTTTCAATTTCTTCATTTGTTATGGCTCTGTTTAAGATCTTCCCCTCTTCTTGGTTTAAATTTGGTGATTTCCATGATGCTAGAAATGTATCCATTTTTTTAAGGTTTTCAAATTTAACAGAGTATAGATTTTGTAAGTTATGTCCTTACAATGTTCTAAAAATTTTTGGTATTCTTGTGATGTTTCCCATTTTATCTCTGATTTTGGAAAACACTTTTAAATTTATTTTATTTTATTTATTTTTATGTGCATGAATGTACTGTCTGCATGTAGGCCTGTGCACCCATGTCATGCAATGCTGTGGTGGTCAGAAGAGGGTGTTGGCCCTGGGACTGGAGTTAAAGATGGTTCTCAGCTGTCATGTGGGTGCTGGGAATTGAACCCAGGTCCTCTGCAAGAACAGTCAGCTCTCTTAACTGCTAGGCCATCTCTCCAGCCCCAATCTCTGATTTTGTTAACTTGAATTTTGTCTTTCTTTCTGTTGCTTAGCTATGCCAAATCTCTGCCTATCTTCCTTAGCCTTTCAAAGAATCAGATATTAGATTCATTGATTTTTATGGATTTTTGTTTCTTTTTAATTAATTTCTCCTCTAATTATCTTTTTTATTTCTTGTTGTCTACTAGGTTCCCAGGTTCATTTGTTGTTGCCTTTCCAGAGTCTTGAGTTGTGCTGTTAAGTGTTTTGCATGTGCTCTTTCTTGTATTTTATATTAGGCACTTACAGCTACAAATTTCTCTCTTAGGAATACTTTTATTTTTATTTTTTTATCTTTTTGAGACAGGGTCCCCTATTTTATGATTTTTATGTGTATGAGGGTACTGTCTGCATTTAGGTTGGTGCACCCTTGTCTTGCAATGCCGCGGAGGTCAGAAGAGGGTGCAGGATTCCCCTGGAACTGGAGTTAAAAATGGTTCTTAGCCACAATGTGGGTGCTGGGAATTGAACCTGGGTCCTCTCCAAGAGCAGTCATGTAGGAATGAAACTTTGCCTGGCTTGAGGCAAGAACTTATAAGACCTGTCTCATAAAACTTCCAAGGAGAGTTATCTGAGGTCTCTGTGGGTATTCAGTTGCCTCTATGACTTATCTGTAGCTCCGGAAGTTTTGGGATATTACAATGTTTTCTTGCTTCTCATATCTCTGCAAAGGTCCTTCCCTTGAGGCATTGAGCAAAAATGTCACCTTTAGTTTACCTGTTGCACAAACAGGAGCTCTGCAGCCCTCAGATTAGAGCCAAGGTGACTTGCCCCTCCCTTCCACTTGGCCCCCACTTCCTTGCCCAGAGCACAGTAACTTTTGGTATACAAGCACACTGATGGCATGACTAAAGAGAGACTCTATTCTCTCAGACCTCAACCTCTAAGTCAATCTTTTATTGTCTTTCTATTCCATAGGGTAACTTTCTCGTGTTCTCCTCCCTCCTTCTTGCCAGTGCTGAGCCAAGAGACTGTCAGCCTGCAGGCAGGAGACAGCCTTGAAGCTTGCAGTCCTGTAGAACTGCTGAGTCTGGTTCAAGAACAGGAAGAAGATCGTGTGAATAGACAGCCAGTACTGTCAGTCTATTATTTTTTTAGACAGTGAAACAATATTTTATTCATAAGTGAAGCATTTACAAATATCACATCATAGTTGTTTTAAATTTTCATTTTCAAATTAATCACTTTCTGGAATTAGAACAGCAAAGAGAGTTGTGTAGTTTGGATGTAAGCAAATGTCCATGTGCATATATTATAAATTCATTTCAATTTATCTGTATAGTTACAGGAAAAACATCACCAACTTAATGGCTGAGAAAGAAAAGATACAGCTTTGCATTGTGCAGGATGTACTAAGAAATACCAGCAGAAAAGTTGGCCCAGCTAAACAGTAAAAGGAAGAAAAGCCTCAGACTGCTACAGGCATCTAACGTCTCTGTGGATCCCATTTGTAACAACTCTTTATAATATGTCCTAACGAAATTTACCTTCCAGGTGCTACAAAGTTTATAGATGAGAGACTTTCTCACCTCCTTTTCATAGAACAAAGAAAAACATGATGGTAATGAAGTCATTCCCTAACTGTAATTTAGAGTGTACTGTTATAGAGTTAATCTCTTATAAAAGCGGTATAGCTGCTTTGTTTAATTGACTGATAGACATAGGAACTGTGAAGGAATAATTCTCTATTCAGAGATAAATATAATACTAAAGTCTTTATAAGCTGGGAAATTAAGCAAAATATATTAATACAGGAGTTTTCTGATATCAGCAATGAATTATACGGCCAAGGAGACATTGGCTAGGGGATGCAAGCCCCCCAAAAAGTAAAGTTTTTTGCCTGTAAACTGGGATACCTGCAAGAGGAGAGGCGGTAAGGCCCTGTTGTCAAAGACCTGGTTGGTGTAAGCATTGGAAAGATGTATTGAGACCACACTTGCAAGTGTACAGTTGGTCTCAGGAATGCCAGAGAGCATTACCAAAGGCTACTAAATCAATAAAGCAAATATTGGTCTCCTTGAGTCAAGCAAGACTCCTCCATCAGCATCAGCTACACCTCACCTTCCTGGAAATACTGTGCAGCAGTGGCAGCCATATATCTGTATATACCAAATCAAATTGGCTATTAGCTCTCTCCTTGGAGGAATAATTCACAGCTGATGCCACAAGCTTATGTCCTCTAATGGCTAGGAGATGTTATAAGCCACAGTAAGGCCTTGTCATCTTTTACAGAAAAGCTATAGTTCATGGAATAGCATAACATCCAAACATCTGTGTCTATACTAATGTAACCTACCATAATAATTAGTATTGTTTAAATGTCTGTATATTTAATTGCTTGTGCTTCATTAATAGGAGTAAAAAGTTATTCCTGGATAAACTGCCAACCCATGAAAGGAAACAGCCTGAACTGATCAGAGTCCAAAACGACATCTCCAGAGAAAGTAGACTGTTTTGCTTCTCTCCCACTTGTGTCCCTTTTTCTAAAGCCTAGGGAACAATCTGTGGAAGAGGGGGTGTGGTAGAATGTAAGGGCTGCGATTGGGGTGAACTGTGAAACTACAGCAATATAGACTGAACTCTTATTTGATCAACATGATTGTACATACAAACCCCTCCAGCTGGACAATGGGGATCTTGGGCTGTATAAATTTGGCCATAGTTGCTTGCAAATTGGTTTTATATGAAGGATGCTTACTGTATAACTCATTACCTATCACTTATTATTAAATAGATAAAATAAAATAAAAAAAAAAAACAAGAAAATGGCTGGCCCATAGTGAAACTTGAATACCTTAGTTTATGAGAAGCTTGAATAACATTTCTGAAATTTCATACAAACAGATCAGATTATCTTCTGTCTATCATGAATGAATGCTGTAGAGCAAAAACTAAATACAGTCTCTAGATGAGCTGACATCTGGGTGCAAATGCATGGCTGAATCCATGAGATCTTGTGTGGAGTTGAGGGCTACAGATTGGGGAGGGGGGTCTAACTGATGAAAATCTGTGCTATGAAACTACAAAGCGTAATAAAAAGAAAAATAAATGGTGTACTGTGTATGAACTGGGTAGAGAAAATATCCAGGCAATAATTTTAAAAAACCCCTTCTATACCTTCTTGGTTCAAAGAGGAAAGAGGTTTATTTAGATCAAAACAATCCAAAAAACACTGTACTTCCACTGGATGATATGACAGGGGAGGTGACGTGAAGCTCAGAGGGGATTTGGGCTGTCCAGATTTGTAATTCGCTCACTATCAACCTTAATTAAACTCAAAACAACAAAGTTGAGTGCTCCTTACCCCATGAGACCCTCTCTCCAGCCCCAGGAATAATTTGCCTGTGTCCCCAGCGGTTTTCTTTCATTGTAAGTTCCTCAACTCGGTGTTCATTTCTTTCTTCCCAAAAAGAAAAGAAAACAACAAGACATTAATCTTCTTCCTCACTCCCGTATTCTTTTCAGGAGTTGTTGTTTCATGATCCCCGCCTCCCTTGCGTGTTAAGCGCTTCCCTTTCTGTTGCTTTAAGCTTTTTTTCCATCTGTAGTCTGAACCCGCGTGCTGGCCTTCTTCTTCCCTTGTTTTTGCCTTTTGTTGGGTCCCTGTTTTGTGGCCCCGATGTGCGTCCTCTTCGCACCTTTGACCCCACAACTGCACTGCTGCCTCGCACCCGTTTTCCTTCTTTGTTGCTGGGTCCCTCTTCTGTCTCTGTCTCTTAGGCCCAATGGTCCTCGTCTTCTCCGTTGCTCTTTTCTTCTTTTGTCTCGTCAGATCTGAGTCTTTTGAAGAGGGTTGGGGTAAGGAAATCACTTACTATTACACCTGTGCTGCTAGAACCTGCTTTGTGGCTCTGTTTAGGAGATTCTTGACCAGGACTCTTCAGACATATTTGTTCCAGTACCAACAAGGTTCTATACAGTGGTGGGTGCTTGCTGACTGAAACCATTTCTGAATTAATCTTTATTTTCTAAATTGGCTTCTCCTGGCAGAGTACAGCTGTAACATTCTGAAGAAAACACCACCTCATTATAAGCTTGAATATAATTCCAATGTAGGAGGCAGAGATCTTGACAGACGTACCGGAAGCAAGCAAGTGTGCTGTCTGTGTGTGTTACTTGAAAGATCCCATCACCATTGAATGTGCACACAACTTTAGTAAGGCCTGCGTAGCTGAATTTCGTTCCAATGAACAGGGCTGCTTCCCCTTTCCTGAGTGTCAAGAGGAATGTGCTGAATTGAATAATGAGAACCACATCAATCTGGGAATCATAATTAAAGCTGTCTAGAAAATCTTCAGTATCTACAGCAGGGAGACACAGGAGATGATCCCATTTTGTGAGATACATAACCAGGTCCTGACCCATTTCTGTGAGATGGCCAATGAAATCTCTCTCTCAGCTCATCTCTCTCTCTCCCGTGTGCACAGTCTCTCTCCCTCACTCTCTTCCTCCCATTCTCTCTCTCACTCTCAACCATCTCCGCCTCTCTTCTCCTCTCTAATCGCTCCTCATCCCCCCCAATCTCTCTCCTATCCCTCTCTCCCTCTCTACCCCTCAGTCTACTCTCCCAAACTCTCCGCTCCACAATCTCCTCTCCTCCTCTCTCATTCGCTGATTCCTGAAAAACCAGCGGGACTACGTAGAGAGGAGCTCCAGGCCATGAGGAAAGTCCATTCCAATGTTTGTGTTCTGCTTAGTCAACCTCTGGATCCAAACTCATGAGAAACCTGTGTAATGTTTCAGCTTTGTTGACATGTTGACCAATCTATAATCTTCCAGAAGCCAGTCTCTTTAGAGTGGTGAGGAAGGATTGAGGTTTCTGTTATACGATTTAGCTAGATTATCCTCAGAAATTGCCAGGGTGAATAAAACAGAGAAGGAAACTGAAGCAGTACGAGTTCCTTTTCTTTGCTTTCTGACTGCAGATTCAGCATGAAGAGCTCCTCAAGAACCTGAGGCAAATGTTGGTTTATTACTAGAAACATATGAGAAAAGGGGATAACATTGCTCAATAGCCTCAACAAAAATTCTCACAACTGAGGGATAAAGTTTGGTTAATATTAATTTGGCTTCCTGTATTTTTTTTTTTTTAATAGTTTTATTTATTTATATTATTTTGTTATTTGTGGTTATGAATGTATTGTACCCTGCATGAGGTCTGGTGCGCACACCAGTATCGTGCGATGCCGCGGAGGTCAAAAGACGGTCCCCTCGGATTCCCCCTGGAACTGGAGTTCTCCCCTGGAACTGGAGTCACAGACGTGTTTTTTCTCAGCCGGAATGTTGGGATGCTAGGGGATCGACCACCAGGTCCGCGCAAGCGTCCCTTGCTCTGAACTAAGAACTGCTCGGGCCATCCCTCCAGCCCCATGTGTGTCTTCTGCTATTAAGACAGAAACAGTAAGTATATATGAGAGAAGATATTAAAATTACCTAAGAATGGAAATTATGTGGAAACATTTATATATGAACTCTAAGACATGTGGATAATTTCAGGACAGAAAAGAAAAATTCAAAGCCTATGGAAATGATGAACATCTGGAGAATTGCATGGTAATATTAAAGAAAGAGTGAGTAGATGTTTGTTGGGTGAGGAAGACCTGACCTTCTTTTAGAAAATAGACTCCTTGGGGCTGGGGTCCGTGGCTTTTGGGAAGACCACCTGAAGCACAGGAGCCCGGACATTGCTCCAGAGAAGTAGAACTTAAGGTAGATTGCTCCTTGGGCTACTGGATAGTTGATTTGCCAGTTCATAGCATGGGAGCCATGAGCCTGTCTGCTTGGTTCCAAACCCGAAACCCTTGTCAGGTGTGGCTGTCTGGGCAGAGCTGCCCTCTGCCCTTGCAGCCAACACCCGGTGCCATTGTGAGTCTGTGTGAAGGAGGCTCAGGCTGGGGTCTTGCTGAGACCACGTGAAGCACAGGAGCCCAGACCTCCCTCCAGAGATACCGGGGCATGGGCTAAGTCAGTAATATTTACACCCCCACACACACACCAACTGGGATTGAGGAGAGAGCATCCAAGTGAAATTTTTTTTGTAGAACCCTCAGAACAGGAAAGGAAGAGTGGCGTCGCTTTTCCCCTCTCCACTGTCTCACACCCACCACTATGCAAGCCTTGAAACCTAGACCGTCCACACTCCCATCCCCCGGCGGGGAAACACAGCCTTGACGGAGGACCGCACACCAAGCCTTCCAACCTCTGTGAAAAAGACATTTGGGAATTGGGCATCTAAACCAGACAAAAAAAAAAAAGAAACACCCATGCCTGGAACACAGCAAAGGGATCAGGGAAAGGTTAAAACCTGCAACCAAGTCCTCCCACCCTGTGGGGGATAGCTATACACAATGGGATCCCCCCTGCAGTGACCCAAGAAACATATCTTAGAGGAATAATGTGCAGACCTATGCAGAGAAATTAAAAAAACAAAGCCAGGCGCAGTGGTGCACACCTTTAAAAAAAAAAAAACTCAAAAAGGACCTAGAGGGATACCATGACAAACGTTGAAGAACTAAAGTGAACAGACATGAACACACTCCATAAATAACTAGAGGGAGAAAAAAAAAAAACAAACAACGTAAAAAAGGAAGTAGAAAACTGAAAAAGAAAGCCAAACAATGAATAGGAAAACCAAGAAGAGAAAATGGAGAAGCTCAAAAAAAAGGAAATGTGAAAATTCATAAAGAAAAACAGAGGAATGAAAAAGAAAGTAGAACACTCATCCAATCAAGAAAAAAGAGAAAGGAAAAAGCTCAGAAGTGAATGGAGGAAGCAGAAAAAATAATAGGATGTGGAAGATAACACAGAGCAAAGTAAAAAGCCAAATAAAAGTAGTGAAAAAATTTTTTAAATAAACAAAAGATGGGAACAAACCAGGAAATATGGGACAACTACTAAAAGATCAAACCTCACATCATAGGAATAGAAGAAGGAAGAATCTCAAGAGAAATAGTATTGATCAGAATGTTCACAGAACACATCTAAACTTTCCCCAAACTAAAAAATAGACATACTCATTACGAACTCACAAGAAGCCCACATATAACTAACCAAATATACAAGATCCAATAAAGAAACTCCCCACGCCATATCATAGTTAAAATTCTAGACTCTCTCTCCCAAACAAAGAGAACATTTTAAGGCTAACAAAAGGAAAACAGACACATATAAGAGGGGAAACCCATCAGAAATTACACCTGACTTCTCAGTGCAAAAAAAAAAAATCCAGAGATACATTATGCGAAAAGCATATCCCATTTATAAAGGACTATAGGAATGTGTCTCAAACCCCAAGAATAACTTTACCCGCCGCAGCAAAAATGTCGAACTATATTTAGATGGCTAGAGCAAACTCTTACCATCCGTAAAAAAGATGCTATACTGACCTTTCTTGACACCCGACTCTTCAGAAATACGCTAACAAATTCAACAATTGGCAGACATAGGAACAAAAACAAACGAATCCTCAAACACACCTAGGTCTATATAAAGAAAATAATAAATAACAAAAACTGTAGGAGTAGATTAAGCTAAAAGAGAGTGGCTAAAATTCCAAATTTATGAAACTAAGACTTTTCATGGCTCACAACATCCATTTTTCAATTATAACCTTACATATTCATGGACTATAACTCACCCAATCAAAAGGCATAAGACCTGGGAGAATGGATTAAGAAAAAAACGAAACCATCCATATAGCTGTATACAAGAAGAAGACCGCATCTCCCTTTCAAAAAGGCAAAAAACCACTTAAGTGAAGGATGGAACAAATATTCCAGCAAATGTGTCACAAAGAAGTACAAGCTAGGTGTATGCTATGTCAATATCAGACAAAAGATTTCAAAGCAAAAAGAAATCAAAAGAGACCAAAGAGGGCCATTACATCTTGTATTACGGGAAACAATTGACGAGCACGATCTACCATCATGAATCTTCCCCAGCCCCCCCCCCGCGGTGCACCACCCTTTATACAGACAACTCTTCCGTATCTCAAGGCACGCTTCACCCACAGCCCAGCTAATAGTCGGGCCTTTCACTACCCCCACAAGTCCCTTTCGCCCGCTCCACGTGACCAAAGGATAAAGCAGAGGAGACATCTGAAAGCTAAATGATATATACCAATACAAAAACCGAATGGACCCTACATAGAACATATAAGCGAATACTCGTCACCTAAACACCAACAGAGAAGACACTTTCTACTAGTTCTTACTCAGCACTCAGCACAGAACATTCTCCAAAAATAGATCATATACTGGGACACAGGAAAAAAAAAACTCAAAAATGGGGGGGGGGGAGGGGGGGGGGGGGGGGGGGGGGGGGGGAGCGGGGAACGGGGGAAAAGAGAAGATTAAATAATTTCATGCATTCTTCAGACCACAGTGCAATAAAACGCAACATCAACACCAAGCATAACCCTCCAAAAACCTACAAGAACACATGGAAAGTAAACAACAATCTCCTAAATAATGAAACGGTCAAGGAAGAATAAAGAAAGAAGAAAAATATTCCTGGAACGAATAACAATGATAATACAACACAGCAAAACCTATGGGACAACTTGAAAAAGCAAGTCCTAAGAGGGAAGTTTATAGCTCGAAGTGGGCCTACATTTAAAAATAAACAGAAAGAAGCAACAAGGAATGAGCAACAACTGCAGCGGCTAAAAATACTCTGAGAGATAACAAACCCATAACGTTACAGAACGAAGAAGAAAAACAAAAATCAAAGCCCAGATCAATGAATAGAAACAAAGAAAACCATACCAAAAATAATCAATGAATGTAAAAGTTGGGTTCGTTGAGAGAATAATCAAGATAGACGACCTCTAGCCCAGTTAACCGACCAAGAAGAAAGAAGGAGCAACTCCCAAATCAATAGAATCTGTGTGAAAGGGATTAATCACAGCACAACAGACAATGAAAAGATCCAGCAATCGTACAGGAATACTTCAAAAAACCATACTCAACCAAGTTTGAAAAACCTAGAATAAATGGGAAGAATGGTCTGAAATCCTGGGAAAATCACCAAAGCTCAACCAGAAGAGTTCGACAGAACTAGAATGACCAAGAATACATGAGAAATTGGAAGATTTTAATAATACCTACCCAACAACCAAAAAATTAACAGGCCCAGATGGTTTTCATCACTACTGCAGCATTTATAAAAATTTCAAAAAAAGACTTACAACCATTACTAACTACTCAGTTGTTTAAAAGGATACAAACTGAGGGAGTTCTCCCAGATTCCTTCTATGAAGCCTGTATCACGCTATTACCAAAACGATGTAAAAAGGAAAACTATAGACTCATATCCCTAATGAACACAATGCCAAAATCCTAAAGCAGGATACTGGCAATCACATACAGACTCACATCAAGAAGATCATCCATCATGACCAATTGGATTCATACCAGAAAAGCAGGGATGTTGGCAACATACGAAAATCAATAAACATTGTCAAGCATATAAATGGACTGAAAAGACAAAATCCACCCCCACACCAATCAAG
The DNA here is from genome assembly GCA_009823505.1 of Rhizomys pruinosus. Classification (NCBI taxonomy): domain Eukaryota; kingdom Metazoa; phylum Chordata; class Mammalia; order Rodentia; family Spalacidae; genus Rhizomys; species Rhizomys pruinosus. The sequence goes on from VZQC01014451.1 coordinate 1,032,916, forward strand.
TCTCATTTGATGCAGAGAAAGCCTTTGACAAAATCCAGGCAATCCCTTCAAATGTTTAAAGCCCTAGAGGGAACTGGACTGGAAGGATCATTCCACAACTGTAATCAAAGCCAGAAACAAACAGGAAACCCACAAGCCAATATCAACAGCCTAAATGGGGAACCGACAGAAGCATTCCCCTTAAAGGTAGGAGGAACCTATGCAAGGCGGCGGCCTGTCAACCCTATTCCTTGTCAATATAATGCTTGAAACCCTTGCTAGGGCAATAAGGCAAGAAAGGAAATTACAAGAGTTCTAGTTGGAAAGAGAGAGTCAAGCTATCCTTTTTTGCTGATGATAGATTGTCTACCTAAGGGATCGAAGAACAAGTCCACCAGAAAACTCCTATAAAATGATTAAAACTTCAGTAAAGTGGCATGATACAAATAACACTAGAAAAAATCAGTACCTTTCTTTACACCGAAAAAACCAGCAACTGAAGAAGGACTACAAGGAACCTTCCCACGAACAATAGCCCCAAAAGCAATAAAATACGTAGGAAAAACCTAACCAAGACACCAAGGATCTCTACAGAAAAAAAATTTTTTAAACCACTGAAAAAGGAAATTTTTTTGAGGAAGACATCAGAAAAATGATGGGACAAATCTCCCATCTCATGGATTGGGAAAATAAATATAGTAAAAAATGTCCATTCTACACAAACTCTTGTGTACAGATTTTAATGCACTCCCAATCAACATCCCCAAGAGTTTATTTCACAGCCTTGGAAAAAAATCCTCAATTTCATTTTGGAAAAACAAAAGACCCCACCGAATAGCCAAAGCAACCTGACATAAAAGAGCAATACAGGGGGGATCTCTACGCCAGACTTCAAACTATCTACATGGCTATAGTCATAAAAACAAAGCTTGGTACTACTGGCACAAAAACAGACCTGTTGACCAATGGAATAAAACTTGAAGACAAAATCTTGAGCAACATTACAATTTCAGCCACTTCATATTTGACAAGGGGCCCAAGAAGACACAATAGAGTAAAGACAGCATCTCCAGTAGTGGAAGTTGGTAAAACCCCGGGATCACCACTGTAGAAGAATGAAATGTAAGACCCCACTTTAACTTCTCGCCCTGTACAAAATCAATTCCAGATGGAATCAAGACTTCAACGTGAAATCCAAAACGCTGGAGGTGATAGAAGAAAAAGATGGGCAGCAAGACTGCAGATAATAGGGCTTAGAAAATACTTTCTAATTCAGACAGCATCTGTGCAAATAATAAGATCGACAATTGACAAATGAGACCTCATGAAACTCAAAAGATTCTGTACACATCAAAATAAAAAACATAAAGGAAGGGAGAGAAAACTCCACAGAGTGGGAGGAAACCTTCACTGCAGATCATCTGACAAAGCATTAATGTTCAGGTATAGAAGCTCCTAAAAAAACAAAGAAGAAATAAAACCACGTCAAAAACTCGAGCAAAGAACTGAATAGAGACTTTCCCAGAGGAGGAATCAGAGATGGCTGAGAAACATCTTAAAAACTATTCAACATCACTAATAATTGGGAAATGCAAATTAAGACCACTCTAATATATCAACTCACTCCTCCTATAAGAAACTGGGCCATTATCAAGAAAAACAAGCAATATCAAAGTGCTGGAGAGGTTGGGGGAAAAGGGAACACTCATCATCCATTGCTGGTGGGAATGTAAAACATCGCTCGTACAGCCACGTATGGAAAAGCAGTGTGGAGAACCCTTGGAATACATCAATGGAGCTTGCCTGTGAAAACCCCGTCATACCACTCCTGGGGTATGTACCCACAAGAACTCATCTTACTGGCAGAATACATGCACAGCTATATTATTGCAGCTCTGTTCACAAAAACAAAAAGCTGGAACCAAAGCAATGCCGCCTCAACTGACGAGTGGATAGATAAAATGGTGGTACATGGTACACAATGGCAGTTTCTATGCAGCAGTAAAGAAAGACAGCAATCATCATGAAATTTGCAGTTAAGTGGATGGAGCTATAAAATTATATATTAATCAAAGTAACACAGTCCCAGAAAAAAACAAACAACAATGGTATTCTCATCTCCTGCGGATGCTAACGAAGCGCCAATAAACCAGTTGTAATTATTTCTTGGGGAGAGGGATGCATATTAAAAGCAACAACGACAGAAAGAACTGCATCAGAAAACTGACTGAAAATAGTGGAACTCGGGAGGGTGGGGGGGCGGGAGAGGGAAATGGGTGCTATATTAGATTGTAGTGTAATATTAAATGCATGAGTTTCAACAATATCCAATTTGGCTCAGACTGTGCCAACAGGTTACATGGGTGTTTTAGGACCGTAGTAAAAGTAAAAATTATTTATATTAAACAGCAGTTAAAAAAAAAAAAAGTTTCTGATAAAAACGGTAATGCCCTTTAGTGAATTGGAAATATAATTGTAGTATGGCCACATAATTGTTTTACTTAAATCTGTATAAACTCAATAAACTTCGGGATTGGCACATAAATGTTCTCTATAATTTTCGTGTTGTACAACGTATCATCTTGGTAGCATTCGATCCTCTTGCCTGTCAGGATGAATGTGTTAACTTAGAAATTAAGTTTGCTTTTCCCACCCTCACGGTTAACAACAATCAGTCACCCCCAAATATCTTGGATGGATTTGATGAAATATGTGCCTTGCCTATTACTGTCTTCTATAGGTTACGTGTACAACAATGCCTTTTTTGAGACTCGATGCGGTGAGAAAAAACATAAAACCCTAAAATAAAAGAGGGGAATACAGATATATATGAAACTTTTTTTTCANGGGGGGGGGGGGGGGGGTGGGTGGGGGTGTTCGGGGGTGGTGGGTGGGGGGGGCGGGGGGTGTGGTGGGTGTGGTTGGGTGGGGGGTGTAGCTCTGTATCAAAATGGATTATTCTATAACGGAGATGTTGGCAAGGGGATCCAAGCCCCTCCCAAAAGGTAAAGGTTCTTGCTGTAAACTGGGATACTCTGCAGGAAGAGGGATAAGGCCCTCTGTCAAAGACATGATGTAATACATGGGAAAGATGTGTATGAGTCCGCACTTGTAAGTGTACAGTTCGTCTCTGGTATACCAGAGGAGAATTACCAAAGGCCCAATAAAGCAAATATAGTGTCTCCTCAAGTCAAGCAAGACTCCTCTTTCAGCAGAAGCACACCTCACCTGCCTGGAGAATACCGTGCAGCAGTGGCAGCCATATGCCCGTATATCCCAAATCCAATTGGCTATGCTCTCTCCTTGGGACAATAACATGGCTGATGCCACAAGCTTACATCTTCTAGTGGTTTGTAGATTTTTAAAGCCACAGTAAGAACCTGTCATATTTTACAAGAAAAAAATGTAATTCATAGATTAACATACATCCAAATATCTGTTCTATACCAAAAGTATAATCTACATAAACAATAATTACTGTTTAAATACCTATATATTTCTAATTGCCTGTGCTTCATTAGTAGGACTGAAAGGTTTCCTGACAAAACTCTCGCCCATAAAAAGAAACAGCCAGACTGACCAGAGTCCAAAACAGCAGCTCCAGAGAAAGTAGACTGCTTTGCTTCTCGTCCACTCGTGCCCCATTTCTAAGCCTAGGGAATAATCTGCGGAAGAGGGGGCATGGTAGAATGTAAGGGCTGTGATTGGGGTGAATGGTGAAACTACAGAAATATAAACTGGACACTTATTTGATCAACTTGATTGAACATACAAGCCCCCCAGCTGGATGGTGGGACCCTTGGGCTGTGTGGCCTTGGGCACAACTGCTTGCAAATTGGTTTTACATGAAGGATGCTTGTACTCATAAATTATTACTTATTGTTAAAAAATGAAAAAAAAATTTTAAAAAAAGAAAATAGACTCTGAGTCATCTAACTAGAACTCACAGAGAATCTGTCACTTAAGGAGTGAACAGTGAGAGTAAATGTGTGCAATGTGATGGACTTTAGCAGTACAAATGACAGAACTTTTAAACTCTGGGGGTGGGGAGCTAAGGGGGTCTCCAAGGGAAAGTCTGGAATAATAGTAGAAAAGACTGACTTCAAAATTATGTATGAAACACATACAAATTCAATGAAGAAGAAAAAAAGATATTAAAAATGTATAAATGGAATTATTTTCAATGAAAAAGAATTTGTTTAAAAGATTAAGATTATTAAAATTTTTTCAGAATTTAAAAGAAGGCAGAAAACATTTAGCAAGTGGTTATGATGGTTTGAGTAGGTTTTTTATTTAAGTTATATGCAAGAAGAGACTTAAAAGAGGGTTGCCTCCTCAGAGGGGAGTTGATAAGAATAGGAGATATAACCTGGATGGGCATTACAGTGGAGTGACTCCCAAAACAAGCATAACAGTTCAAATCAGATAAAAATTAGTTTCCAGAATGTACTTTTGTTCCCTAACAAAAAAGACCATAACCAGAATTCTGATTTCTTTTTAAAAATTTTTTTAAATTGTATTTTTTATGTGTATGAATGTACTGTCTGCATGTAGGTTTGTGCACCCGTGTCGTGCAATTCCGCAGAGTTCAAAAGAGGGTGTCAGATTCCCCTGGAACTGGAGTTAAAGACGGTTCTCAGCCGCCATGTGGGTGCCGGAGATCGAACCCGGGTTCTCTGCAAGAGCAGTTGGCGCTCTTAAGTGCTAGGCCATCTCTCCAGCTCCATAGAGTACTGATTTCTTACCAACTCCTAAATACCACTGAGGAAGGACTCCTGGATGGAAACTAAAATTTCTAGTACCAACTTTTGTCTATACTAGGAATGACCTCTATTGCATAATTTCATCCCATATCACAAATTCCCCTCTTCAAAGAGGGGATTTAAGGGACTGAATCTATGGCAATCATAAAAGATCACTGAGAATTCATAAAAATCGCACAATTCCTACATTTTCATGATGTGCCAGTAAGGTTATATATATATTTTTTAACTCCAACAGAGTTCATTCAACTGATCTGCTTTGAGTCATGTAGTTCTAGATATTACAGCTTGGAGATGTGACATATCAGGTTTCTCTTTATTGTTTAATTTGACCACTCTGAAATTAGAGAAAGAGAACACTCAAGGGCTCAAATTCCAGATTCTGCCCAGGACACTCTTTATGTGTTTAAATGTCATTCTTTTTCTTTGAAGAAATATATATTTGAATATTTCTCTCTAAGGGTCTGAGACTTTTCCTGCCTTTTAATTCTTTGAACTGTCTAATTGGCTGATAACATGAACCAAACAAATCCCTTAGACTGATAATAATACCAACTTCACCAAACTCTTTCATCCATAAGTGGGAATTGTTAGTGTTTTACAAAGGAATAGAGGATGTAAATTACAACAAAGAGTTAACCAAATAATCTTTAAAACTACCCTTTAAATATCAAGAACATGAACCGGATATACACATAAATTTACCAAAGTGTATTTCAATAGCATTTTCAACAACTCTTTGGGATTACACTTAGGATTAATACAAGTTCAACAATTTCTGTTATGAAGAGCTGTAAAGTTATTAATGCTATAATTATAGTAGGCATGTGTTCAAATGAATATTTCTGTGCAAATGTTTATATCAGCTTTATCAATTAGGAACTTCTTATTTGAGTCTGGCATGCAGGGTAACTAAGAGTTCCACATACAAGAATAAACTCATTTTTTTTGTTATTTCCTCAATAATTTAACCACAAGTTCTGAGAAAGTCTTCAGAAACATATTCTCTGACACATCAGGCCTAGTAGTTTCCTGTTCCTTAAGGGTTTTTGAAGTACTCAGAATGTGGATTGTCATACTGTGCTTTGCACAGTAATACGTGGCTGAGTCGTCATTTGTCAGGCTGCTCAGCTCCATGAAGCCTGTGTTGGAGGATGTGTCTGCAGTCAATGTGGCCTTGCCCTGGAACTTCTGATCATATTTTGTATTCCCATTTGCAGGATCAATCCATCCAATCCACTCCAGCCCCTTTGCAGGCTTCTGTTTCACCCAGTGTATGTAGGTGCTAGCAATGGCAATGCCAGTAACCTCGCAGGACAACGTCACTGAAACCCCTGGCCTCTTCAGTTCAGCCCCAGATTGCTGCAGCTTGACTTGGGAATGGACACCTGTGGAAGGGAAAAATAATGAGTATCATGTTCACCTCAGTCACTGGCTCCTAGTTAATACAAAGGTTCTGGTAACTCTTCCTGTTACCAGGGGTCATCTTACCTCTGAATGCTGCCACCAGGAATAAGATAATCCAGCTCCAGCCCATGGTGATTACTTGTGTTCTCAGGGATTGTGGAGAGGAAGATGGCCATGTAGGGCTGTCAGATAAAGACTTCCTTATATTTACCACCACAGACTTAGTTCATTTGCTTATTAATGAGACAAAGTACTTATTAGATCAAGAGTTGATCCAGTTTGGCAAGGAGGAGTCAATAGACACCTGGTCAGGAAACAATATCATGATAATCTCAAAGGTTTCATCCTGTCTAATAAAATGCATCCTCTACATTCATGAGACTTTTTCAGAGAGCCCTTACCAATGAGTATAAATTCACTACATCTACGCAGCTCATATTTAAATATGTTTCAATGATCCTTGGGCCACTTGAACCTAGGAATGGATATCAGACTAGAAAATAGACTCTGAGTCATTAACTAGAACTCACAGAGAATCTGTGACTTAAGGAGTGGAACAGTGAGAGTTTAAATGTGTGCAATGTGATGGACTTTAGCAGTACAAATGACAGAACTTTTAAACTCTGGGGGTGGGGAGCTAAGGGGGTCTCCAAGGGAAAGTCTGGTAATAATAGTAGAAAAGACTGACTTCAAAATTATGTATGAAACACAAAAAGTTCAATAGAGAGGAAAAAAAGATATTAAAATGTATCATCCAAACATCTGTGTCTATACTAATGTAACCTACCATAATAATTAGTATTGTTTAAATGTCTGTATATTTAATTGCTTGTGCTTCATTAATAGGAGTAAAAAGTTATTCCTGGATAAACTGCCAACCCATGAAAGGAAACAGCCTGAACTGATCAGAGTCCAAAACGACATCTCCAGAGAAAGTAGACTGTTTTGCTTCTCTCCCACTTGTGTCCCTTTTTCTAAAGCCTAGGGAACAATCTGTGGAAGAGGGGGTGTGGTAGAATGTAAGGGCTGCGATTGGGGTGAACTGTGAAACTACAGCAATATAGACTGAACTCTTATTTGATCAACATGATTGTACATACAAACCCCTCCAGCTGGACAATGGGGATCTTGGGCTGTATAAATTTGGCCATAGTTGCTTGCAAATTGGTTTTATATGAAGGATGCTTATACTCATTACCTATCACTTATTATTAAATAATAAAATAAAAAAAAAAACAAGAAATGGCTGGCCCATAGTGAAACTTGAATACCTTAGTTTATGAGAAGCTTGAATAACATTTCTGAAATTTCATACAAACAGATCAGATTATCTTCTGTCTATCATGAAGATATGAATGTTGTAGAGCAAAAACAATAAAATCTCTAGATGAGCTGACTAGACTGCAGTGGATGGATTTTCATTTAAGGACAACTGGGTGCAAATGCATGGCTGAATCCATGAGATCTTGTGTGGAGTTGAGGGCTACAGATTGGGGAGGGGGGTCTAACTGATGAAAATCTGTGCTATGAAACTACAAAAGCTTAATAAAAAGTGAAAAATAAATGTGTAATGTGTATGAAAATGTAGAGATAAATATACAGGCATATGTTTACCCTTTCTATACAGTTCTTGGTTCAAAGAGAAAGAGGTGTTTAGTCAGAACATCCAAAAAACCTGTACTTTTTCCTGGATGATATGACAGGAGGTGAAGTGAAGATCAGAGTGGATTTGGGCTTCCAGATTTGTAATTCTATCACTATCAGACAATTATTAAACTCCTACACAGTTGGTGCTCTTAACCACTGAGCCATCTCTCCAGCCCCAGGAATAATTTTAATGTGTCCCAGAGGTTTTATTTCATTGTAGTTCCTAAAATAGTTTTATTTCTTTCTTAATTTCTTCTTTAATCCCTTATTCTTTCAGGAGTTGTTGTTTAATGTCCACGACTTCCTGTGCTTTGTAGAGCTTCAATTTATGTTGATTATAAGCTTTATTTATCTGTAGTATGAAAGAGTGCTTGGAATTATTTCCATTGTTTTTGAATTTGTTGTGTCATGTTTTGTGTCCCAGAATGTGATTAATCTTAGAAAACTTTGCATGCACTGCTGACTAGAAAGTTAATTCTTTGGTGCATGGGTAGAATATTCTGTATATGTCTATTAGGCCCATAGGTCTATTTCTTATAAGTTGCTATTTATTCTTTGTCTAGTAGATCTGTCTTTTGAAGAGATTGGGGTATTGAAGTCACTTACTATACACTGTGCTGCTAGAACCTGCTTTGTGGCTCTGTTTAGGAGATTCTTGACCAGGACTCTTCAGACATATTTGTTCCAGTACCAACAAGGTTCTATACAGTGGTGGGTGCTTGCTGACTGAAACCATTTCTGAATTAATCTTTATTTTCTAAATTGGCTTCTCCTGGCAGAGTACAGCTGTAACATTCTGAAGAAAACACCACCTCATTATAAGCTTGAATATAATTCCAATGTAGGAGGCAGAGATCTTGACAGACGTACCGGAAGCAAGCAAGTGTGCTGTCTGTGTGTGTTACTTGAAAGATCCCATCACCATTGAATGTGCACACAACTTTAGTAAGGCCTGCGTAGCTGAATTTCGTTCCAATGAACAGGGCTGCTTCCCCTTTCCTGAGTGTCAAGAGGAATGTGCTGAATTGAATAATGAGAACCACATCAATCTGGGAATCATAATTAAAGCTGTCTAGAAAATCTTCAGTATCTACAGCAGGGAGACACAGGAGATGATCCCATTTTGTGAGATACATAACCAGGTCCTGACCCATTTCTGTGAGATGGCCAATGAAATCTCTCTCTCTCTCTCTCTCTCTCTCTCTCTCTCTCTCTCTCTCTCTCTCTCTCTCTGATTCCTAAAACTCAGCCACTACGTAGAGAGGAGCTCCAGGCCATGAGGAAAGTCCATTCCAATGTTTGTGTTCTGCTTAGTCAACCTCTGGATCCAAACTCATGAGAAACCTGTGTAATGTTTCAGCTTTGTTGACATGTTGACCAATCTATAATCTCCAGGAAAGCCAGTCTCTTGTATATTGTGAGGAATGTTGTAGGTTATGTTACTTAAGCTAGATTATCCTTCAGAATTGCCAGGGTGAATAAAAAATGAGAAAGGAAACTGAACAGTACAGTTCACTTTTCTTTGCTTTCTGACTGCAGATTCAGCATGAAGAGCTCCTCAAGAACCTGAGGCAAATGTTGGTTTATTACTAGAAACATATGAGAAAAGGGGATAACATTGCTCAATAGCCTCAACAAAAATTCTCACAACTGAGGGTAAGTTTGTTAATATTATTGTGTCTTCTGCTATTTTTTTTTTAATTTTTATTTATTTATTTATTTTTTTATGTGTATGAATGTATTGTCTGCATGCAGGTCTGCGCACCCGTGTCGTGCGATGCCGCGGAGGTCAGAAGACGGNGGAACTTACTCTGTAGACCAGGCTGGCCTTGAACTCACAAAGATCTGCCTGCCTCTGCCTCCCAAGTGCTAGGATTAAAGGCATGCACAACCACACCAGGCGTAATTCTTACTACTTCTTAATTCTGTCATATTTCTCTTATTGTTGTGTAATTTCCTGATATTCCAGGTGTTCAGTGTACTCCCAGTACCACATTCAATTAAAAACAAATCCCTGGCACGTTGAGTGCAATGTATACTTAATTTTATCTATTTTATTAGTAAACACATCTTAAGTACTTTGCCGATTGCTTTAAAATGCATGTTAATTTTTTGTTGTTTTAGAGTCTTGAAATTTAAAATGTAAGGTTGGAAAATATATCTTTACTTTCAAGTTCAACTTTATAAGCCCCATTTGTTTCTTAATTTTAAATATAGTATTTTATTGGTTATTTGAGGATGTTATACATATGTAGAATGTGTTTTTATAATATTCACTCTCTCCTTCCTCTGACTCTTCCCAGATTCTGGATAAACCTCCTATCTTCTCCAGACTTTATGGCCTTTTTAAAAAATGTATAACCAACTCGTGGTGCCTATAAACTCAGAGGTGTTGGGCTATGAACAGGAGTGTGGTCAACCTACAAGGGTTCATACTCATACAAACAGCTGAGTTTCCCTTCCCCATTAACTTCCAACAGTCCACCACTAGCCGTACCCCATTGTTTTGTGTCTTCTTTTCATTTTTATTCTATTCGCACATATCTGAAATTTTTTTAGATAGCACAAAGCTTACAAATGTATTGTTTAATCTTTCTTTGGTCAATAGTTATTAGAAATAACTTTTAAATATTTGAGGATGGTCTAGATAACTTTCTTTAAGTTATTTCTAATGTAATTCAATCACAGCAAGAAAAAAGTATGAGTTTTTTTTTTTTTTTTGACTTTTCGAGACAGGATCTCCCTGCTGTAGTCCCAGCTGACCTGGAACTCACTCTGCCAACCAGGCTGGCCTTGAACTCACAAAGATCCACTTGCCTCTGCCTCCTGAGTACTAGGATTAAAGGCGTACAACACCATGCCCCACTGAGCTCCCAAGATTCTAACAGTTATCTCAGTCTGGGATAATTATTCATCATGGAGACAGCTTTATAGATGATGGTGATGATGATGATGATGACAAATGGGCATTTAACATACTGATAAGTCCTGATAATTTAGTTTTCTTTCAGATACTGTGCTAATCAATTCCTCCTACCAGACACCCAGTGAGTATATATGTGAGACATTTTCTTGATTGCTAAATGAAGGAGGAGGACCTAGCTGACTGTGCAAGCTCTGTGTAAGTGGAACTGAGTTGGATTTTAAAATTTATCTGAATAGAAACAGGGTCAGCAAACCAGTAAGCAGATTTCCTCCATGTTCTCAGCATCAATTCCTGCCTCTGGCATTCTGCTTGAACTCCTTCCCTGGATTCTCTTAATGATAGACTATAACATATAGGCTGAAATAAAACATTTCATCCTTAAAGATTTTGGTCAGGGTTTTGTCATAGCAATAAAAACAAAATTATAAGGTTTTTTTGGCACTCTGTCTTTTATTTTCTTTTTTATATATTTTTTTAATTTATTTTCGTATGTGTATGAGTGTACTGTCTGCATGTAGGTTTGTGCACTCATGTCGTGCAATGCCGCGGAGGTCAGAAGAGAGTGTCGGATTCCCCTGGAACTGGAGTTAAAGACGGTTTTCAGCCGCCATGTGGGTGCTGGGGATCGAACCAGGGTCCTCTGCAAGAGCGGTCGGTGCTCTTAACCCCTAGGCCATCTCTCCAGCCCCTGTCTTTTATTTTCTTAAGCTCTATACAAACGTAAAATACTTTAACGGCAAGCCTATGGGGAAAATTGGTTTTAAATTATTATGAAACAGAATCTATGGAAAGGTTTATTAAATAAGCTGAAGATGAGGATTTAAGGATACACACTTGCATTCTAACAGTCATTTTTTTATTTATTTATTTTACTTATTTTTGTATGTGTATGAGTGTACTGTCTGCATGTAGGTTTGTGCACCCATGTCGTGCAATGCCACGGAGGTCAGAAGAGGGTCTCGGATTCCCGTAGAACTGCAGTTCTCCTGGAATTGGAGTTACAGACGGTTCTTAGCTGCTATGTGGGTGCTGGGGATCCAACCCAGGTCCTCTGCAAGAGCAGTCGGTGCTCTTAACCGCTAGGCTATCTCTCCAGCCCCTGCCAGTTATTTTTTAACTCTATCTCCTGGGTGCATAAGGACAGAAAAGACATATTGACTGAGTAAAAAAAAATATTTACACCCTGAAACTTTGGCAGGCCGCTCAAGAGATTGTTTAGAACATCTACCTCATAGAAGATGGCCTCACCTCTAATAAAAATTAACACCGATCCATTGGCCTCTTTGGTTCCAAAATTATGTATAATATATTTAACCATATTCAATTTTGCTGCTATAAAAATAACTTTTTTTTCAAATGGTTGTTTCTGACTAACCATGCAACTAAATCAGTGCAAACATTAAAAACAATCATTTGCTTAAAAAAGAAGCAAAGGATTCAATATATATATAGAGATATATATATATATATATAGAATTATATATAAAGTCCTACAAGTCCAGTTTCACCTAGTGTGGGTCAACCCTTTAAATTGCATAGTTCACGTGGCACTTGGACATCTATGGGGAGAGCCACGTCAGTGCTTGCCCCACAGCCACTTCTGGACACACGTAGATCTGCAAGTGCTAATGTCGTGTGCATTCTGGAAGATCTGCAAGTGCTCTGTGGGGCAGGCAGGCAGGTGTATGAATTGGGCAGGGACCATGTCCATGGACAACCTTGGGCTCATCCACATGGACAACTTCTGCAAAGTAACTAGAAGCCTTCTCCATCTCTCCAAGGCCAGCTAAGCTTCTTACTAGAGAAGCTTCAGCCCGACCTCTGCCGCTTTGGTCCATCTTTACCTAGTGGGGTCATCCACCACCCCCAGCACTAGGGGAATGCCCCCGGCAAAGGGCACCGATTGCAACTTTTTTTTCTTCTCATTTAGAACCATTTGGATTTTCCACTCCAAAGGTCACACCTGATGGAGTCTCTTTTCAGTTCTACAACTGGCATAAAAGACCTGTCAATTGTTGGAGAGAGTTAAAAAAAAAGGCTTAAAATTAATACCTCCCTCTCCTCGCCCTCCTCCCCACACCCAAACACACACACTCACCAACAGTCAAAGGGCACTGCCCCCTGCTCCAAAGGTCTCTTGGACAGGGTCCTTCCAGGCCACTTGCCTGTCCAAGGATCGGGAAGCACAGCTCTGAAGGCCTCAAAGCATAGAGGATGCAAGGCAAGGAGCGTGCAGGGAGGACTGTGCCAGGCCCTGTGGTGGAGGAGCCTGAGACCAGTCTGGGGCACAGAGCCCTCCACCTGCCCATGTTCCCCATTCTGCTTCTCCTCTCCATGTGCCTCTCTGGCCTTCCTTCCCTCTGCTCGTGCGGGCTTGGTGCTTTTAGGTTGGCATAGGTGTGAATCGGAGTGCCATTCCAGCGGTGGGAGGTGGCTGCTCACCCATTCTTCCCAGCTGACAGGCATTGGTAGCTAAGCTGCCATTTGTCACCATATCCTTTTGATGGTATCCTGGAAGCTGCTGTGTGCGTGGCAAGATGCGACTAGCTGTACATGTGTATGTGTGCGGTTGGGAGTCTCTTATGTCATGGGAGGGGTTCTCCCTCTGGTTCTGACTGGTTGTTCTATGAAGCGGGAGAAAATCCTTTCAGGCCTCACCCTGGCACTCCCACAGCCCAATGGACCGACCACGATGCACCTACTTTGTCATCCTGCTGCCACTGCCCCCCCCCCCCAAGCCCACCGGGCCTGTACTCCACACCCACTGCCACCAACAGGAACAGCCACAGTGCTCCACGATCATGTTGGGCACATCCCTCTTGACAATGTTGTACTCATCATCAAAGTACAGCATGGACATAGAGCTCAGACTGGTGGGGATGAAGCAAGAGTTCACGGGCCCTGGGTTCAGGACTCGCATGCAATATTGGTTCACCATGGCTGTGTGGAAGGAGGAGGGTGAGCCACGGATGCCAGCCGGGTAGGCTGGGCAACTGCCCTCACAATAGTTCCCGTAGTAGCCAATCGGTGCGATGATCCAGTCATTGCAGCCAATGAGCTGGAAGTTGATGAAGAACTGTTGCCTACACCAGAGGTTTGTCCACCCATCACAATCCAGGCCTCCTTTTCAGATGTGATGCCTGCTGTCACCTAGGAGGGCCTGCACCACTACAAAGGGCCTGTGGGACTCCTCACCTGGGTCCACAAACACGAGGACCAAGGCCAACTCCTGACAGCTGTTGCCCTGCAAATCCAGGTTGAGTCATTGCTCTCCCTGCTCAAACAGGGCCTGGATGGCCTCTGTGATTGGAAAGGTGTGCCAGCCACTACGCTTAAGGTCCACCTTCTTCTCTACGACGTTCCACCTGTCGCCATGACCCTGACCTTTGTTCGGGAAGTAGACATAATCTTGACCAGCGACCTTCTGCTGGCTGCCCTGCTCCTAGAGGTGGGGGGGGAGGGGGGGTTCAGGTACAGCCTCAGGCTGGCCTGCACCATAAATAAGTTCTGGTTGCCTTCAGTGGAGATGATGAAGTACCGGCCGACCTGGGAGGAGGAGAGACCATCTGTCTCCTCAAAGCTGATAATCTCAGAGATGCGCTCCTGGCCATTGGCGCCAGGGCTGGCGTGGCCGTCAAGGTGGGGGATCTCCACGTGGCCGTCCTCGAACACCTTTCCTGTGTGCAGCTTTCGCAGGGCCGTGACCATGGTGGCCTTGGGCACAGCGTGCATGATGTTAGGCCGGCCTCGCAACTGCACATGGCTCAAGATGTGTAGCTTCACTGCTTCCAAGAAGTCACCGTCCACTGGCCCAACTCCTCTGGCCACTGGAAGCCGCAGACGCTGCTGTTGCACAATATACAGGTGTCCTTCGAGCCACCTGGAGCCCTGGGCGGCGGGGGCAGCCACAGGACAGCGGGGGACAGCGGAGGTGTGGGGGAGCCCCAGGACTCTGGTCCCAGCCATCTGGCTGCCAGGAGCAGAAGGGAGGGTGGCCCCCATTTCCCCACTTGTCAGCGTTATCCATGTGGCAAACTGCGTGGCAAGTGAAGGGCACCTTGGTGAGCCAAGGCGAGGCCCAAAATTAGAATTTTTATATAATACAGTCTCATTTTTTGTAATTTTATTGAATTTTCTTTCTTTTTTAATTTACATTTCTTATTTTTTGCTGTTGGTGAGGTCCATGTACTGTCTGCGTGTGTTGTGCACCCATGTTGTGTCAACGGCCACATAGAGGTCAGAATAGGCCTTTGGATTCCCTGGAACTGGTGTTAAGACGGGTCGTAATAGGCGGAGAATTTTACAATGAAAAACCAAACATATTTGATATAAACCTCATTCTCCAGTACTTCAATCTACGTACGTACTAACCTTACATGTCCTCTTGAGTATTAATGGATCTAGAGTGCCCTCTGCTGGACCTGAAAACACATACTGTTCTATTTCACACTAGTACCACCAGTATGGCTAATGTACAGTAATCATTACAGACGACAGTTGTAGACAAAACTGGCTGGGGATATTTGTCCAAAGAAATAATGAATACACTTTTCAAGGATTTAAAATGAGCCCCATATCCATGATTATCAGGACCTACATTAACCTCAAGCCCCTGTCTATTTGATGTTGAATCTAGCTCCTGCAATAAACACTGGTGTTGTGGTGAGTAACCTGAGATAGCACAATTAAAATTAAAGGACTGGAAGGCCTCCACCAAATCTTTTCCAACTTCTCCAAATTAAATATGACCTTAATCCTAGGGATGTGAAACCACACTGAGTGGGGAGCTCCAATGTCTCATCCCACACCTCTCCTTATAAATGCGTGGGACACTGGGTTCTGGAAACCACCAGAAAGAGGAAAACCACAAATGTGGGAGTTATAAAAAATTTCACATCTACAAGAAAACTTTTTCACAGTAGATATTGAGGCTGATTATAAATAAATGTGGACTGCCATGAAATGTAATTGTTTAATTAGGCATTGCATGGGTTTAAATCCCAAATAGGCTGGGAAGTCACATCTTAGACTGCAAGACACCCTCCCGGAGTCAGTGTGGTTCTGGTGAGTCAAGGTGAACCCGCCTTGTCCCTGGGGGAGGGGGGCCCCACCACTGTCCCTGGAAGCCCACTGCAGACTGGCAGACATGCCTCGAGTCAGTGAGGTTTGCCAGTGAGTCAAGACAACCTGCCGTGGACCCTTAGGGGCCGAAGTAGGCAACCCAACCAATGTTTGTGTCCCCCACCCCATTCTGGTGGAGCTTTCCTGCGAGGACCTAACAGGTGGAGCATTGTTGATTATAGTCTGTGCACCCAACGTTGAGGCACCAGAATTCAAAGAAGCAAATAAACTGACAGATCCACAGGCCAAAGACACAAAGAAAAAAGAAAAAATGCTCACAAATAAAAATTCCACACTGAACTCTACAAACCCTTCAGAAGATCCCTACAATGAGATTCCCCCTGGAAGAAATCCAAGGCACAGACCTTAGAAAAACAACGAGTAAGAAAAATGTACGTTCAAAGAATCCTGAGAACTAAGGGAAGAGAATGAAAACCACAGGAATGACCTAGAGGAAGATAAGGACAAACTTTGGAAAGAACTAAGGAGAGATATTGAAAAACTCAAGAAGGACCTAGAGGGGAAAAATGACAAACTCCAGAAGGAAGTGGAAACACAGAAAGATCTCAGCTGAAATGAACAATGAAAATGACCAATAACGAGAAGATATAAGATGAGATTATATGCTAACAGAATGGAATTTGAAAAATCTAAAGGAGAAAATCACAGGATGAAAATGAAAAAAAAACGATATTTAACTTTCATCCAACCACCCAGGAAGCAATGATGGGAAAGCCGCAGATCAGAATGGGAACAAGCAGAAAAAAGAAATATCAAAACCGTCAGAATAATACGGAGCAACTACAAAGCTCAAGTAAAGATTAATGAAAAGATTTTTAAAAACACAAGAGTGGAACAAAAGGAAAGGTGGGACACTATGTAAAGACCAAACATCCACATAATAGGGATAGAGTAAGGAGAGAATGCCGCAGACAACAATACGGACCAATCTTCAATAGGATAATAGAAGAAAATTTCCAACCCCAAACTAGAAAAAAGATAATCTCATAGCAAACCAATGAAGGAAGAATAGAACACCAAATAGAGCATGACCAGAAAAGAAAGTTCCCCACACCATATAATTGTTAAAACACTACATGCTCAAAACAAAGACAAAATACTGAAAGCGCACAAGAGAAAAATGAACAAGTTACATAAGGGGAAACCATTAGAATCACACCTGAGTTCTCAGCCCAAAGGATGAAAGCTAGAAGAAGTGACCAAAGTATTCCCTGTCCTAAATGACTTTAGATGCCACCCAGAATACTATATCCCAGCAACAATGTCAATCATAGTTGAAGGAAAAGAAAATATTCACAACATGAATAAAATGAGAGAATACATGTCTCAGAGAAACAACACTCTGGAAAATCCTCGAGGCAACCCAAAGAACAGGGGAAAGAAACAACTATCCCTAACAATTAAAGAGAGAAATCACAAAATTGTAACAGAGTAAATATAAAAATAGACCAACAATTCAAAAAAAAAGTAAGGTGGATGAATCAACATACATCTCCCAATAATAACTTTAAAATACCTAATAGGTTACACCCCAAACAAAAGGCAAAACCTGGGAGGAATGAGTAGGAAACTAAAACCCTTCCATATGCTGTAGACAGAAAACCATCTCAGTCACCCTCAAGGACAGACAGATACCACCTTAGTGAAAGGATGGAAAAAAATTCCAAGCAAATGGTACTAAGAAACAAGCTGTAGTGGCTATGCTGATATCAGACAAAATAGAACTCAAAGTAAATGAAATCAGAAGAAACAAAGAGGGTCATTTGTATCACTTTGTCAAGGAACAATAAAACATGAAGACTTCACACCGAAAGGAGCTAAGGCACCAAACTCTGGGGCACCTAACTTTAAAACAACAGCTCTGCAGGACAACAAGACACACATTAATCCTAACACACTATAGTGTGGGGGATTAATAGTGGGGGACTTCAACACCTCACTGTGCCCCTTGGATAGAGCAACAGGACAAAAATAAATAGAGAGATATCAGAACTGAAAAAAAATACACTAAATGGACCTCAAAGACATCTGTTGAATATTCCGAACCCAAACAGCAGAGAATGTACTTTCTACTAAGCACCCCTCACAAGGCATGCTCAAAAATACACCACATACTAGGGTACAAAATGAACCTCAACAAATACAGATAGGATAAAAATTTATCCATGCATTCCTATCACACCAAGCATTGCAAAGTAAAGTCTCCATAGGAAACACCCAGAAATAAGCCAACTACCTACAAGACAACAAGGGAGACTAAAGAATACAATCCGAATAATGAATGGGTCGACAGTGAAGAAATAAAGAGTAAAATAAAAAACATGGAGTGGACAAAAAAAGACAGATCAACACACCAAACCTTAGTGGGAGTTAAAAGCATTGGAGAGGGAAATTTTATAGTACCAAGTGTCCCACATCAATAGTAAAACAGAAAGAGGTGAACAAATAGATGTCTACACTGGGCAAAGCAAAAAACACGTGAGATAGGTGAGGGCCACCGAAAGAGGGACAGGGAGCAAGAAGGCCTAGCCCAGCCAGCCTCCCTCTGATGGGGCGCTGAGAGATGATATGTAAGGTGTGCAGAGGAACACACCAGACCCGGAGACTCGTCAAGGACTCACTGTTTGACTCAGGCCAGGCAGCTTATATCTGCTCGGTGGGAGGGATGGAGAAAAGAAGGAGGGAGAAGAAATACATAGAGTCGGGGGATAGCTTAGGACCAATAGTAACTCTCCACATCTGTTGTAGGCGTTTTCAGGTCTGGCTATGCTGAGTCACCCTTATGCGGAAGTGACTGGCAAAGACAGTTCGCCAAACTCCAGTCAGGCTCAGGGGATTACAGTAGGCAGCATTCTCTTGGAGGGTCCACAGGGCCCAATAATTCCCCCTTTTATTTTTTTGCAATGCATGCAGGAGAAGAAACATAGTCCCTGTCTTAGGTTGTCCATTCTTGCGAGCTCAGTCTTACCCGTCTTTGGGGCACAAACAGCTAAGGTATTGGTCCCTGTCTTAGGTTGAATGACTGCAGAAGGATCTTACCCATCGTCAGGTGCTATGAGTCTGGTCTGCTGAAGAGCCTTCCATGTCCTGTCTTAGGTTACCCCAGTCTCTCTGAGGTCTTAGCTGTCATTGGCCACATGGAGGGTGGGGGTCGGGTAATCACATGAAGATGGCTGTTCATAAGACCCTTGTTCCTGCCTGGCGAGCCTTGATAGTGGACCTCTTGGACCTGAGTACTTTACTTACTACTGCGTCTAAACTCCCCTGGATAAACTACATGAACTTATTAACAGTGCATGGGCCAAAGGTGAGAAGGAAAAGCGTAAGGAGGGGTCCAAGAAGGGGGAGTAATTAGGGCAGGAGGCCGTGTAGCCCAGTCGAAAATGGGTCCTCTAGCAGTTTCTTTCTTCTTTCTTCCAGGTCTTCCTGTAATTTTGTTATCTTGCCATGTGCAATTCCAGACTGATTTGTGTAGAAGCAGCAATTCTCCTCTAGGCACTTTGCAGCCTCATTGGGATTTCCGAATCCCCGGACACTTGGATGAGAACCAGCAGCAGGAGGAGCAGCATCATTTTCATCCTAGGCAGATCCTGAGGAAAGAAGAAGAGGGGGCAATCCCCATGGGTGACACATCCCTTGAGGGTGCATTATCCATTGGCCTCCCCTGTTTGGGGGGAGGTATTTGGGTTCTAGCTGGTATCAAATTGGGGCTTCGTCCCCTATGGGGAGATATGAAGCCGAAGCACCCTTCCCCAGTTTGGAGCAGTGGGAAATCTGGGCACCTTGCCCCCCATTGATAGGTAATGAAATGCTTAAGGAGCCTTCCATTTGACCTTCACATGGGGGCTGAGGCTCGTATGCCCCCAGTGTTTTTGGAATATCGATTCAGTCATTTCTTTAGAAAATTTAAAATATTTAATAGTAAACAGGGCTTCCCCAGCCTGCGAGGTGGGGGCTTATTCACGCTTTTTTTGTTTTTGTAAATTTATTCCTGTAAGGTATTGGGAGTGTCGTTCAACAATGGCTTGTCCCTGGGGATTGTAAGGATTCCCCGGTGCATGTTTTGACCCCCCATCTGCTTGAAAAGCTGGCAATATCCTTTTGGGGGAAGCAAGGTCCACTGTCTTATTTCACCTGGCAGGAGGCAACCCTAATTTGTGAAGCATTGCAGATAAGTGAGATTGGGCATGTTTGACCTTCTCTCCAGAATAGACTGTAGCCCAGCAGGTTCTGGAGTGATCACTGCTGTAGTTAAGCCAGGTCCTGCAAGCACCTATAGGGATAGAGGGTATTCTCTGAAGTATCTAGCTAAGGAGCAGTCATGCAAAGCCTATTGAAAAACCCTGAAGATCTCTCAATGTTCTTGTGTAATAGGGATGTCCTCTTGGGGACTTCTATCTCTAATTAAGTCAAACAGTAGTGTTAAAGTGTCTGTGGGGAAGGACACCCAGGGCCTAAGCCAGTTAAACTCACCGAGCAGACTTTGGAGCCATGTCAGGGTGAGTTGTTCTGGTACTTCTATGTTGGGTTTTACAGGACTGACCTTTGTGAAGGAGAGATGGGTGCCTAATACTTTAAAAGGGGGGAATTGTTGGATCTTTTCAGGCAACACTGTGAATCCCCTCTGTGTCAATGTTTGTGATATTATACTTAAGAATTTTTGTAACTCATGGGGGTCCTGGTGGGCAATGATAAGATCATCCATATAGAGGTATAATAGGGAATCTTTCCATGACAGCATGGGGGCCATGAGGATGACTGATGTACCCATTGGCAGAATGCAGGGCTATTGGCCATACCTTGGGGTAGCACTACCCATTCATATCAGCGATCTGGCCAAGAGTAGTTGAGAGATGCCACTGAAAAGGCAAACTTACCACAGTCTTCTGGGTGCAGGGGGATTGAGAAAAAAACAGTCTTTAAGGTTGATTACTACAATCGAGAAGTCTGTGGGGATTGCGGGAGTCCAGAGTGTGCCCCGCAAGGGGGTTCCGACCAGCTCCATCCAATCATTTACCTTCCTTAAGTCCTGGAGCATGTGCCATGACCCTGAGGCTTTGTGTATAATAAATACGGGAGTGTTCCAGGGACTCATGGTTGGGTGAATATGCCCGAGCCTCAGTTGTTCCTCCACCAGCTGGTGTAAGGCTTCTAACATTGGTTGTGCTAATGCCCACTGCTCTACCCAGGTGGGCTTACCTGGCTTTTCCGATGCTAATAGGAAGGACCGGGTGAGCAGTGGCCTTTATGATTGGGTGTAGATTTTGACTTGTTTCCTCTTTTCTGAGTGGGGGGGTCATTCAGGGAATCCTAAGAAAACATCTTATAATCAGTGGTCAACACTGCATCCATCTGCCCCAGTAAGTCCTGGCCTAGAAGATTGGATGTGAGGCCCCGGGCTACCAGTGTTCTAACCTTACCCTGGTCCCCATCTGGACCCACCAATCGCATGAGGGTGGAGGTCTCTTCTGGAGTTCCCTCCCACCCCCAGAACTATGGGCCCAGGTGTTAGGGACCAGACGGCAGGCACCTCTCTTTTCTTAAAAACTTTACCTGTTGTGGGTGGGAGAGATGGCCTAGTGGATTAAGAGCGCCGACCGCTCTTACAGAGACCCGGTTCGATCCCCACACCCACAAGGCAGCTGAAGAACCGTCTGAGCTCCAATTCCAGGAGAACTCCAGTCCAGGGAATCCTAGACCCTCTTCTGAAATCCACGGTTTGCACGACATGGATGCACAGACTTCATGCAGACAGTACTTTCATACACAGTAAGAACTAAATAAAATTATTAAAAAAATTCTGTCCTGTCTGCTCTGGTGTCTATCAAGCAGTGGAATCTGACGCCCCCAATGACAACTGACATTTGGGGACACAAGCCCTCAGTTAAGGGGACAGCCCAGTGAGCCTGGGTTCTCACATTTTCATGCCTGGCACCTCATTTTTCCTGACATGCTCCTCCTTGGTGTGACGGGGCTGGAGGCAGCCCCGAGGCTAGTTTAAAGACTTGCCTTCCAGGTCAAACTTTGATCTGCAGTCCCTTTTCCAATGTTAGCCCTTCTTACACTGGGGACACGGGGTGGCAGGAGGCCTGGTCCATGCCCCCAGCCCTGCCCCGGCCCCCCCTTGAAGGCAGTCACTTCTGAAGTGGCCCTCTTGCCCACATCTAAAACAGGTCCCCACCCTCCTCGCCCCTTTTTTGTAGGGCTTCTCCTCCTGCACCACCAAAGCTCGTGTAAAAACCTCAGTCATTGCCGCTGTCTGGGCCTGTAGGCAAGGGCCAGGGACCAGGATTGATGGTGTTGGGTGCCCACATCTTGTGATGCAATCGGCCCCGCACCATAGACTGTGCTTCAATCCAAACATCTAAGTTGGGGTCCATTGTTTTCATCTCTTTCCCATACCAGACAAGCCGGCCTTACAAACATGTGCTCTAAGCTGCCGCACCTGCAGGAACTTTCCAAGGGATCGTTGTTGAACCCTAGCAATGAAAGCCAGCATTGATTCGTAGACGGTTTCCCTCCCTAGGGGACCCCCTTTTGCCTCACCCTGGAGATCTGTGACTCAGTAGGGCCCTTGTTTAGTTTCCCCCAAGTGTCTAATCCGCATTGTCTCACCTGGACCCTGTAAGGGCCGCGGATGGCTGCTTGCTGGATCCCTGTGTGATGCCCATCCCCTGTCCCTGAAAGCATCCCCTGAATGTAATGGGATTGGTATTTTTTACTCGCTCCGTTGAAATGGAGGTCCTTTGATGAAACATAGGACTAGAGAGAACGAGCCGTAGCCATGTCAATCCAGTCCTTAGGAACGTAGGGATGGTAGGCAATGTCTTGCAACAGTGTCTTGGGCCAGGGAGAATTGGGGCTGTTTTCCGCCACTGACTTGCAGAGCTCTTTAAGGTCTTTGGACTCCCATGGATACAAATATAAGAGGCTGGTTCCTCCTCCTGGTGCCAGTTTATGGGGGATGCCTGGCCCTCCCTGAGTTGTAATGTCGCCCACTCTGCCACCCCCCCTCATTTAAGGGGGTGCCGATGGGGCCCAAAAGGATAATGGATGGTCCAGCTGGCGTGGGACACTTAATGGGCCCTGGAGCACTCGCAAATGAGTCAGGGGCGGGATAAAAGGGTTTGTGTAATAGATCTTGGGGTCAATCCGGTTCCAAGGCGCTGTGGGGACAGGGCCCTTCACCGTTGTATTCAAGGGGGTGAGGGTGGGAAGTACCCGATCTTCCAAGCTGCCACAGTGGGGAGCATCCTCAAGGGGGGAATCTCCCCCTTTCCATTTGAGCTATTCTGATTAGCTTTTCAACCCTATCCCAAGGGTCCCAATTAAAAAGGTTGCCCTCCGGCAAACAAGGGGCATATTTCAGCAAACAGTCCCAGGCCTCGTGGGTCTGGTTATCAGAGAGGTCTAAACATCTACACTTGAGGAGGATCCTAAGGGATTCTAAAGAGGGATCAATTTTTTAATTGGACTTCCCCATATCTTAAGGGGGGGTACACTCACCCATAGATTGATTGGCCTGTCAGGGAACTTCCAAAGGTAACCCTGTGGAAACACCAGTCTGTGGGTGTCACCTGTAGATAGACGGGGGAAAAGACGCTCAAATCAGGTGGCCTCCTCAGTGGATGGGGCTGAGAGGGACAATGAGTGTCGATGGTCCACAAAAGAACACACCAGACCAGGAGCTTGTCAAGCAAGGACTCACTTTATTTCATTGGGCAGCAGCTTATATTTGCTCGGTGGGAGGGGTTGAGAAAAGAAGGTGGGAGATGAAATACATAGAGTCACGGGGGATAGCTTTGGGCCACTAGTAATTCAGATCGGGCTATGCTGAGTTACTCCTATGCAGAAGTGACTTGCCAAAGACAGGTCGCCAAACTCCAGTCAGGCTCATGGGATTACAGTAGGCCACATTCTCTGGGAGGGCCCACAGGGCCTAACAGACAGACAACAAATGAACCCTAACACAACAGAGGAAGAAACAACAAATATCAGAGCAGAATCAATGAAATAGAAACAAAAAAAAATACATATAAAGCAAGGCTCCAAAAGCTGGTATCTTTGAAAAGATAAACAAAAAAAAAAAAAAAAAAAAAAAAAAAATTAAGACCAAAAAAAAAAAAGGGAAAAAAAGAAAAGAAACAACTCCAATCAATAGATTGGGGATGAAAAAACAAAAAAAAAAGATCCAGATAATCATAGGAGCATGAATACTGTACAAAGTCTATACGTGCACCTAAATTTTGTAAAAGAAGTTGAGTGGTAGTACAAGGATATAGATGAAGCGATGACTAACGTTAGAAAATCAGCTACGGGATACACGATACACAAGAGTTGCGTGTAAAGTACGACAAATGAGCGAGTGGACAGTGAAACAGGACAAATAATATTTAATAAAGAAATATTGAAGGTAAAGAAGAGGGAAGAAAAAGAAGAAAAAAGGAAAAAAAAAAAAAAAAAAAAAAAAAAAAAAAAAAAAAACTCCCAACTAAAAAAATCTCGGGAGTGCAACACACGACCATTTTAAATCAGCATTGTCAACGTCGATGTCCCGCAAACCATTTCTCGAATCATTTACTTAACACCCATTAAAGACGTCCGAACGACCATCACTCCAGCTTCCAATCCCTAGTTTAAAGAAGCGAATCAAACAACAATACGGGAGGAGGAGGTGTAAGAGAAGGATTGTGTGGTTGTGGGTATGTCAAACATGGTTGGGACTTTCATCTACATTCCTCCTGTTGCTGTGGTCGTAGAGGTTATGTTGACAGGTTGCGTGTGTTGTTGTGTAAAATCCTTCTTGTGTCCATCATCACTAATATACCAAAACCAAGCAAAGATTCAAGCAAAAATGAAAGCTAACATAAAACATATCACTATGAACATAGATGCAAAATTCGCAACAAAATACGTGCAAATCGCATACAGACACAAATCAAAAAAATCATCCATCATGGCCAACTTGGATTCATACATATAAGGCAGGATGTTCAAACAAGATGTAAATCAATAAATAAGCATAAAACACAATAATGGACTTAAAAACAAAAACCACATGATCCATCTCAATTGGATGCAGAGAAAGCCTTTGACAAGATCCAGCATCCCTTCAAGTTTAAAGTCATAGAGGGAATAGGACTTAAAAGAACATTCCTCAAGGCCAAAGCCACATATAACAAACCCAACTGCCAACATTATCCGAAATGGGGAGAAATTGGAACCATTTCCTTAAAGGTGGGAACCAGCAAGGCAAGGCTGCCCCCTATCAGCACTCCTCTTCACATAGTGATCAAAAAAACTTGTTAGGCAATAAGACAAGATAGGAAACTAAAGGAGCACTAATTGGAAGAGGTCAAACTATCCTTTTTTTTGTTGATGATATGATTTTTTACTTGAGGGATGCTAAAAACCACCAAAAACTTTTAGGAATGATTGAGCGTTTTAGTGAAATTGTTCTGGCACAAATTAACACTAAAATTAAATGTACACGAAATAAGTGTAACAGGAACTCAGGGTAGGAGTCAGGTGGCAGCACTGAATCGCAGAAGGCCAGGTGAGCATAGTTTACCTAATTATCATAATGGGTGGCAAGGCAAAAACAAGACCTATAATGGCATGACCCGAAATGGTCTTTGGAACTGGCCAATTAATCATGGCATTCCCAGGAACCAAATACATAAGAAGCTGACTAAGTTTTTATTTGATCTGTATAAGCAGAAAAGCTCGAGACAAATACAGGAAAGTCAACATTTGATTTTAGGAGTAGTGAATCCCACCCAGTTAACCAGTTTCCAACTTGAGACAGTTCACGAACCCAGAACCCCTTGAATGAAGGGTGGCCAGGTTCCAATGAAGAAGGACCTTGTCACAATACCAAAGAGTTATGCTGTTTGCCTTCCCCCTGTCCTTCCCCAGAAGGACCTGAGGCCTTTTACTAGGTAAATGGTACACTGGGGAAAGGAAATAATCAGACTTTTTGAGGTCTATTGGATACTAGTTCTGAGTTGACACTGATCCCAGGAGCCCCTAAAAAGCATTGTGGCCCTCCGGTTAAATTAGGTGCCTATGGAGGTCAGGTGATAAATGGAGTTTTGGCTGAGGTCCGACTCACGGTGGGCCCGGTGTGTCCCAGAACGCATCCTGTGGTTATTTCCCAGTCCCAGAATGTAAAATTGGGATAGATATAATTAGAAATTGGCAGAATCCCCACATTGGTTCACTGACCTGTGGAGTGAGGGCGATTATGGTCAGAAAGGCCAAATGGAAACCATTGGGGTTGCCTCTACCAGGGAAAATAGGGAACCAAAAACAGTATTGTAACCCTGGAGGGATTGCAGAAAATTAATGCCACTATCAGGGATTTGAAAGATGCAGGGGGTGATTCCTACCACATCTCCAGTTAACTCTTCTATTTGGCCCTTGGCAAAGACAGATGGATCATGGAGAATGACAGTTAACTATCAAAAACTCAACTCAAGTAGTGACACAATTGCAGCCACTGTACCAGATTTGGTGTCCTTACTTGAGCAGATTAAGATGTCTCCTGGTACCTGGTATGCAGTATTGATCTGGTCAATGCTTTCTTCGCAATACCGGTTCATAAGGACACCAGAAGCAATTTGCTTTCAGCTGGCAAGGCCAACAGTATACCTTGACTGTCTTACCTCAAGGGTAAGTTAACTCTCCAGCCTTGTGCCCATAACTTAGTTAGAAGGGGAATCTTATCGCCTGCTCTTCCACAGAATATCACACTGGTCCACTAGATTGATGATGTTATGCTGATGGGACCCAGTGAATAGGAGGTAGCAGCTAGTCTAAGCTTGTTGGTAAAGCATATGCACATGAGAGTATGGGAAATAAATCCAACTAAAATTCAAGGGCCATCTACCCCGGTGAAGTTTCTAGGAGTTCAGTGGTGTGGAGCATGCAGAGACATTCCTTCTAAGGGAAAGAATAAGTTGTTGCACCTGGCCCCTCCCTCCACCAAGAATGAAGCACAACGTTGGTGGGCCTTTTGATTCGGGAGGGCAGCACATCTTATCTGGTGGTGTTACTATGAACCTTGAATCAGGTGGGCTTGGAGAGGCAGCAAAATTTGAGTGGGGCTTGGAACAAGAAAAGGCTCTTTAATGGGTCCAGGCTGCAGTGCAGGCTGATCTGCCCACAGGGCCATATGATCCAACAGACCCAATGGTGTTGAGGTATCAGTGGCAGATAGAGGTGCCTTCTGGAGTCTGTGGCAGGTCCCCATAGGGGAATCACATCGGAGGCCCTCGGGATTTTGGAGTAAGGCTCTGCCTTCATCTGCAAACAACTATTCGTCCTTTTGAGATACAGCTCTTAGCCTGCTATTGGGCCTTAGTGAAAACTGAACGTTTGACAATGGCCACCAAGTCACCATGCGACCAGAGCTGCCCATCATGATCTGGGTGTTAGCTGACCCACCAGACCATAAAGTATTCTTAGAGACTGTGCACAAAAAAGAAAAGAAACAAGAAAAAAAAAAGAGAAGGGAGGAAAAAAGGAGGGAGAAGAGAAAGAGGAAAAGAGGAGAAAAAAAGAAGAGGAAAAGAAAAAAAGGAGAAGGAGGAAAGAAAGGATAGCAACATCCCGATTGTCAAAGGGAAGTGGTACATACGGGACAGGGCCTGGAGCAGCCCCTGAGGGCACAAGCAAGCTACAGGAAGAAGTTGCCCAAATTCCTATGTTTCCCACTCCTGTTACAATGCCTCCTTTGCTTAAGCATGCACCTATGGATTCATTGGGTTTGCTCTATGATCAGTTTACTGAGGAAGAAAAGACTAGGTCCTGGTTTACTAATGGTTCTGCACACTATGCAGGCAACCACCCAGAGTTGGACAGCTGCAGCATTACAGGCTATTTCTGAACAACCCTAAAGGACACTGGGGAAGGAAAGTCTTCACAATGGGCAGAACTTCGGGCATTGCACATGGTTGTGCATTTTGCCTGGAAGGAGAAATGCCAGAGGTTCGATAATACTGATTCATGGGCTGTAGCCATGTNACAAAAGAAAAACAAGTCACATACAAAGGGAAACCCATCAGAATTACAACTGACTTCTCGCCTCAAACCATGAAAGCAAGAAGAACATGGAGCAAAGCATTCCCAGTGTTAAGGGACTATGGATGCCAACCCAGAATACTTTACCCAGCAAAAATGTCGACTATACTTGAAGGAGAGAGAAAAATCTTCCATGACATAAACAAGATGATGGAATACATGTCTGGAAAACCAACTCTTCATAAAATACTTGAAGCAATTCAAAGGGCAGAAGAGAGGAGCAACAATCCTCAAACACCTAGGAAAAGAAACTAATAAAAACATAACCATAGGAGCAAAATCAGAGGCTAGAAGTCCAAATGGATAATAAAGTGAAAGGAAGCAACATCCATCTTTCAATTATAACCTTAAATATTAATGGGCTAAACTCCCCAATCAAAAGGCATAGACTGGGAGAATGGATTAGGAAACAAAACCCATCTATATGCTGTCTACAAGAAACCCATCTCAATTCAAGGATAGGCACCAACTTAAGGTGAAGGGATGGAAGAAAATATTCCAAGCAAATGGTACCAAAAAGAAAGCAGGTGTCGCTATTCTAATATCAGACAAAACAGACTTCAAAGCAAAAGAAATCAAAAGAGACAAAGAGGGCCATTACATCTTTATTAAAGGAACAATTGACGATGAAGATCTTACAATCATGAATATGTACGCACCAAACGCTGGTGCACCAAACTTTATAAAGACAAATCTTCAGGATCTCAAGGCACAGATTAACCCCAGCACACTAATAGTAGGGGACTTCAATACCCCACTAAGTCCTTTAGACAGATCAACAGGACAAAGGATAAACAGAGAGACATCTGAACTAAATGATACAATACACCGAATGGACCTCATAGACATCTATCGAATACTTCACCTAAACACCAGAGAATACACTTTCTACTCAGCACCTCACAGAACATTCTCCAAAATAGATCATATACTGGGACACAGGAAAAAAAAAACTCAAAAATACAAGAAAGATTGAAATAATCTCATGCATTCTATCAGACCACAGTGCAATAAAACTCAATATCAACACCAAGCTAAACCCTACAACCTACAAGAACACATGGAAAGTAAACAACAATCTCCTAAATAATGAATAGGTCAAGGAAGAAATAAAGAAAGAAAGAAAAATATTCCTGGAACTGAATAACAATGATAATACAACACAGCAAAACCTATGGGACACTTTAAAAGCAGTCCTAAGAGGGAAGTTTATAGCTCTTAGTGCCTACATTAAAAATAACAGAAAGAGCACAAGTGAATGATCTAACACTGCAGCTAAAAATACTTGAGAGATAACAACCCTAAACGTAACAGACAAGAAGAAATAACAAAAATCAAAGCACAGATCAATGAAATAGAAACAAAGAAAACCATACCAAAAATAAATCAATGAATTTAAAAGTTGGTTCTTTGAGAGAATAATCAAGATAGACAGACCTCTAGCCCAGTTAACCAAAAGAAAGAAGGAGCAACTCCAAATCAATAGAATCTGTGATGAAAAGGGATATATCACAACAGACAATGAAAAGATCCATACAATCGTACAGGAATACTTGAAAAACCTATACTGTACCAAGTTTGAAAACCTAGAATAAATGGAAGAATGTCTGAAATCCTGGGAATCACCAAAGCTCAACCAAGAAGAGTTCGACAGACTAAATAGACCAATAATACATGAAGAAATTGAAGATTTAATAAGTAGCCTCCCAACCAAAAAATTACCAGGCCCAGATGGTTTCACTGCAGCATTCTATAAAAATTTCAAAAAGACTTACAACCATTACTACTCAAGTTGTTTAGAAGGATACAAACTGAGGGAGTTCTCCCAGATTCCTTCTATGAAGGGAGGATCATGCTATTAACAAAACCAGTTAAAGATACAACCAAAAAGGAAAACTATAGACTCATATCCCTAATGAACACAGATGCCAAAATTCTAAACAGAATACTGGCAAATCACATACAGACTCNATAAAGAGTCCTACAAGTCCAGTTTCACCTAGTGTGGGTCAACCCTTTAAACTGCGTAGTTCACGTGGCACTTGGACATCTATGGGGAGAGCCACGTCAGTGCTTGCCCCACAGCCACTTCTGGACACACGTAGATCTGCAAGTGCTAATGTCGTGTGCATTCTGGAAGATCTGCAAGTGCTCTGTGGGGCAGGCAGGCAGGTGTTTGAAGTGGGCAGGGACCATGTCCATGGACAACCTTGGGCTCATCCACATGGACAACTTCTGCAAAGTAACTAGAAGCCTTCTCCATCTCTCCAAGGCCAGCTAAGCTTCTTACTAGAAGCTTCCACCCTACCTCTGCCTCCTGTGGTCTCAGCTTTACCTAGTGGTCATCCACCACCCCCAGCACTAGGGGAATGCCCCCAGCAAAGGGCACTGATTGCAACATTTTTTTCTTCTCATTTAGAACCATTTGGATTTTCCACTCCAAAGGTCACACCTGATGGAGTCTCTTTTCAGTTCTACAACTGGCATAAAAGACCTGTCAATTGTTGGAGATGAGTTTAAAGCGTAAAATTAAGACCCCTCTCCTCTCCCTCCTGCCCCACCCCCCAAACACACACACTCAACCAACAGTCAAAGGGTCACTGCCCCCGCTCCAATGGTCTCTGTGACAGGTCCTTCCAGGGCCACTTGCCCTGTCCAAGAATCAGGAAGCACAGCTCTGAAGGCCTCAAAGCATAGAGGATGCAAGGCAAGGAGCGTGCAGGGAGGACTGTGCCAGGCCCTGTGGTGGAGGAGCCTGAGACCAGTCTGGGGCACAGAGCCCTCCACCTGCCCATGTTCCCCATTCTGCTTCTCCTCTCCATGGCTCTCTGGCTCACTCTCTCTCTCTTGCTGTCTTTGTGCTTTTATGTGTGGCCAGAAGGTGTGAATCGGAGTGCCCATTCAGCTGGTGGGAATGGTGGCTGCTCACCCCATTCTCCCAACTGACAGGCATTGGTAGCTAAGCTGCCATTTGTCACCATATCCTTTTGATGGTATCCTGGAGGCTGCTGTGTCTGTGGTAGGATGCAACTAGCTGTACATGTCTATGTGTGCAGTTGGGAGTCTCATGTCATGGGAAGGTTCTCCCTCTGGTTCTGAAGCAGGAGAAAATCCTTTCAGGCCTCACCCTGGCACTCCCACAGCCCAATGGACCGACCACACTCAGCCTACCTGTGTCTCCTGCTGCCCCCAAGCCCACCGGGCCTGTACTCCACACCCACTGCCACCAACAGGAACAGCCACAGTGCTCCACGATCATGTTGGGCACATCCCTCTTGACAATGTTGTAC
This sequence comes from Rhizomys pruinosus, assembly GCA_009823505.1. Lineage (NCBI taxonomy): Eukaryota > Metazoa > Chordata > Mammalia > Rodentia > Spalacidae > Rhizomys > Rhizomys pruinosus. The sequence continues at coordinate 1,064,154 of VZQC01014451.1, forward strand.
TCATCATCAAAGTACAGCATGGACATAGAGCTCAGACTGGTGGGGATGAAGCAAGAGTTCACGGGCCCTGGGTTCAGGACTCGCATGCAATATTGGTTCACCATGGCTGTGTGGAAGGAGGAGGGTGAGCCACGGATGCCAGCCGGGTAGGCTGGGCAACTGCCCTCACAATAGTTCCCGTAGTAGCCAATCGGTGCGATGATCCAGTCATTGCAGCCAATGAGCTGGAAGTTGATGAAGAACTGTTGCCTACACCAGAGGTTTGTCCACCCATCACAATCCAGGCCTCCTTTTCAGATGTGATGCCTGCTGTCACCTAGGAGGGCCTGCACCACTACAAAGGGCCTGTGGGACTCCTCACCTGGGTCCACAAACACGAGGACCAAGGCCAACTCCTGACAGCTGTTGCCCTGCAAATCCAGGTTGAGTCATTGCTCTCCCTGCTCAAACAGGGCCTGGATGGCCTCTGTGATTGGAAAGGTGTGCCAGCCACTATGCTTGAGGTCCACCTTCTTATCTACGAGACTTTCCACCTTTCACCCTGACCTTGTTCTTGGAAGTACATCTTGACCAGCACCTTCTGCTGGCTGCCCTTCTCTAGGAGGTGGGGGGGAGGGGGGGTTCAGGTACAGCCTCAGGCTGGCCTGCACCATAAATAAGTTCTGGTTGCCTTCAGTGGAGATGATGAAGTACCGGCCGACCTGGGAGGAGGAGAGACCATCTGTCTCCTCAAAGCTGATAATCTCAGAGATGCGCTCCTGGCCATTGGCGCCAGGGCTGGCGTGGCCGTCAAGGTGGGGGATCTCCACGTGGCCGTCCTCGAACACCTTTCCTGTGTGCAGCTTTCGCAGGGCCGTGACCATGGTGGCCTTGGGCACAGCGTGCATGATGTTAGGCCGGCCTCGCAACTGCACATGGCTCAAGATGTGTAGCTTCACTGCTTCCAAGAAGTCACCGTCCACTGGCCCAACTCCTCTGGCCACTGGAAGCCGCAGACGCTGCTGTTGCACAATATACAGGTGTCCTTCGAGCCACCTGGAGCCCTGGGCGGCGGGGGCAGCCACAGGACAGCGGGGTCAGCGGGGGCGTGGGGGAGCCCCAGGCCTCGGGTCCCAGCCATCTGGCTGCCAGGAGCAGAAGGGAGGTGGCCCCCAGTGCCCAACTGGGCAGCTGATCCATGGTGCACTGCTGGCAATGAGGGCACCTGTGGTGAGGCAAGGCGAGGCCCAAAATTATAAGTTTTATAATATTCATTTTTGTATTTTATTGAAATTTCTTTCTTTTTTAATTTATTTATTATTTTTCTGTGTGAGTGTACTGTCTGCATGTAGGTTGGTGCACCCATGTTGTGCAACGCCACAGAGGTCAGAAGAGGGCTTTGGATTCCCTGGAACTGGAGTTAAAGACGGTCTTAAGGCGAGGACATTTACAATGAAAACCACATATGTTGATATAAACCTCATTCTCCAGTACTTCAATCTACGTACGTACTAACCTTACATGTCCTCTTGAGTATTAATGGATCTAGAGTGCCCTCTGCTGGACCTGAGAACACATTACTGTTCTATTTCACACTAGTACCACCAGTATGGCTAATGTACAGTAATCATTACAGACGACAGTTGTAGACAAAACTGGCTGGGGATATTTGTCCAAAGAAATAATGAATACACTTTTCAAGGATTTAAAATGAGCCCCATATCCATGATTATCAGGACCTACATTAACCTCATGCCCCTGTCTATTTGATGTTGAATCTAGCTCCTGCAATAAACACTGGTGTTGTAGTGAGTAATCAAAAATAGCACAATTGAAATTCAAGGACTGGAAGGCCTCCACCAAATCTTTTCCAACTTCTCCAAATTAAATATGACCTTAATCCTAGGGATGTGAAACCACACTGAGTGGGGAGCTCCAATGTCTCATCCCACACCTCTCCTTATAAATGCGTGGGACACTGGGTTCTGGAAACCACCAGAAAGAGGAAAACCACAAATGTGGGAGTTATAGAAAATTTCACATCTACCAGAAAACTTTTTCACAGTAGATATTGAGGCTGATTATAAATAAATGTGGACTGCCATGAAATGTAATTGTTTAATTAGGCATTGCATGGGTTTAAATCCCAAATAGGCTGGGAAGTCACAGCTCAGACTGCAGACACCCTCCCGGAGTCAGTGTGGTTCTGGTGAGTCAAGGTGGACCTGCCTTGTCACTGGGGGGCCCACCACCTGTCCCTGGAAGTCCCAACTCAGACTGCAGACATTCTCTCGGAGTCAGTGAGGTTCCAGTGAGTCAAGACAAACCTGCCTTGACCCTTAGGGGCCTAAGTAGCAACCCAACCCAATGTTTGTGTCCCCCACCCCATTCTGGTGGAGCTTTCCTGCAGAGGGCCTAACAGGTGGAGCATTGGTGATTATAGTCTGTGCAGCCAACGTTGAGGCACCAGAATTCAAAGAAGCAAATAAACTGACAGATCCAAATGCCAAAGACACAAAGAAAAAAGAAAAAATGCTCATAATAAATCCACACTGAACTCTACCAACCCTACAGAAGATCCCTACAATGAGATCTCCAAGGAAAGAAACCAAGGCACTGACCTTAGAAGAACAACAGTAGATACATTCAAAGAAATCTGAGAACTAAGGGAAGAGAATGAAAACCACAGGAATGACCTAGAGGCAGATAATGACAAACTGTGGAAAGAACTAAGGGGAGAGATTGAAAACTCAAGAAGGACCTAGAGTGAGAAAATGACAAACTCCAGAAGGAAGTGGAAACACAGAAAAGATCTCAGGCTGAAATGAACAAGGAAAATGACCAATGAACGGAGAAGATATAAGATGAGAATGATAGGCTACATAGGGAAGTGGAAAAATCTAAAGAAATCACAGGATGAAATGAAAAACGATATTGAACATTCATCCAACCACCAGGAAAGGATGGGAAAAAGCCTCAGAAGCAGAATGGAACAAGCAGAAAAAGAGAATATCAGACCTTCAGAATAATACGGAGCAACTACAAAGCTCAAGTAAAGATTATGAAAAATTTTTAAAAACACAAGAGTGGAACAACCAGGAAAGGTGGGACACTATGTAAAGACCAAATCTGCCCATCATAGGGATAGAGGATGGAGAAGAATCCCAAGACAACAATACTGACCAGATCTTCAAGAGGATAATAGAAGAAAATTTCCCCAAACTGAAAAAAGATAATCTCATACAAACACAAGAAGAATATAGAACACCAAATAGACAGGACCAGAAAAGAAAGTCCCCACACCATATAATTGTTAAAACACTACATGCTCAAAACAAAGACAAAATACTGAAAGCCACAAGAGAAAAATGACAAGTTACATATAAGGGGAAACCCATTAGAATCACAGCTGATTTCTCAGCCCAAAGGATGAAAGCTAGAAGAAGGTTGACCAAAGTATTCCCTGTCCTAAATGACTTTAGATGCCAACCCAGAATACTATATCCAGCAAAAATGTCAATCATAGTTGAAGGAGAAAGAAAAATATTTCACAACATAAAAAAATGAAAGAATACATGTCTCAGAAACCAACACTCTGGAAAATCCTCGAGGCAACCCAAAGAACAGGGGAAAGAAACAACTATCCCTAACAATTAAAGAGAGAAATCAACAAAATTGTAACAGAGTAAATATAAAAAAATAGACCAACAATTCAAACAAAAAGTAAGGTGGAATGAATCAACATACATCTCCCAATAATAACTTTAAAATACTAATGGTCTAAACTCCCCAATCAAAAGGCAAAACCTGGGAGAATGGATTAGGAAACTGAACCCTTCCATATGCTGTATACAAGAAACCCATCTCACCCTCAAGGACAGACACCACCTTAGAGTGAAAGGATGGAAAAAAATTCCAAGCAAATGGTACTAAGAAACAAGCTGGAGTAGCTATGCTGATATCAGACAAAATAGATCTCAAAGTAAAATTAATCAGAAGAAACAAAGAGGGTCATTGTATCCTTGTCAAAGGAACAATGAAACATGAAGACTTAACAACTCTAAATATCTATGCACCAAATTCTGGTGCACCTAACTTTATAAACACAGCTCTGCAGGACAACAAGACACACATTAATCCTAACACACTAATAGTTGGAGACTTCAACACCTCACTGTGCCCCTTGGATAGATCAACAGGACAAAAAATAAATAGAGAGATATCAGAACTGAACAGTACAATACAGCAAATGGAACTCACAGACATCTGCAGAATATTCCACCCAAATACCAGAGAATATACTTTCTACTCAGCACCTCACAAGACATTCTCCAAAATCAACCACATACTGGGGCACAAAATGAACCTCAACAAATACAAAAGGATAAAAATTATTCCATGCATTCTATCACACCACAGTGCAATAAAGCTCAATATGAACACCAGAATAAGGCCAACTACCTACAAGAACACAGGGAGACTAAACAATACAATCCTGAATAATGAATGGGTCAGACAGTGAAGAAATAAAGAATAAAATAAAAGTAATCATGGAGTTGAACAAAAAAGACAATACAACACAACCAAACCTGTGGGATTTAAAAGCAGTCTTGAGAGGGAAATTTATATACCTAAGTGTCCACATCAATATAAAACAGAAAGGGAACAAATAGATGATCTAACACTGCAGCAAAAAACACTTGAGATATGTGAGTGCCACCTGAAGAGGGACAGGGGAGAAGAGGCTCTACCCAGCCAGCCTCCTCTGTGGATGGGGCTGAGCAGGATGATGACTGTTAAAGGTGTGCAAGAGAACACACCAGACCCGGAGCTCGTCAAGGACTCACTGTATTGCATCAGGCAGCAGCTTATATCTGCTCGGTGGGAGGGATGGAGAAAAGAAGGCGGGAGAGGAATTACTTAGAGTGGGAGGATAGCTTTGGGCCAATAGTAATTCAGATCAGGCTATGCTGAATCACTCTTATGCGGAAGTGACTGGCCAAAGACAGGTCACCAAACTCCAGTCAGGCTCAGGGGATTACAGTAGGCAGCATTCTCTTGGAGGGTCCACAGGGCCCAATAATTCCCCCTTTTATTTTTGTAATGCAGGAGGAGAAACATAGCCCCTGTCTTAGGTTGTCCATTCTTGCGAGCTCAGTCTTACCCGTCTTTGGGGCACAAACAGCTAAGGTATTGGTCCCTGTCTTAGGTTGGCTGAGTGCAGAAGGATCTTACCCATTGTCAGGTGCTATGACTCTGGTCTGCTGAAGAGCCTTCCATGTCCTGTCTTAGGTTACCCCAGTCTCTCTGAGGTCTTAGCTGTCATTGGCCACATGGAGGGTGGGGGTCGGGTAATCACATGAAGATGGCTGTTCATAAGACCCTGGTTCCTGGCTGGCGAGCCTGTGATAGTGGACCTTGACCTGATGTAACTTTACTGCGTCTAACCTGCCCTGGATAAACTGTATGACCTTATTAATAATGCATGGGCCAAAGGTGAGAAGAAGGAAAAGCGTAAGGAGGGATCCAAGCAGGGGGAATAAGTAGGGCAGGAGGCCGTGTAGCCCAGTCCAAAATGGGTCCTCTAGCAGTTTCTTTCTTCTTTCTTCCAGGTCTTCCTGTAATTTTGTTATCTTGCCATGTGCAATTCCAGACTGATTTGTGTAGAAGCAGCAATTCTCCTCTAGGCACTTTGCAGCCTCATTGGGATTTCCGAATCCCCGGACACTTGGATGAGAACCAGCAGCAGGAGGAGCAGCATCATTTTCATCCTAGGCAGATCCTGAGGAAAGAACAGAGGGGCAATCCCCAGGGGTGACACATCCCCTGGAGGGGTCATTATCATTGTCCCCCTGTTGGGGGAGGTATTTGAGGTTTCTAGCTGGTATCCAAATTGGGGCTTCTTCCCCTATGGGGAATATGAAGCCGAAGCCCCTCCCCATTGTGAGCAGTGGGTCTGGGCCCTTCCATTGATGCATTAATGAGCCTTCCATTTGACCTTCACATGGGGGCTGAGGCTCGTATGTCCCCAATGTTTTTGGAATCTTGATTCATTCATTTCTTTAGAAAAATTTAAAATATTTATAGTAAACAGGGCTTCCGCCAGCTGCAGGTGGGGGCTTATTCACCCTTTTTGTTTTTGTAATTGTTCCTTAAGGTATTGGTAGTGTCGTTCAACAATGGCTTGTCCCTGGGGATTGTAAGGGATTCCTGTAGCATGTTTGACCCCCCATCTCTTGAAAAAGCCTGCAAGATCCTTTGAGGTGAAGCAAGGTCCACTGTCTGATTTCACCTGGCAGGGCAACCCTAATGTTGTGAAGCATTGCAGAAAGTGAGATTGGGCATGTTTGACCTTCTCTCCAGAATAGACTGTAGCCCAGCAGGTTCTGGAGTGATCACTGCTGTAGCTAAGCCAGGTCCTGCAAGCACCCATAGGGATAGAGGGTATTCTCTGAAGTATCTAGCTAAGGAGCAGTCATGCAAAGCCTATTGAAAAACCCTGAAGATCCCTCAATGTTCTTGTGTAATAGGGATGTCCTCTTGGGGACTTCTATCTCTAATTAAGTCAAACAGTAGTGTTAAAGTGTCTGTGGGGAAGGACACCCAGGGCCTAAGCCAGTTAATCTCACTGAGCAGACTTTGGAGCCATGTCAGGGTGAGTTGTTCTGGTACTTCTATATTAGGTTTTACAGGACTGACCTTTGTGAAGGAGAGATGGGTGCCTAATACCTTAAAAGGGGGGACTGGTTGGATCTTTTCAGGCCACCATGAATCCCACCCGATATTAGCGTTTGTGATATTATGTTGAGGAATCCTTGCAACTTGTGAGGATTCTGGTGGCCAATAATAAGATCATCCATATAGAGGTATAATAGGGAATCTTTCCATGACAGCATGGGGGCCAGGAGGATGACGAGGTACCATTGGCAGAATGCAGGGCTGTTGGCCATACCTTGGGGTAGCACTACCCACTCATATCAGCGATCTGGCCAAGAGTAGTTGAGAGATGCCACTGAAAAGGCAAACTTACCACAGTCTTCTGGGTGCAGGGGGATTGAGAAAAAAACAGTCTTTAAGGTTGATTACTACAATCGAGAAGTCTGTGGGGATTGCGGGAGTCCAGAGTGTGCCCCGCAAGGGGGTTCCGACCAGCTCCATCCTATCATTTACCTTCCTTAAGTCCTGGAGCATGTGCCATGACCCTGAGGCTTTGTGTATAATAAATACGGGAGTGTTCCAGGGACTCATGGTTGGGTGAATATGCCCGAGCCTCAGTTGTTCCTCCACTAGCTGGTGTAAGGCTTCTAACATTGGTTGTGCTAATGCCCACTGCTCTACCCAGGTGGGCTTACCTGGCTTCCATCTAATAGGAAGGACCCGGGGAGCAGTGGCCCCTATGATTGGGTGTAGATTTTGACTTGTTTCCTCTTTTCTGAGTGGGGGGGTCATTCAGGGAATCCTAAGAAAACATCTTATAATCAGTGGTCAGCACTGCATCCATCTGCCCCAGTAAGTCCTGGCCTAGAAGATTGGATGTGAGGCCCCGGGCTACCAGTGTTCTAACCTTACCCTGGTCCCCATCTGGACCCACCCATCGCATGAGGGTGGAGGTCTCTTCTGGAGTTCCCTCCCACCCCCAAAACTATGGGCCCAGGTGTTAGGGACCAGACGGCAGGCACCTCATCTTTTCTTAAAACTGTCCTGTTGGGGCTGGAGAGATGGCCTAGCGGTTAAGAGCGCCGACCGCTCTTACAGAGGACCCGGGTTCGATCCCCAGCACCCACATGGCGGCTGAGAACCGTCTGAAGCTCCAATTCCAGGAGAACTCCAGTTCCAGGGGAATCCTAGACCCTCTTCTGAACTCCACGGTGTTGCACGACATGGGTGCACAGACTTGCATGCAGACAGTACATTCATACACATACAGAAATAAATAAAATTAATTAAAAAAAATCTGTCCTGTCTGCTCTGGTGTCTATCAAGCAGTGGAATCTGACGCCCCCAATGACAACTGACATTTGGGGACACAAGCCCTCAGTTAAGGGGACAGCCCAGTGAGCCTGGGTTCTCACATTTTCATGCCTGGCACCTCATTTTTCCTGACATGCTCCTCCTTGGTGTGACGGGGCTGGAGGCAGCCCCGAGGCTAGTTTAAAGTCTTGCCTTCCAGGTCAAACTTTGATCTGCAGTCCCTTTTCCAATGTTAGCCCTTCTTACACTGGGGACACGGGGTGGCAGGAGGCCTGGTCCATGCCCCCAGCCCTGCCCCGGCCCCCCCTTGAAGGCAGTCACTTCTGAAGTGGCCCTCTTGCCCACATCTAAAACAGGTCCCCACCCTCCTCCCCTTTTTTGTAGGGCTTCTCCTCCTGCACCACCAAAGCTCGTGTAAAAACCTCAGTCATTGCCGCTGTCTGGGCCTGTAGGCAAGGGCCAGGGACCAGGATTGATGGTGTTGGGTGCCCACATCTTGTGATGCAATCACCCAGCTACTCATAGACTGGTGCTTCAAGCCCAAACATGCTAAGTGGTGGTCATTGTTCATCTCTTCCCATACCAACAGCCTTACAAACATGTCTCTAAGCAGCCCTGCAGGGAACTTTCAAGGGATGCTTTGTTGAACCCTATCAATGAAATCCAGCATTGATTCCCCGGGCTTTTGCCTCACCCCGGAGATCTGTGACTCAGTAGGGCCCTTGTTTAGTTTCCCCCAAGCGTCCAATCCGCATTGTCTCACCTGGACCCTGTAAGGGCCGCGGATGGCTGCTTGCTGGATCCTTGTGTGGTACCCATCCCCTGTCCCTGAAAGCATCCTGAATGTAATAGGGATGGGAGGGTTACTCCTCCTTGAAAATGGAGGTCCATTTGATGAACATAGGACTAGAGAGAACAGCCTTAGCCACATCAATCCAGTCCATAGGGATGCAGGGATGGTAGGCAATGTCTTGCAACAGTGTCTTGGGCCAGGGAGAATTGGGGCTGTTTTCCGCCACTGACTTGCAGAGCTCTTTGAGGTCCTTGGTCTCCCATGGGTACCAATCTAAAGGCCGGTCTCCTCCTGGTGCCAGGTTTATGGGGAATGCCTGTGGCCCCTCCCCTGAGTTGTATGTCGCCCCCCCTCCATATGAAGGGGGTGTCGATGGGGCCCAAAATGGATTGAATGGAGGGTCCAGCTGGAGTGGACACTTATGGGGCCAGGGAGCACTCGCAAAGGAGTCAAGGGAGGGATAGAGGGTTTGTTAATAGATCTTAGGGGTCAGATCCGGTTCCAATGGCCTTTGGGGACAGGGCCTTCACCCGTGTATTCAGGGGGTGGGGTGGGAAGTACCTCTTCCAAGCTGCCACAGTGGGGAGCATCCTCAAGGGGGGAATCTCCCCCTTTCCATTTGAGCTATTCTGATTAGCTTTTCAACCCTATCCCAAGGGTCCCAATTAAAAAGGTTGCCCTCCGGCAAACAAGGGGCATATTTCAGCAAACAGTCCCAGGCCTCGTGGGTCTGGTTATCAGAGAGGTCTGAACCTCTACTCTTGAGGAGGATCCTAACGGATTCTAAAGAGGGATCAATTTTTGAATTGGACTTCTGTATATCTTAAGGGGGTACACTCATCCATAAATTGATTGGCCTGTCAGGGAACTTCCAAAGGTAACCCTGTGGAAACACCAGTCTGTGGGTGTCACCTGTAGATAGACGGGGGAAAAGACGCTCAAATCAGGTGGCCTCCTCAGTGGATGGGGCTGAGCAGGTTGATGAGTGTCGATGGTCCACAAGAGAACACACCAGACCAGGAATTTGTCAAGGCAAGGACTCACTTCATTGCATCAGGCAGCAGCTCATATTTGCTCGGTGGGAGGGGTTGAGAAAAGAAGGTGGGAGAGGAAATACATAGAGTCGGGGAATAGCTTTGGGCCAATAGTAATTCAGATCGGGCTATGCTGAGTTACTCCTATGCAGAAGTGACTGGCCAAAGACAGGTCGCCAAACTCCAGTCATGCTCAGGGGATTACAGTAGGCCACATTCTCTTGGAGGGCCCACAGGGCCTAACAGACAGACAACAAATGAACCCTAAACACAACACAGAGGAAGAAACAACAAATATCAGAGCAGAAATCAATGAAATAGAAACAAAGAAAACAATACATATAATCAAGGCATCCAAAAGCTGGTTCTTTGAAAAAATAAACAAAATAGACTGACCTCTAGCCCAGTTAACCAAAAAAAAAAAGGGAAAAAAGAAAGAACAACTCCAAATCAATAGTATTTGTGATGAAAAAAAAAAAAAAAACAGATCCAGATAATCATACAGGAATACTTCAAAAATCTATACTCCACTAAATTTGAAAAAATTAAGAAACATTGATGAATATCTGAAATCCTCGGAACCAACAAAGCTTAATCAAAAAGAGATTGACAGTTTAAACAGACAAATAATATTTGAGGAAATTGAAGTTGTAATTAAAAACCTCCCAACTAAAAAAATCTCTGGTCCAGATGGTTTCACGGCAGAATTCTCTAAAACATTTAAAGACGTCCTACAACCATTGCTACTCAAACTATTTAGAAGGATACAAATAGAGGGAATTCTCCAAAACAGGTTCTATGGAGCCAGCATCACTATAATACCAAAACCAAGCAAAGATTCAAGCAAAAATGAAAGCTATACACCTGTCACTAATGAACATAGATGCAAAAATTCTCAACAAAATACTTGCAAATCGCATACAGACCCACATCGAAAAGATCATCCATCATGATCAAGTTGGATTCATGCCAGAGATGCAGGGATGGTTCAAAATATGTAAATCAATAAATATCATAAAACACATAAATGGACTGAAAAACAAAAACCACATGATCATCTCAATTGATGCAGAAAAAGCCTTTGACAAGATCCAGCATCCCTTCATGTTTAAAGTCATAGAGGGAATAGGACTTAAAGGAACATTCCTCCACATGTTCAAAGCCACATATAACAAACCCACTGCCAACAATATCCTAAATGGAGAAAAATTGGAACCATTTCCCTTAAAGGTGGGAACTCAACAAGGCTGCCCCCTATCAGCACTCCTCTTCACATAGTGATCAAAAAACTTGTTAGGGCAATAAGACAAGAGAAGGAAACTAAAGGAGCACTAATTGGAAACTATCAGTTTTTGCAGATGATGTGATAGTTTAACTAGCGGTTGCTAAAAACTCCACCAGAAAACTTCTAGGAATGATTGAGAGTTTTAGTAAAGTGTTCTGACACAAAATTAACCTAGAAATTAAATGTACACGTAATAGGTTTAACAGGACCTCAGGGTAGGCGTCAGGTGGCAGCACTGAATCGCAGAAGGC
>VZQC01014451.1:1079732-1301435 GCA_009823505.1 Rhizomys pruinosus
TTTTATTTATTTCTGTATGTGTATGAATGTACTGTCTGCATGCAAGTCTGTGCACCCGTGTCGTGCAATGCCGCGGAGTTCAGAAGAGGGTCTTGGATTCCCCTGGAACTGGAGTTCTCCTGGAATTGGAGTTTCAGACGGTTCTCAGCCGCCATGTGGGTGCTGGGGATCGAACCCGGGTCCTCTGCAAGAGCGGTCGGCGCTCTCAACCGCTAGGCCATCTCTCCAGCCCCAGTAGCCTTTCTTGACACCAACAATAAACAAGTGGAGAAGGAATATAAGAAGGCCTTCCCACTCACAATAGCCTCAAGTATAATAAGATACCTGGGAACAAACTTAACCAAAGATACCAAAGACCTCTAAAACAAAAATTTAAATCCCTGAAGGAAATTGAAAATGGCATCAAAAGATGGAAAGACCTCCCATGCTCATGGACTGGAAAATTAATATAGTAAAAATGACCATTTTACCCAAATTGATATGCAGATTCAACACAATCCCAATCAAAATCCCTATGAGATTCTTCACAGACTTGGAAAAAAATCCTTAAGTTCATATGGAAAAACAAAAGACCCTGAATAGCTAAAGCAACCCTGAGTGAAAAATGCAATACAGGGGGATTTCCCTACAAGACTTCAAACTATATTACAGGGCCATAGTCATAAAGACAGCCTGGTTCTGGCACAAAAGCAGACCTGTTGACGAATGAAACAAAATTGAAGATCCAAACCTGAACTCATACAATTTTTGCCACCTCATATTTGACAAAAGGGCAAAAAATCCTCAGTGGAGGAAGGACAGTATCTTCAGCAAATGGTGCTGGCAAAATTGGATCATCATGTGTAGAAGAACGAAATTAACCCCCTATCTCTCACCCTGCAGAAAAATCAACTCCAAGTGGATCAAAGATCTCAGCATGAATTCTGAAACCCTAAAGGTGATAAAAGAAAAGATGGCAACAACCTACAAGACATAGGCATAGGAAAAGACTTTCTAAATCAGATAGAAGCTGCACAGGAAGTAAGGTCAACAGTCAAAAAATGGGACCTCATAAACCTCAAAAGCTTCTGTACAGTGAAGGAAACAATCAAGGAGTTGAAGAGAAAACCAACGGAGTGAGAGGAAATCTTTACCAGTGATACATCTGACAGAGCATTAACATCAAGAATATATATACTACTCAAAAAACAAAGTAAACAAATGACCTACTCAAAAGAGCTGAAGAGAGACTTCACCAGTGCGGAAGGAAAGACGGCTGAGAAACATCTTTAAAAGTGTTCAACATTATTAATAATTAAGGAAATGCAAATTAAAACCACTTTCAGATATCATCTAACTCCAATATGACTAGCTAAGATCAAGAAAACAAAAGACAACAGATGCTGGAGAGGTTGTGGGGAAAGGAGAACACTCATCCACTGCTGGTGGGAATGTAAACTTGTACAGCCACTATGGAAAGCAGTGTGAAGAACCCTTAAAAGACTTGTAATGAGGCTACCACCTGACCTAGTCATACCACTCCTGGGTATATACCCCAAAGACTCATCCTACCGCAAAGATATATGCACATCCAAGTTTATTGCAGCTCTCTTTACAATAGTGAATAGCTGGAACCAACCCAAATGCCCCCAACAGATGAGTGGATGACAAAAATGTGGTACCTCTACACATTGGAGTACTATTCAGTGATAAAGATGACATTATGAACTTTGCAGGTAAATGGATGGAGCTGGAAGCCATTATGCTGAGTGAAGTAACACAGTCCCATACATACTCTTCACCCATACACAGTAATTACAGAGTCTGAAAATACTTGGTGGGTTCATTCTACAGTCCATTGAGAAATTCACATTATAACAACATAGTTGCTTTCAGATAAACAGAAATATAACCATAATGTCATTCAGCTTGGCTTTCATCTGTGGAATTTGGTATTAGCATCCAAAAATGAAGGAAACCATTCTCTGTTTGGTTTAGAGTAGTATAAAATTAATGGAGGAAAATGTGAATTCCTAAGCATAAAAAGAAGACTGATAGAGTGATGCAGGACAGTTATGACAAAATGCATCATCTGGGATGGGGTGGGTTGGAGGAAGGGAAAGGGGAATATGTCTGAACTGAATTGAAAACTGATGTATGAAATACAGAAAACATCAATAAAAAAGAAATAAAAATAAATAAAAAGAAAGGTCAAGCATAGGTTCTCATAAAAACAAAACAAACAATCAAACAATAAAAACAACAACAACAAAACCTCTTTGTCTTGGGTTGCTGGCCTATCTAGGGAAGTTATAGAAATTTAAGAATATTAATCCTTGTTGAAGTCAATCTATCACTGGGGTGAGTCTTTTAGAGTTTATAACTCCACCCCACTTCCAGTTTGCTCTACTTTCAGTATGTAGCTTGAGATGCGATTTCTCAGCTTCCTGCTCTGGCTGCCTGACCTCTTGCCTCCACAGCGATTATGAACTCTTCCTCTGGAATTTTAGGCAAATTAAACTCTTTATACCATTACTTGCTCTTAGTAATGGTATTTTATCACAGCAATAAAAAGTAACTAGTATATATAGTTTAATGTCTATACAGTTAGAGTTATAGAATGCAGGTTTTTAAGCAAAGGCAGAAGAACAGGGTTGCCCTCTGCCATGAATGCATCCTGGTTACTGATTTTGGATGTTCTCTTAGAGAGAGAGAGCTCTATTCTCACCCTCCATCTAATTTCCCCAACACCAGATTTCTCTTATCCCAGGATAAGGCATGCAGTGATATGGATTTTGGAGGCTTGCCAAGAATTAGTATTTGATCTATTCTCAGGTGACGCACAGCCTTCACGTACAGAGTTATATCCCCCAAATGACAGCAGTGACACCAAACTTCCAGAATGTCAGATTAAAATTTCTTCAACATGAAGGCGGAACTAAAAACGGCAACCTCAGATACGAGTTTTCACAAAATCTGCAGAGGAGACCTGGTTTCACACACATCCCAGAAGAGACAATATTTCCCCAGAAACCAGGTTTCCTTAAACTCTCAGCTTATTGGGAAATTACTGCTCCTTCATCTTCCATGATCTCTCCTAGGCGAGAGTGACATGGAAAGACACCCAAGGTTAGAACTACCTATAAAATCTATTGTACTTGTTTGTTAGTTGCTGTTTTCTCTGCCTTTGAGAAATAGCACAGGTGTTTGCTAATAAACTACTCTTCTTGTTCATGGAGTGATTCTTTTCAGTGGTTTTTGTTGTCCCCATCTATATCTATCTATCTATCTATCTATATCTATATCTATATCTATATCTATATCTATATCTATATCTATATNCCAGGAAGGCATGCAGGGTGGTGTTGGTATGCAGAAATGGATTGTTAGAATAATGAGTTTTGGAGCAGGAAGGGCAGGGGGAGCATTGCTGATCTCCCTCCAGGGATAGATAGGCAGTGGGGAACAGTGGGCCTTAGGAGGGGTTGGGGTGGGGATGCGGGGCCATTAGGGTAGGGAGAGGGTCGGGGAGTTGCTCAGTCTTCTCGAAGCCTTCAAAGTCAGGGACACAAGGCAGGGCCAACTTTTCCTCGGCATTTTTTTAATTAATTTATTATTTTTTTGAAATTTTTTTATTATTAATAACTTTTCCATAGGACATACATCATTTCTCAATAGAATCCAGAGTTGGTTCCATTTCCATACCCCCACCCCACCTGAGTCCCTGTACTGTGCCATACATGTCCTGCAATTTTTCTGAGTCTTTCCAAAGGTTTTTTTTTTTTCAGTTCTTTTGTGGATATATATATATATATATTCACTTGAATTGGAGGAGTTTTTTTTTTCCTAAAAGATGTCATGTTTTTCTTAAGGAAGTGCTCAACGATTCCTCCTTGGCAATCCCGAACAACCATCAATCCTGCACTTTTGCTCCACATTGGGGTCTTTCCCTTCCATGGTGCCCCAAATGAAGTCCAGTAAGCATGTGTCCTGTCTTGATCCCCGTGTACTGGCATCTATGGTACAGCCCAGGTAGTCCAACAATGGCAGTCTATATTCTGATGAGGCTGGTATCCCTTTAGTTTTTTAGTCCACAAGCTGGGTATCTAAGTAGTCCCTACATGGCATTGAAGGATTGGAGGATTCTTGGAGAGAAATGAGTCTTCAGTACATATTGTAAGGTTAAAAAGCTGTGTCTAATGTCATTGTCTGGATCTTTTCTGTATCTGTTGTGATATTTCCCCTTTCATCATGAATACTATTAATTTTCAGTTGCTCTTTCCTTCATTTGGTTAATTGGCCTAAAGGTCTGTCTATTATGTTTTTCTTTCCAAAGAACCAGCTTTTGGATTTATTGATTCTTTTTGTATTGTTTTCTTTGTTTCTATTTCATTGATTTCTGCTCTGATTTTTGTTATTTATCCCTTTTGGTTGCATTTAGGGTTCATTAGCTGATGTCTCTAAAGTGTTTTTAGGTACAGTATTAGATAATTTATTTGTTCTCTTTCTGTATTTTTAATGTGGTCACTTGGGGTTATAAATTTCCTTCTTAGGACTGACTTTAATGCATCCGACAGGCTTTGTTGTGTTGTCTTGTCATTTTCATTTAGTTTGAGGAATGCTTTTATTTAATTCTTTATTTCTTCCCTGCCACATTCATTATTCAGGATTGTGTTGTTTAGTCTCCATGTGTTCTTACAGATAGTAGGGCTTACCTTGGTGTTAATATTGAGCTTTATTGCACTGTAGTCTGATAGAATGCATGGGATAATTTCAATCCTTTTTGCATTTATCCCAGTATGTGGTCAATTTTGGAGAATGTTCTGTGGGGCACTGAGTAGAAAGTATATTCTCTGGTGTTTGATGGGAATATTCTGTAGATATCCGTGAGGTTCATTTGGTGTATTTTATTGATCAGTTCTGATGTCTGTTTATTTTTTGTCCAGTTGACCTTTCCAAGGGACTCATTGGGGTATTGAAGTACCCCACTATTAGCCTGCTGGAATTAATCTGTGTTTTGAGGTCCTGAAGGATTGTGTTTATAAAGTTTGGTGCATCAGAGTTTGGTGCATAAACATTTAAGACTGAAATCTTCCTGGTTTATTGTTCCATTGATAAGGATATAATGGCCCTCTTTGTCTTTTCTGATTAATTTTACTCTGAGGTCTGTTTTGTCTGATATTAGAATAGCCACTCCTGCTTGCTTTTTGGTGCCATTTGCTTGGAATATTATTTTTCCATTCCTTCACTCTAAGGTGTTGTCTGTCCTTGAGGGTGAGATAGGTTTCATGTAGGAAGCATATAGATGGATTCTGTTTCATAATCCATTCTCCTAGTCTATGTCTTGATTGGGGAGTTTAGACCACTAATATTTAAGGTTATTATTGAGAGAAATGTATTGTTTCCTTTCAGCTTATTTCTGTTTGCATTCTTGGTCTAGGTATTTATTTACTCTGTTATGCTTTTGTTAATTTCTCTCTTGAGTTGCTTAAGGATTATTGCTCCTTTCCTCTGTTCTTTGAATTGCTTCGAGTATTTTCTGAAGTGTTGGGTTTTTTGACATGTGTTCTTTCATTTTGTTTACATCATGAAAGATTTTCTTTCTCCTTCAACTATGATTGACATGTTTGCTGGGTATAGTAATCTGGGTTGGCATCTAAACTCATTTAGCCCTGGGAATTCTTTGGTCCATGTTCTTCTGGCTTTCATAGGTTTGCACTGAGAAGTCAGCTGTGATTCTGATGGGTTTCCCCTTATATGTAGCTTGTTTTTCTCTGTGGCTTTCAATATTTTGCCATTGTTTTGAGGATCTAGTGTTTTAACTATGATATGGTGTGGGGACTTTCTTTTAAGGTCTTGTCTATTTGGTTTTCTATGTGCTTCTTGTATTTGTATGGGTTTATCTGTTTTTCAGTTTGGGAAATTTTCTTCTAATATTCTGTTGAAAATCTGATCAATAACATTATCTTGGGATTCTTCTTCTTCCTCTATCCCTATGATACAGAAGTTTGGTCATTTCATAGTGTGACAATTTGATGTAAATTCCATGATTGGGACCCAAATGAATTTCAATTTTCTTTTTTTAAATTTTTTAAAAATTTTGTTTATTTTTGCATGTGTATGAATGTACCGTCTGCATGTAGGTCTGTGCACCCGTGTCATGCAATGCTGTGGAGGTCAGAAGAGGGTCTCGGGTTCAATTTTCTATTTCTTAATGTCTAAATGGTATGGATTTCATTTTTTTGCAAATGCATTTTATTATTTAGAAGCATGAACATCTGTGTGAAGGTAAATATCAAGTTAAAAAGGAATACTTTCTTAAAATAATAAAATATAGTAAAGTTCCTTAAACAGTTAATATTTCCTTATACTTTCATTGAAAATTCATTGATATAATAAGTAGGAGTAATTTAGCAACATAAAATAGCTATAATATGTCCAAAATAATGAGAAATACAAATTCAGAGATGAATCGTTTCTTCGTCTTTTTGAGACAGGGTCTTCTTGTAGCTCTGGCTGTCCTGAAACTCACTTTGTAGACCAGGCTGGCCTTGAGCTCACAGAGATCCACCTGCCTCTGCCTCCCAAGTGCTAGGATCAAAGGCGTGTGCCACCTCGCGTGGTGAAACCATTTTTTTTTTAAAGCAGTTGTCGATCTATCTGCAATTGGCTGGATCTTACATTATGACAGAAACCCCAGAAATGTTCAGTGACCACTCAGCCCTGAGCACTTAGGCATGCATATTTTGTCATGGGCAAACTTGAAAAGTCAACTAAGAAACAGCCCAGCTCTTTGATTTCCAATATGTACTTGTAGCCTCAGTAAATAGAATGCCTGGACCTTTGCTCTTGTGATGGAGTAGTTAGTGATGGAGGCTAGTACAGTCATCTGATCTGGAATATGATGTAAGCAGATTAGGGTTTTTTTTTTTCTTTCAGAATTTTCAAGCTCCGTAGGTACCATAGCTGATCCTTCCTCAGTTCCAGAGGCTTCTGTCCTCTGCAGCTCTTGACACTGGTATTTCACCTTAAATGGTTTACCAGGTTACCAGTCCAAGTGGATGTGACAGGGTACGATTTCCTGTATTGAGAATTCATGAAGTAGCACAGTATAAGAAAAGTAAATTCCATTATCATTGGTTTTCCAGTGATCCACACTTCTGAGCTGGGCCATGTAGTAGCTCAAAGACTGGGTTGTCTTGTCCCACAGCACAGAACAGCTGCCAAGAGCAGCCAACTTCCAGATGGGTCTCAGTGAGGGATCAATGTGTCCATGACTATCGTAAGTGTGGGAGGTCAAGGTCATCTGGACCTGAAGCAGAGAAGCTTCCACACACCTGTTCATGGATTCCAATTTTTGCACATATTAAATAATTCCATTTTGTATGGTTCAGAGAATATTCACTGTCATAAATGTTTATTCAAAATTCAAAAGTTCTGAGTAGTTTATAGGCTATTAATGCATATTACACTCTGTGGTATAATTTCATTCTGTGTATATTGAAATTTCCTGTAGAGAGGAATTTATTTATGTTGTAACATAGCATTCAAAAATATATGGTACATAATTGTCTTTGTTTCCAGAATTTCTAAAAAATAGAAATAATCCTTTCACTGTATATCCATCAAGAAAGCTGAGATGCTTTTAGGAATATTCTGGTTTGAAATATTCTATATTAGGCATCAGTTCTTCAGTAATTAAGGTAAAAATCAACAAGTGGAAGCCCATTTAACTAAAACTGTTCTGTATAGCAAAACAACGAAGAAGAACGTGAAGAGGAAAATCACTTAGTTGGAGAAAATCTTCAATTGCTATATATCTGAGAGAAGATTAATATCCAGAATCTACAATGTATTAAAAAACAACAACAACAAGGTATCAAGAAAACAAATGTCCCAATAAAAATATTGGCTAAGGACTTAATCAAAGAGTTCTCAAATGAAGGCAGAATAATGGGTAAGAAACGTGTTGAAAATGTTGAGCATGGGGCTGGAGAGATGTTTCAGTGGTCAGGAGGACTGGATATTCTTGCAGAAGACCTGGAATCAAAACTCAGCACTCACATGGTGGCTAACAACTGTGCATATGTCCAGTTCCAGAGAGCCCAATGCCCTCTTCTATTCCCCATTGGTAATGCAATGCATGACATGGGTACACTTACATACATTCAGATATGAATGAAAGTTCCCAGAAAAATCCAGCATCTTGGACTGAACTTCCTGCAGAATGACCAACTGTGGAGAGTTTGGAATGTGGCAGATTCAGACCCTACTTACAACTTATCTTGGACCATGTTTAGCTCCTAAATAGCCTCTCCCTTCCCAACTCTGTTTCTGACCTAATATCCCCTAACTAACAGATAAAAAAAATTGGAATTTATTACTATAGCATACTACCAGATCCCACCAATCAAAATGCTAAGAATGCCATCTGATAGGATCAGAAACCTATAAGATAAATTATCCCACTTTGCTATGATCTGTCTACTGAGTATAAACACTAATGTATTTAAATGGTGTCTTGATTTATTACTTTTCTTTGTTCAGTCACTATAAGACTGTAATGCAATTGTTACCACACTGGAACAAGGAATTGGGGGTAACCTGAATCTATGTTCCCAGTCTAAGTCACTCATATTTGTCTCCAGAATAAGTCATTTCTTAATTTCTTTTAGCTGAGAGTTATGCTTTTATGTCACCACAGGAAATAAAGTCATACACCTACAATAAAAATAAATAACTCATCCTTAGTAATTAGGGAAATGCAAATAAAAATCACTTTATGATTTCATTTTACTGAACTTAGACTAGCTAAGTACAGCAGAACAAGAGACAACAAATGCTGGGAATTACAGTGATTTACTCTTATGAATTTCTTTTTCATGCATTTGTTAGTCATTGACAGTTCACATGTGCAGTTGTATTGTCATGATAGGAAAATATTTTGCTACAGACACTAACTCTCTTTAACTCTTAAACTCCACCCTTCCACTATACAATGATTTCTGAGCCTTGGATGCAATGGATATTATGTGGATCTCCATTTTACAACTGAAGAATCCACACTCTTTTCCTCTCGGTAGGTTGACCAGTTATTACCATCTAAAACAAAAAGAAGCATGACTGATAAGTATAAAGAGGTGCACTAATCTATTGGTATGAAGCTGAGAACTTGGAGAGTAGTTTATTACTATGTCCATTTAACAGTGCAAGTCATGGATTCCATCTTACAATATGGGCTTTAAATACAATCAGAATTTTATTGGTACTCCTGTAACATTCTTACCACCTTTGTACCAGTGGGCATATTCTGCAAGGCTAGTAATTACAATTGTTTCAAGGGTTCAAATCTGGGTAAGAGTGTTGTCTGTTTTCCTCCACTGGTAATATGCGTAGAACTTTCCAGCCATTAAAATGAAGGTTCCATATTGGTTTCACCTTGATTTCTCCATGCCCTGTGGATTTGGTATATTGTCTTTTGAGCAACGGGCCTATGAATCACCACCAATATAAATGTGATACTGTTACACCAATGTAGAAATTTCTGTGCTAGTCGTAGTTGTGATTGTTAGGCTTTTGAGCATTAATATTTACAATGAGGAAATGTATTAGTTCAAAAGCCTACTGAAAATTACAAATGCAATCAATATATTAGTTTATTGACATAGCTGAGTTCAATACAATAACAAACAAACAAAACGGTGCCAGGAAGGAGAAACTTTCCTGTGAGTTTTTGATTAGGGTAGTCCAAGAGATTCCCCACATAACACAGGCTATTGCCACAGAACGTGTTTGCTGCCTAGAACGTGAAGACCAGCCCCTATTGCTGAACACAGGCCACATTTTGGGCAGAGGATTTGGAACAATGGAGCTTGAACTTACCAACAACATTCCTCAATGATGAATAGTTCAAATGGTATGAGAGGATAATATACTCTATTGCCATGGAAGAAAATCAACCAATGGACTTACCCAGTTCTCAAGCATAATAAACAGCAATGTTCAGCCAGCAAACTACCACTATAGGTGCAGTAGGAAAACATATATCTTGTGAGTAAACAGAACCTTTCAAATTAAAATTTAGGCTCAACTAATGTGAGTGAACTCATGTGTGCTAAAGTAATCATAACAAGTACTTACAAGTGGAGAGATCATAGATGGTTGGGAAAACAAAATCAACAACTTTTGCCACATCCTTAGACTATAGAATCTATTTACATTACCAAAATATCCTTCACTAATCTCCACATAGAAAAAAAATTGAGAAAAGAAAGAGAAGCCACCCACTGATGTCAGGTATTTAGAATTTTACTATCTGTCTCCCCACATTCTAGGTCTACATTACTTCATCTCAGAACCATTATTTAAGATTCACCAAAGCTCTACAATTCCTCTACTTTAGATCCTGGCATCAGAGATCCTAATATAATAAATTCTTAAGATACAGAGTGAGTTCCAGGACAGCCAAAGCTACAGGGAGACCCTGTCTCAAAAAGACAAAAAAAAAAAAAATTAAAAAAAAGATACAGAATATGACGTTTAGATTTGTGAGACTGATCCTTCCTCTATTTATCTTGGTTTATGAAAGACTTAAACACTACTTGTACACATGTTGGCATGTTTCTGCCAAGCCAATAGAGTACTATGCACTATCTGTACTTTCACTTTTTCCATTTAATTTTATCCAATTTTAGAAGAGTTCTTCAGGTCCCTATTTGTGCCCTACTAGGCATGACAATAGTTCAAAGAATCCTTAAGTTGAGATGAAGAAGTATGAAGGGAAAGATACTATGTCCCATTTCAATCTCAATGGTGGGGTATCAGTAGGCTCTCTGCTGAGGGTACATAGGCCCTGAGTTCATGTCCCATTGTTTACTTACTGTCTTAACTTACATCTATAGGGCAAATAAGTATCATTACTCACTGCAGGCATGCCAGTATTGTCAATGTTTCCTTGAGACATCTTGGTATTCTCCTTTAAAACAGAGAAGTATGTTAAGAAGGAAAGACATAAGAACAACTGAATTTATTACCTTAACTATAGTGCTCATTTATCAGTTCTGGTGTCTCAGACACAGCTTTCATTTATGTGTCCCAACACATTTTTATAATGCAGTTTTATGTCAAGTAGACACTCTACACTGCAAGTGCCATTGAATGTAGTCAAGCATGTTTTAGGTAATGTTCAGATAAAGGTGTTATCTCCAACAATGTATCCTCATTTGTTTTCAGTGAATGAAACTCTTAAAAAGAGTTCAGTTTTTATAGTCTTTGCTTAAACTCTTTGGAGCAATAAGAAAAGAAAATTAGAGGAGAACTAATTGGAAAATAGGAAGTAAAATTATTCCTTTTTGCAGATGACATAATAGTTTACATAACGGATGCCAAAAACCCCACCAGAAAATTTCTAGAAACTATCAACACCTTAAGTAAAGTGGTGGGATACAAAATTAACTTGGAAAAATCGGTAGCCTTTAGGCCAATAAAAAGCAATTGGAGAAGGAATACAAGGAGACTTTCCCTCTCACAATAGCCTCAAAAAATAAAATTATCTGGGAACAAACCTGACCAAACACAACAAAAATCTCTACAAAGAAAATTTTACATTACTCAAGAGGGAGATTGAGGAAGATAATAGAAGATGGAAAAACCTCCCATGTTCATGGACTGGAAGAATCAATATAGTAAAAATGAACATTCTACCCAAAGTAATATACAGATACAATGAAATCCCAATAAGAACCCCCATGAGCTTCTGGACAGACCTAGAAAAAAAACACCTTAAAGTTCATATGGAGAAACAAAAGACCCCCAATAGCCGAAGCAACCCTGAGCAAAAAGAGCAATGGGGGGGGGGCTTACCATACCAGACTTCAAACTATATTACAGGGTTATAGTCATATAAACAACCTGGTGGTGGGACAAAAACAGGTCTGTAGATCAATGGGAAAAAACACTGAGTATCTGAACCTGAGCACATGCAAATTTAGCTACCTCATATTAGACAAAGGGACCAAAGAGACTCAATGGAGGAAAGACAGCATCTTCAGCAAATGGTGTTGGCATAACTGGATCACCACTTGTAGAAGAATAAAACTAAACACCTATCTCTCCCCATGTACAAAAATCAACACCAAATGGATCAAAGACCTCAATGTGAAACCCAAAATTTAGAAAATGACAGAAGAAAATATTGGTAGTTAACCTACAAGACTTAAGCATAAGAAAAGACTTTCTAAATAAAACATCAGCTGCACAAAAATAAGGTCAACAATTGACAAATGGGAACTTATTAAACCCAAGAGCTCCTGTACAGCAAAAGAAACAATCAAAGAAGTGAAAAGAAAACCCACATAGTGGTAGGAAACCTTTACCAGTGATATATCTGATAGAGCCTTACTATCCAGAGTGTATAAACTATTCAAAAATGAAAAGAGGAAGAAAACAAATGACCTCCTCAAAAGATGGAATAAAGAACTGAACAGAGACTGTAGGTATTCTTTTGGCAGAAGGAATTATAGTGTCAGCAAGCAGCCTCCAAGCCTGGACTCCTGCTGATATCCTGCTTGCCTGTGATACCTGCCCTGTACCAATTGTCTTTGATGCCTTGGGCAAAGCATTTTCACATTCCCATAGTGATCTGGAGCATATGGCCTGAAATCCTGCCTGTCACAATCCCCTACAAGGTTCTGTATAAAAGAACCATGAGTTACAATAATAAACCAAGTTTTCCCTTGTGGAATTACTCCTGGCCTCTCCTCTGAGTCCATTTCCCTTTCTTTCTTTCTATTCCTCCAGGTCTTACATCCTATTTCCCTCACCCTCCCTGCTGGGGTCCAAGCTCAGATTGTTAACCAGCTGGCCAGGGACAATCCCAAGGCTTGCAGTACCACTAAGCTGCAAGCCCTGATCAGGAGGAAAGAACACCTTGTGGAAGGCAGCACGTACGAGATACATTTAAAGGAACATCAGACTACAGCTACCTGATGACAAGAAACTTCACAAATGAAGAGGTAAAAATGGCTGAGAAACATCTTACAAAGTGTTCAACATTGCTAATAATTAAGGAAATGCAAATTAAAACCACCTTAAGATTTCATCTTACAGCCAGGCGTGGTGGTGCACACCTTTAATCCTAGAACTTGGGAGGCAGAGGCAGGTGAATCTTTGTGAGTTCAAGGCTAGCGTGGTCTACAGAGTGAGTTCCAGGACAGCTGGAGCTACAGGGAGAGCCTATCTCAAAAAGACCAAAAAAAAAAAAAAAGATTTCATCTTACTCCAGTAAGACTAGCTATGATCCAGAAACCATAGGATTCCAAATGTTTGAGAGGTTGTGGGGAAAGGGGAACATTCATCCACTGCTGGTGGGAATGCAAACTCATGCAACCCCTGTGGAAAGCAGTGTGGAGAACTCTCAAGAAATTGAAAATGAGCCTACCACCAGAGTGTCCCTCAACTGATAAGTGGATAGAGGAAACATGGTACATGTACACAATGGAATTCTATGCAGCGGTAAAGAAAGATTACAACATAAACTTTGTAGGTAAATGGATGGAACTAGAAGCCATTATGGTAAATTAAGTAACACAGTACCAGACATACAAAGGGTGAATGGTATCCCTCAGCTGTGGATACTGGCACCAAATCCCTAGTTGAAAGGCAAGCTGAGCAAAGCTGATGTTATATTTCTTTTTATCAGAAGGCAACTATGCTGTTAGAATATAATTCCCTTAATGGGCTCTAGGATTAACTGACCACACATTTTCAGACTTGGTAACTGTGGTATATTGTGAAAGGTATATATACATATTTTAGAGTAATATAAAATTAAAGGAAAAAGTGTGAACTAAAATATTTGGGAATTAGCATGCAGTTTATTTTCAGAGGTCACAATCTTGGTATATATGTGTGGTATATATAGGCATACTTTGGAGCAATACAAATCGGAGGGAACAACATGACAAAAGGACTGGATCAAAGAACTCACTGAAGCAGTAAACTTCTGCCCAAACAATAAATCTCTGCAGAGAAAAACTTTTATTTTTTTTCACATAAATTTATTTATATTTTTTTAACAAATCTAGACCCGTGTTCCCGCCCATTCACCCACCCCGCAAGAGCTCATGCATTCTGCCAAACATGCTTTTCATCTCTTTCTCAATCTTTCTCAATATTCTCCTTGTTGTCTGTTTTGAGCAGAAGTTCACTGTTTCAGTCAGTTCTTTGATGCAGTCCTTTCTGTTGTTGTTGTTGTTGTTGTTTTTTCCAATATGCATTTAAAAGACTAGAAAAAGATGCAAGATATGTATGGCAGAATGCATGAACTGGGGTGGGGTGGGGGACAAGGAAAAGAGAGTGTGTCTAAATTGGATTGAGAAATGATATATGAAACACAGAAAACCTCAATAAAATATTATATTAAAAATAGTAGCTCATAAGAACCATCTTTAACTCCAGTTCCAGGGGAATCTGACACCCTCTTCTGACCTCTGTGGAATTGCACGACAAGGGTGCACCAACATACATGCAAACCATACACTCATACACATAAAAAGTAATAAATAAATACTAGCTCATTTTTATTTAATTTTATTGGTTATTGAAGAATTAAATACAATATAATGTAATCATTGCCAGACAATCTGCCACAGCTCTAACTCCACTTCACTACCTCTAGCCAGACTTCATATAATCTTTTCCTTTAAATTTTATTTAGTATTATTTTACACATATGAGTATATTGCCTGAATATATGTATGTGCACCAATGCTGTAAAATGCCCATGGAGGTCAGAAGAGGGTGTAGGATCTCCTGGAACTGGAGTTACAGATGGTTATTAGCTGCCACATAGGTGCTGAGAACCAAAGCTGGTTCCTTTTCAAGAGCAGTCAGTGCTCTAAATGCTGAGTCATCTCTCCATACTTTGTTATTATGATTAATTTTTTTTATCTTTTATTGAGGTTTTTGTGCGTTTCATACATCACTTCTCAGTTCAATCCAGACTCATTTCCTCCTCCATGCCTCCCATCCCCTCCCAAGTTCATGCAGTCTGCCATACATGTCCTGTTTCCCCTTCTGAGACTTTTCAAAGTTTTTCAAAGCAGATTATGTTTTGGGGGGAAGAACTCTACTGCTACAGTCAGTTCTCTGTCCCAGTTATTTTGTTGCTGTTGTTGTTCCCTCCAATCCGTATTAATTCCCCATATGCATTTATGTATGTCACACCTGTACTAACATCATGTCCTCTGAACATAAACTGTATGTTATTTCTAAGTCATATTCTGGGACCCACATTTTTCCCTTTCAATTTTATATTGCTCTGAAATATGCAAACATACATTCCACCCTTGTACTAAAATTGTATAGTCTGAAAATAGGTAGTAGGTTAATTCTAGAGTCGGTTAGGGGAATCACATTCTAAGAGCAGAGTTGCTTTTAGATAAAGAAAAAGAAAAATATAGCATTAATGTTACTCATTTTGCCTTACTTGCTATAGCATCCACAAATGAGAGATACCCTTCATCGTTTGTTTTTCAGGGACTGTGTTACTGCACTTAGCATATCTTCTAGTTCCATCCATTTACCTGCAAATTGTTAATGATGTCATCTATCTTTACGACTACATAAAACTCCATTTTGTAGATGTACCACATTATCTCTATCCACTTGTTGGTTGAAGGGCACTTGGGTTGGTTCCAACTCTTTGCTATTATGAAGAGAGCTGCAAGAAACATGGGTGTGCATGTGTCTCTGCAGTAGGATGAGTCTTGTGGATATATACCCAGGAGTGTTATGACTGGGGCAGGTGGTAGGCTCATTTTGAGTCTTTTAAGGGTTCGCCACACTGGTTTTCACAGTGGTTGTATAAGTTTACATTCCCACAAGCAGTGTATTCCCTTTCCTCACAACCTCTCCACCATTTGGTATCATTTGTTTTCTTGATCCTAGTCAGACTTATTGGAGTGGCATGATATCTTAAAGTGGTTTTAATTTGCATTTCTTTAATTATTAATGAGGTTTTATTTTTTTAAAATGTTTCTCAGCCGTCTTTACTTCCTCACTTGTGAAGTCTCTGTTCAGCTCTTTACTCCATCTCTTGTGTGGGTCATTTGCTTTCTTACTTCCTTGTTTTTTGAGTAGTTTATATATTCTAGAAGTTAATGCATTGTCAGATGTATCAGCAGTGAAAGTTTCCTCCCACTCTGTGTGTTTTCTCTACAGTGATTGTTTCTTTCACTGTACAGAAGCTTTTGAGTTTAATGAGGTCCCACTTGTCAATTTTTGGCCTTATTTCTTGTGCAGATGCTATCTGATTTAGAAAGTCTTTTTCTACCCCTATGTCTTGTTAATTATTAAAATTATCATCATTTAATGGTGTATTAGTCAGGGTTCTCTAAAGAAACAGAAGCAACAGGACGAATATATAGCTATATACAATTTATTGATTTGCTCACATGACAGAGTTCAAGGTGTCCAACAGTAGTTGCACCACACTGGAAAGGCCAAGAATCCAGGAAACTGCTCAGACCGCAAGGCTGGATGTCTCAGTAGTCCCAATCTAGTGCTGAAGGCCCGAATGGATTCCAGGAGATCTGCCAGTCTCAGTACACACTGGGATCTGAAAGGTTGATCACAGCAGCAAGACAAACTCACCATATGAGAGAGGCAAGCCACAGGAGAAAAGGGACCAGCTCCCTCTGCCATGGCCTTAAATACTGCCTACCGGCAGAAGGTAACGCCCACATTTAGGGTCAGCCATCCGGGTTGAGTTGGTCCAATAAGAAGACCCTTTTTCTCTTATTTGTTCCTTAGTCCAGTCAAGTTGACACCCAGGATTAATCATCACAAATGGCCTATCAATTTTAATTTCTGTTGCCACATGTACATGGATATGGATTTATCTCCTAGAACCTGGTCAATCTCCCGAGCATTACACTCATAAATAAAAATGACTCTTCCTCTATGGGGGTGGCAGAATGCTGAGTGGTGCAGGGTGATGAGTTTACAATTTTTATGACAAGAAATGTTTGACTATGGGTAGCCCTGCATTAACAGAGATATATGTACAGGGTTCAGAATCCTCTGACTTTCCATTCAATTCTACTGGACATCAGCTCTCTTAAAGCTACATTGAGTGCAAGTTTATGCTAGGATATTGCTTGTTCTATGATACATGAACATATTATTATACTTTACATTTATTAAGTAATTACCTAGTGTTGGATAAATTGTTTCTTCTTTGAAACGGCACATAACACAGAGAAGCTGAGTACTTAATGTGAGGAACTAAGTTTTCAGCCCAGCTGTCCAGCACTCCTGTGGTGTTGACATGCACTGACTTTCATGAGATGCTGTCATTCCCACAGAAAGCATTTGGAATTCCGGGACTTTGGCTAGGGCCTACATGTATATGTCCCACCCATCACTTGAGGCTAGGCTTGCTCTCTTGCCTTATTCCAGCCCAGGCAGAGAGTACAGTTTGTTTGCACCAGAACTCCAAGCAGCCTTATTAACTTGGGAACCCAGGCATTGCTGCAGCTCCAGTGATATATGCTTCCCATCTATTACTTTGTAGCCAATCTCAATAAATTGTGGTCTAGACTGAGATTTTAGAGTTCTTTCCCTTGTGTGCCCAGCAACTAGGGAAAGGAAGCAGGCGGAGATGGTGCGGGGCTGTGGGATGCTGCATGCACAGTTTTGCACCATGGATGTGCACCCCCCCACCAGAAAATTCCTCTCTGACAAGTTGGAGTTGTCAAGGCAGGATAAGGCAAAAGCAAGTTCATAGAGGAGAGTGACATCAGAGTAACTATTATGTAGAAAGACAAAGGGCAAGGTGAAATGGTGTATTGTTTATACAGCATTTGAAGTAGCCAGATCAGTGTTCATGGTGGCAACTACATGGATTCCACAATTAAGACAAAAATAGAGTGAAGCTGGATAGGCAGCTTCAGTGGGCCATGTTCCCTGCTGGCTTTCTGATACAAAATGGTATGGAGTAGAATACTTACTTGACTGGTAGGGGTCTCTGTGTAAGCTACTGTGTGAATTTGGAGATGTTTGGTAAGCCACGGAGCACTTGGAGCAGACTTTACAAGCCCTGAAGATGGAAGATCAAAAACAGGGTGTGTAACAAGGTGTGGCTGAGGTGGCCTGTATTCTACCAGATGTTATTAAAGAAATACATCAAGTAAGAGAGTTGGCCCAAAGAGAGATCAAAGGTTTAAGAGGAAATTTAGAGCAAGAGAAAAATAAGAGTTTGGCCTCCAACCTCACCAGTAAGTTGCATATAGAGGAAAAGGAGGTAGAATTGTCAGCCTGCCACTTTTTTGCAGATAGGACACCCAGGAAGAAAGACAGATAATGATAAAAAGGAGAATGGTGTATGAGAAGCACCAGGTGTCCTTCAGGTTCAACCTTTTATCAAGAAGGGAAGAACCCATGTTTCAATATGTTAATAGTGGCTTTAGCAATGGCCCAGAACAGGAAGCTAAGGCAGTTAGGAAACACACAGCATTGGATTTGTTAAAATTGGAAAAAAAAAAAAAAAAAAAAAACTTTCAAGCAGGCAGTTAAGGAATCCCTCACTACCTGGTTTGTAAGGCTGTGGGACCTACAAGTGGGTGGAATGTATTTACGTGTTGCAGAAGCAGGAAAACTAAGTAATAAAACCACTCATCCTGCATTGAAACATGAGTTGCATACCCTGAGACAACATAAGGGAAATAAATCCCTAGCGTATTGGCTAATAACAGCCATTAGGGACATGGTCATCCACAACAGAAATTCTTGTACATACCAGGGGGTGGAAATTAATAAAAGAGGAACAAATGCTTTTAAGAGAACAAGGTATGAGGGAAGCAATTTACAGTGCCCAGTATCCTGGGCCAGGTAGAGGTGTATTTACCAGTGATTTTTAAAAAAAGCTTGATTGAACAATTACCTACAAAGTGGTATGAGATTTAAATGGCTGCCCAGAGCCCCTTTACATGACAGAGAATGTATGAAGTAAGGAAGGCTTTGTAAAATCCAGGTGGCCTGGGCCAGTATGTAAAATATGTCTGTGGAGGAGTAAAGTGACCTAGAGGAGATATAATAATCATTAAACAAAAAAGGAAGTCTGCTTGGGTTACTGAGAGGCAAACAGCAGAATTTGTTTGAAGCCAAAGTTCCTAAGGGGGGAAAAACTGATAAAAAGACAAATCATGTACTGCAAATCTGCTGGAAGGCTTTTAAAGCCTGAGGAGCAGTTCACAAGAGGTATACAAATAATAAAAACCGTTTGGGGGTGGAAAATGAATCCTCCAAATTAAACAGAGTACCTTTCTTTGGTGACAAAAATCTTGCTGGAAGTAGGAGCATTTTTCCTGGCTGGAGTCTCCCTCAGCAGCCAGATGGTGTCAGTAAATGAAAGCTGATGATCAGACTACAGCCAGGAGTCAGGGTGAGGGCGTGCCTAACCCAGCTAATCAGTGAAGATAGCAGGGGCAAAGGGAGACTCATCCTTCCTTGGCCCTGTGCACAGCTAGGAAACATGAACCAGGCCCCATGAGTCTATCAAAACTACAGAATTATAGGGAGGCTGTGGGTAAAAACCCAGGATACAGAATGGGTTAGAGAAAATGACTATAGGTTCTGAAGAACAACCTAATTAATATCTCTCTCATTCATGCTGTTGTACCTAACATGGATCTTTTCAGACAACAATTGGCACAAATAGATAAAATATTCCAATGCTATTTTGGACCTGGCTTATGTTTAATTTAGTGCATAATGTCAATGTCTGAGTGTTTTATAGATGTGAGACCAGTTGGAGACATATCCCATATACCTGAAGGAACAAAGATAAAAAGTAAATTCAGTAAGGAGGGTTACCAGATCCAGGTATAACTATGAAATCTTTGGGAGTTTTATAGTTAAATAAGAAATATTAGTAGATGAAAGGTTCAATACCAGGCATGGACTGGCCTACTAGGAGGTATTGGCTGGAGAGGCTCTAAAAGCAGCCCCCCAAAAGGTCATTTTGCCTAGGACTTTGGGCCCACACAAAATGGATAAGATCCCATTGCTTCAGAAATATGGGATATAAAATTGAGAAAGGAAAGTTACACTGAGATCCTGCACTGCAAACAGACAGCTGGCTTTCACAGTGCTGAAGACCACTATGCAAACTGCTGGAATGAAATGGTCTCTGGAGCTCTATGGACCTTCCCTGCTGCAATTATCCAAAGAAGACTTAAATGCAATAGTGGCCACCAAGGTGTGTGTACACACAGTTGCTTTGGAAGGCAGAAAGCATTACTGATACTGCAAGCATAGCACCCCTAGTGGTGGAAGACTTTATAGGCCCCATTGAAATCTGTAATGCCAGGATTAAGGTACCATCCAACCATTCATGTTCGTGTCCATAGAGTAACTGAACATAATAGTTAATGTTTGCTTAGATGTCTGTGCTTATGGTTATTTATATTTTATCTAATAGCAATAAAAGGGAGACCCCAGAATGATTCATTGGTCTGTTGAAAACAATATTTGAACAGATCTGAGATTTTGATGCGTCACCTCTTTCTGTCTCCCACCACTCTAAGGTCCAAGGACTCCTGTGGAAGAGGTTGGCCTGTCCAGTTTGTAAGGGTCAAAGAAGGAGGGTGGAATGTGAGATGAATTGTTTCTACTTTGAAATGGGCTCATCACCAGGAGAAATTGAATACATAATGGGAAGAATTAAGTTTGTATCTCAGCTGCCCAGGGACTTTCCCCTGTAGTGCTGACATGCCTTAACTTTCACACAATGCTGGCATTTGTGAGATGCTGGAGTCTTTATGGAAGGACTGGAATTCTAAGACTTTGGGAGAGGTGCAGATGTATAAAAGTTCCATAACATGAGGCTGGTCTCACTCTCTCCCCATATTCTAGGCCTGAAAGAGGACACAGGGTTTTTGAGCCAGAACTCCAAGTAGCCATGTTGACTTGGGAACCCAGCCTCTGCTTCAGCTCCAGTGATTTTAGCTTCCCACCGGTTACTGTGTAGTCAGTCTCAATAAATTCTAGTCTAGTCTGAGATTGCCTAGCAACCAGGGGCCAGAAACTGACAGAGGAGGGGTGAGCTGTGTGGTGATGCATAGGTAACTTTGCATTGTGGTTGCACCTCCCTTGAGAAGAAAATTCCTCTGTGACATGGGGGTAGCAGAGAATGGTCCAAATGAAGAATATTAGTGAAGAAAGTTTGTTTTAAGTTTTAAATATATTTATTTTATTGTGTTTATATATTTATATTTATGTTACATAATTCACTGGGTAAAAGATAATTAATTAAATGACAAATATTAAAGATGACAGGGCGTTTTTTGAAATTTAGGTATATTTATGAGAATTAATATGTGCATGTGAATGTATTTGTGCATGTGTGTCCATGAGCATGTGTGTACAGGATATTGCTTTTAGTCATTAGAACTAAAAGTATATATTTAATATTACTTTTTCTCTCTGTAATCTTGTAACATGAACATTTTATTTCAGTAAATACTTTTGATTATAAATCCCCTTAAAATGTGTAATATTTGCTAAATTTATTTATTTATTTATTTATTTATTGCCTTTCTCAACAGGATAGAGAGATGAGCCTGCCTAAAGACAGACTGTTTTCAGCAGCACGGTTCTTTCTTGTGTCTTTCCTCTTAATATATTTGGACCATTAGAATTCAATGTTCTTGAAGCTTCCTTATGCAGCAGCTATGTTGTAAACCATGAGTCAAAGTCTTGCAGTCATTTTGACTGCATCCCTCACTGTACATGGGACAATCTATTTCAACTGAGAGATATGGAATTCAAGATACTTACTATGGATATCAATCACTATTTCAAAGTTGGAGGAAGGTAGGAGATTGCTTTTGTAAATCCTAGACATTTTAAACAATTTTACTTCAACACACAATTTCATAGATTCTAGTACTGCACATACTAATTGCACTGCATCCATATTTTGCATAGGAATGAATAGCTCCTACAGGAACATGAAAATTTGCTGTGTAGAGCTAAGGACTTACCAGTGAAAATAAAACCTGGAGACCTGAGGTGCCACAGTCTCCTTGTTTGTTTCTGCTCACCATCTCACAAAAACTAATATTCCATAGCACCAAAAATGACACTAATTTAGACAGTGAACTGTGAGCATTTGTTATTTATCAGTGTAAATCTGTCTTCTAATACAAGTTTGTGACTTCAGTGACGTGTTCATAGTAACAAATCAGCACATTTTAATATGTAAATTGCTTTTCAATAAATTGTACATGCAGTCTCATGGAGAAAATAATTCTTCATGAAATGAAAATTGTTTCTTAGTTATATTGTGCCATCCCTCAATGTTTTAATCCATATTCTGGACACATCTTCATAGTACTCTGCTCTGTCATTTCAGGTTCAGTGAGGGTTTCTGCTCCTTTGGGTTTTCTGACATACTCAAGATGTGGGTTGCCCCACTGTGAATCTTGCCTTGCACACTAATACATGGCTGAATCCTCAGATGTTAGGCTGCTCAGCTCCATGTAGGCTGTATTGGATGATGTATCCCTGGTCATGGAGACCTTGCCCTGGAATTTCAGTGCATAATATGTGCTTCCACTGCTAGGGTGGATTCATCTCATCCACTCCAGATGGCTTTGTCCAGGCTTCTGCTTAATCCAGTGATAATTACTTCTGAACGTTTAGCCAGAAGCCTTACAGAACAACATCACTGAGGCACCTGTATTCCTCAGCTCAGACCCAGACTAATGTAGCTTCACCTGGGAGTGTACCCCCATGGAGAGGAGGTAGTGTAGATAACACTGTCACCTATAACTCTGCCCCTCCTCATTCTTGGGATTTGAGGACTACTTACAAATAGCTCCTGCCACCAAGACAATGTTTCAGCTCCAAACCATGGTTGGAGCCTGTTCTCTCAGGAACTATGGAGAAGAATCATGATGTGGTGATGTGGCTTCTGGAGATCTCTGTATTTATCAGCACATGTGGGCAATGTGCATACTCATAAGACCTTCTAAGATCACGATACTTTAAGAAAGAGAAGGTTTAATTGTATGGCAAACTGAGCAATGTTAATGTGATCTGAAAACAACTATGCTCTTATATTGTAGAATCCCTTAAAAAATAAACAAAAAACATAGAAAAGAGAAAAGTCACAGAAGCAAAAAAAAAATGCTATGAACTTATTGAAATATTTTAACAAGTGATGGAAAACAGAATTATATATAGTTAAAGAACTGACAATACTGAGAGAGAGAGAGAAAGAGAGAGAGAGAGAGAGAGAGAGAGAGAGAGAGAGAGAGAGAGAGAGAGAGNTATTTTAACAAGTGATGGAAAACAGAATTATATATAGAGAGAGAAAGAAAGAGACAGAGAGAGAGAGAGAGAGAGAGAGAGAGAGAGAGAGAGAGAGAGAAGGTAGAGAGTGCACATGGATAGCAAGTTTCAAGTACCTATCCTGGTAAGTGTACTTCCTGCCTCACCACTGAGCCTTGGACATGCAGAGGACTTTCCACTGAGAATGAAGTCTCCACAGACAGACTACAGACTGAGCCATATTTAATGTCCATATGCCACCTGAATCTGCTCAGGATCATCAAAGTCTGTGATGCTTGGCAGGTGGATTGAGAAAAGCAGTAGCCCAGATGACTGAGATGGCTGTCCATTCCATACTAGTGACCTCAAGACCATGGACTACACTGATATCAGCTGGGTACTTTTGGAACATATTTTTCAGTAGTTTTCTCAGGGTCTGGAGCTTCAGAAGTTCCTTAGAAAAGCCTTATATTCACATTCAGTTCTCAATGATCATCCTATGACAATGTTTCACTAGAAATTCCGTGTGACTGTAGATGGCCTCATAAATTGATAGTTTAACAACATTTCTGTGTCTGAACATGGAGTAAACATATGTAATCAAAGTCTGTATTTTGCATATCTCTGAAGGCAGTGACTTTAGGAATGGCAATTGGAGACTTGAAGAATCTTAGGTGGATCTACAGTGCTCCCTGCTAGTTCTGATGAATTATGTGCCTAAGTTTGTCTTTGATTTCACATATTCCCCTCAGTATATTTCTTATAAAGCTGTCACCTGTCATCAAGCTCAGAAAAAGGAAGAACAGGGAGATGTTGAATAAATTTTTTGGGTTGCCTGATAAGGTGTTGTAGTGTAGCCAGTAGGTGCAAAGCTTGTCCCTCATCAACCTAACTTGCCCTAGGCAGGTGAGACCATATAAGCAGCGTTGCACACCTGGGCCAATCACAAGAGGGAATGCGAACAGTACATAATCCCTAACCCTGCTCCCAATAAACGAGTCCATGACAGCTCACCCTCTGTCTGTGTTCACCCGACTCCCAGGGTCTGTGTTTTGACTCTGTGCCTCTCACCCCCGTTCCTTCGGTTGGACCCCGAAATTCCCCAGCAGGCCTGGGGGATTGACTACATGCGGCACCCAACTTTGTTTTTCCACTCCCCCCCTCCAGTGCTGGCGAGGCACCCCCTTCCTTGATTGGTGAGTAGGCCCCATTCTGTGTTCTTTGCTCATTTGGCTGTGCTCTAGGGTGAGTGACCCCCCACAGACCCCTCTCCTCCCTTACCATTTCTTGCCCTCATGGATAATATTCCTCCCCACATTCGGGAGCTACAGACAGTTGCCTAACTCCTCCAGACCCATACCCTTAAAATGATATCCCGGGACTTAGATTCATTTGGGAGGCCATTGCATAGCCCCTCCTTGCCATAATTGCAAGCCTTAAGGGCTCTTCGGCAGAGGATGTTCTGCTTGAGCATAACTCAGCCTCCCAGAAGAACACCGATAAGTTGGCCCTGCCCTGTGTCCCTGACTTTCACCAGGACGAGGACCCACCCCCCCAAACTCCCTTCAGCTGCCCCTGCTAGGGATATTCATTCATCCTCCACCAATATACCCTTGGAGGAAGGCCCGGGAAGCTCTCACCTACCAGAGGAACTAGAAACATCTCAATCGGCTGGCTGTGTCTTTTGGGTACTTTCATTTTGCTTTTGTTTAAACTCAAGTTTGTTCTGGTGTGCTCGGTTAGGAGAAAATGGATGCAGTATTGCTCCTTGAGCACGGAGATGGGGGATGCCCTAATTCTCCACTGTTAAAGTGCAAACATGGGGTTCACCTCTGGAATCCGGGCAAGGATCTGGATTTTTGGTTCTGGGACCAACAGGGCATCGGCTCCATGCATGCAGCATTTCCTCTCTTCGTCTAATTATGTCTTGTGATTATGGTAACTGTTCTTTCATGTGTCTAAGCATGCATCTAAGTTTTTATGTGTGTTTGTAAATCGGTAATTATAATTGTTTCATGTTGGTTCTGTCAAACAATGTGGCCACATCAAGTTTCAATCCTTTAAAGTGCACAGAACCATTCATTTTGGCATGCCAAACTAGATACACACGTGCAAACTTTAAAAATTGATATTTAAAACTGCACTTAAAGCTCTAAAATTTGGTTTGTGTCTGCTTTCAAAAGGAATTGTGTGAGGTAACTTGCTTGCTTTGGAATTATCTGCTTTCTTTTGAGATCTCTGAAGGCCAGGTTCTCTGATTTAACATTAACTAGCCTTCCAGACTTGGAATGAATTCTGGGACCAGGTATGGTGGCACATGCCTTTAATCCCAGTCCTTGGGAGGCTGAGTCAGGCAGTTCGTTGTGAGTTCAAAGCCAGCCTGATCTCCAGTACAGCCAGAGCTACAGGGAGACCCTGTCTCAAAAAAGACAAAAAAAAATTATTGTGATCACTTTAAGATGATAGAGCAGCCCTCTTGCCCCAGGCTCCTGATGTTTTGAATGTATATTTGAGTTTTTTTAAACTATGGAAGCTCAGTTCACCTTTTGGATAAGAACCTATTTGGAGGGTGTAAGTGCCTTAAGCCCTCATACTTAGTAAAATCTTATTCTGACATGCCTAATCAGAAATATAAATATTTTAGTGGTATAACTTCGGTACTCTAAAAAAAATCTTTCCAAACTCTCTTCCAGCACTCAGGAGGCAAAGACATGTGGATACCTTGGTCTGGTTTGGGTGGAGAACTGATACCAGAATGGCCTGGCCCAGCTCTGTTTCTTGCCTTCAGGGTGGGAGAGCTAACCCTCCTGGGGAAGCAAATGGGCTTTATTGTGTTTCCTATCTGTTCACCCTCCCCCTTCCTCCTCATAGAAAGCAAACATACATCCCTGGGCTTGAACTGGGTCCTGATGGTCTGCGGGTCTGGCCACTCCTGGAAGTAACCCAGCCAGGTGTGGTTGGCCACAACTTTAATCCTAGCATGCCTTTAATCCTAGCACAGCCAAGGTCTTTAGGTGTAGAGGTCATTACTT
This sequence comes from Rhizomys pruinosus, assembly GCA_009823505.1. Lineage (NCBI taxonomy): Eukaryota > Metazoa > Chordata > Mammalia > Rodentia > Spalacidae > Rhizomys > Rhizomys pruinosus. Next base: position 1,106,081 of record VZQC01014451.1, read on the forward strand.
TAGAGTTTCTGAGTCAGAAACAAATAACTGACCCAATTACTCCTAAATTCAAAATAGGAAAATTTGCGTTACATCTGGACAACCTCAGTACTGTTTAAATTGTGAAGACTAAAGTGTTATGTTGACTGTTATAAACTTAAGAGTCATATTTTACTCTGATTTAAGTTTTCATCTCTAGAGTTTTCATCAAGGTGCTGATGGAACTGTTTACAAGTAAACTGTCGTGTGAGCTAAAAATTTTAAACATTCCCTTTTTATTATTCTTAGAAGATTCACTGGTTTCTTTTCATAAGCAAAAAGTACCTCTTCTTAAAATTGCACTTTGCAGAAGTTTCACTGCTTTTCCATTGAGTTTGAGTTAGGAGCTATTACCTTGTAGCAGATCAGTATTAACATCTAGCTGGTTCACCAGAAGAACAGAGGCTGACCATGGGGCTGTCCATGTGGATGCTGGTCACACTGACTGATGGAGAGGTATTTTTGTGGCATTGAGGTGGCAACCTCAAAGACATGTAAAGACTGAATTGAATTTTATGCTAATGTGAAATCTTGGCAGAGGACATTTTAATAAATAAATGCCTTCAAAGTATTTAAAATATTCTTCCATATCCCCAAATGTAAAATGCAACATGACAGATTTTATGTGTCTGACACTGTATCTGGGAAGAGTTGATTTAGACAAGCCACTCTACCAAAGAATCTCTTGAGAGGCCAAAAACTGGAGGAAAATCTTTAATAAGAGATCATTACATCAAGGAAAAAGTACAGAATACAACAGAGACAGTAACAGAGACAGATCGATGCATTGGGCCAAGCACACTCCCATGGGACAGGAGGGCAGCAGCCCCAAGGTCCCATTTTCTCCCACTTTTATTTCCAGTTAGGGGATTTCCACTGTGATTACAGTGACCCTTTCTCTGATCGGTGGATTCTTGGTGGTTGCAGAATAGGCAGTCTTTCATTGGATTAGTCCACCTGTTCTGCACCTCTTTGTTTGAAACAATGGCTGTGTTTAGCAGTATGAAGCCCCTTAGAGAGTAATAGGCTCCTTAGGGGATGAGAAGCACTCCTACAGGGATGGGAAAGTTCATCCTGACCTCAAGTAGCTCTGGGAACTAATAACTCAAGGTGGGAGGGAGTAACTATGGGAACCAGACCTGCTTCAACTAGATAGTTGCTCCTGCATGGTTAATCCTTTCCTTTGGATTAACTTCTTTCTGACCTGGTCCTAACAGAAGTAAGGGCAGATTTAGGCCCTTCACAATCTGCCATTGGAGGCTTGAGAGGGCTACTTGAATCCTCATAGACATAGCCTTTGGCCCAGAAGGAAAAATTAAAAAGTTGCTGTGTGAAGCTGTTTCACATTGACCGTTTGCATCCCTGCCATAAAGCAAGTGGCATGGTTACCTGAGTGGATATAGAGGGTGTTTAGTCCTGAGATGTTTGAAACTAAGAGCTCAATTTTCATTGAGCATTTTTTGATTTTTTTGCAAACTATTTTATTTGAGATAACTGTCCCATCTTTTTACACAGGAAATAAATGTTAATTACTTAGTAAACCCACACAATTAAGGGTTAATCTGTTTATGAATGTTATGTCTCATGGTATCAAAGGGATATAAAAAGTGAAAAATGTTAAAAGATATTTTTAGTAAGGATTTATGTGAAGATGATGAAAAAGTTTATGTAGGTGATAAAAGGTGTTGTGACAGGTAAAAAGGACACTATATAAATAAGCTCAATTTTGTAAGGTTCAGTCAACTAGCTTAAAAATCAAAATGCATATGTAGTCAAGGTTTGTGTAAGATTGTTCAGTTTTTGTCCAACCTTTATATGCATATCACATGGCACTTCAAGGTATAGAAAAATAAGATACCTGTATTAAATTAAATTGCTATAAACACTCAAGCAAGTTTACTAGTGGCCTGGATAGGATTGTGAATATACAGAGTTGTTAATTTTCAGTCCTCTCCTGGCTTGAGCCCGACTCCCTGTTACAGGTTTGGATTAAATGGGCACAGGCAAATGGTGAGTGTATTAGTCATTTTTCTGTTGCTGTGATAAAACCACCATGATCAAGTGAACTTATAAAAGGAAGAGTTTATTTGAGCTTATGATTGATTGACGTTTCCAGGGAATCAGAGTCCATTGCAATGGGAGGCATGGTGGCTGGGGCTGGAGCAGCAAGCTGAGGTTCACATCTCTCAGTAAGCACCATCAAGAAAGAGAGGGAGAGACTAGATACTACAAGATTTATTAAATGCACTAAGCCCTCCCCCAATGACATACTTCCTCCAGCATGGCCACACCTTCTAAGACCTTCCAGAACAGTGCCACCAACTGGAGACAAAATATCTGAACACTCAAGCCTATGGGGGACATTTCATTCTAACCTCCACACTCCAATCCCTGGTCCCCAAAGGCTCATGACCATATAAAATGCAAAATGCATTTAGTCCAACCTTAAAAGTCCCCATAGTCTTTACCAGTTTCAATTCCATTCAAAAGTCTACAGTCCAAAGTCTCTTCTGAGACTCAGGCTAATCTCTTAACTGTAAGCTCCAGTAAAATCAAAAGACAAATTACATACTCTCAATGTACAGTGGAACTGAATATACATGCCCCTTCCAAAAGGGAGGAATACAGCCATAGTGAGGAAATACTGGACCAAAACAAGACCAAAAACCAGCAAGGCAAACATCAAGTCCAGTCGCTCAATGTGCGACTTCTGGGAATTTATTTCCAAAGAGCTTAGACAGCTCAGCTCTTGCAAGATTGAGTGCAACATGGATCTCTTCCTTAGGCTGGTACCACTCCCTGTATGCAGCTCTCCTTGGCAAACATCTCACAGCTCTGGCATCTCAAATGTCTTCTTGGGGTCTCTGCTGCCAACCAGGCTTCACATTCACAGCTTCACTCAATGGCCTATCAGGGCCTTCTTTATTCAGGGACACTCCTGTTGCACACTTCCTGGCCTCTGTTGCTCCCTGAAACCACAGAGAAAGAACTGATAACCCCTTCACTCTTGTTTCCTTCGTGCCTCTAAAGCCATCACCACGTGAATGAAATTGCCGAGTTCGGCATGGACTCTGTCCTACTTTAACCACATTTGCAACTTTTCTATGTCCTGGACTTGTTGGAGTAGAAAGCCCTTTCAGTATTTTACTTTGAGAAGTTGGAGACTTAGCTGGGTGTGGTCTTTCCCTAAAAGTACTGTTTCTGTTGTTTACTTGTAAATCTGGAGGCCTCTCCTTAATCATTTTAATCTCACTTTTTTCATTGTTTACTTGTAAATTGCTAGGCCTCTCCTTAATCACTATAATCTCCTTATCAAAAGGAACCTCTCCTTCATATGCCTTGGCCCCACCTTTAATCTTCCTAGTGCACTTTTCAGATCCAAACTGTACATTTCTTTCCATGTTTCTTTCCGCCCAATCTGCTCTTCTTCACTGTAGATCTGTACACTATTCACCATTGATAGCCATGCCACCATTTCTACATTAGGCTGTCTTGAAATATCACCACCAAACACATCAGTCCATTGCTTTTCATCTTTGCATCAGACAAGCATTTGGGCTGTGGGCACACTGTGGCCACACTTTTTGACAAAATATTCCAGTTGCTGCCTAAGTCTTTATTTTCCTATTGAACTACATGTTTTTCAGCAATGCTTTCTTCCAGGTTTCTACTAGTATGGCCCATTAAGCTCTGCTTACAGTAGTCAACATCTTTTCTAGGCCAAAGTTCCAAAATCTTCCACATTTCTCCAAACACCCACATGGTCTGTGGGTGTTCTCCAAACACCCACTGACCATGTGGGTCTTCACAGCCAACACCCCACTCTCTGGTACCAAATAACTGTATTAGTCACTTTTCTGTTGTTGTGATAAAACCACAATGACCAAATGAACTTATAAAAGGAAGAGTTTATTTGAGCTTATGATTGATGGTTCCAGGGAATCAGAGTCCATTTAAATGGGAGTCATGGTGTCCAGGGCTGGAGCAGCAAGCCAAGGTTCACATATCTCAATGAGCACCCTCAAGAAAGAGGGAGAGGCTGGAGACCACAAGGCTTGTTAAATGCACTAAGCCCGCCCCCAATGATATACTTCCTCCAGCATGGCCACACCTTCTAAGACCTTCCAGGACAGTGCCACCAACTGGGGACAAAATACTTAAGCCTATGGGGGACATTTCATTCAAACCACTACAGTGGGTTACCTATGGCTACTGAAAAGTGTACTTTATGTTTCTTGCAAGAGTTGCTTTTGATATTTCCTTTAACCTAACCAGATAATTTGGCTCCAAAGCAAGATTTTATCTTCCTGAACCAGCTGCATGCAGTCCAAGAGAAGACAGTTAGGATGGACTTGGTAATCCTTACCAGTTTATTTCCTATCTTCTATTATGTGTTACAACCCCTGTCTTTCTGGTAAAACTATAAATCAGGATAGGGGGTCTGAGAAAGAAAGATTGTTCCCATTTGTAGTAATTGTAGTGAACAGTTTTACATTTAAAATAAGCCTGAATTTGTTTAATTCAATCTTGGAAGTTATGCCTACTTAATGTATGGTGTTAAGTCCCTCCTCCAGTCAGTGTTATACAAGGCTGCTTGAACTTTTGTCTGAGCCTTATCTAGAATATTATACAGTAGTTAAATGTGTTAGGCTGGTGTAACTTAGCCTTTCTGTATGGATAACCACTGTACATAATGCCCATACCAATTTGGCTGAAAACAAAAGTTGGTTAATCTGGGGTAACTGTATGGACCAAGAGAAAAATATAACCAAAAGATAAGTAATCATTATATTTCCTTTAAATTCTGAAAGGTTGTGCCTCCAAACACTAGATTTTAAGTCATTTAAAACCATATGTGATTTATTGTTATCAAATAACAAAGTTTCTTCTCTCTATTTAAGCAACTACGTAAGGGAAAACTCACATCCACCATGACTACTGATGTTTTCTGGAAAGCAGATGCAGAATCCAGACAGCATGGACAAATGAACAAAAGAAGAAGCCCAATAATGGATGCTTTGGAACCTCTGGTTGAGAAATTCGAATGTATTTTAAGGGTTTTTTGTTTTTGTTTTATAATTCACCCTGTTCCTTTCTTGGTTCCCTGCCTAGAAAATGTACCTGGCTACTCTCTACTTCACAGGCACTAGTCAAGGATTTTGTGCTACCTGTAACTATACTTTTGGGGGTCTTTTAACATAGATCCACTGAGCAGGGGTACCCCAGTCGCCAACTCCTATGCCCCTTTTCAGCATGGAAGAAGTCAGAGCGATTGGCACCCCAATTCCCTCTTGGCAATTGGGGTAACCTCCTCAGAGAGTAATGTGATAAAAGTAGGAGCTAAAAATTGGCTTGGCAGTTTAGGGTCAAGACCCCCCCCCAAAAAAAAGAGCCACGTTCTTTCTCAGTTGAGAGCTGAGGACTTCCTGGATCTGCCAGTGGACTTCTGGTTGCTCTGACTCTTGGCACATGCATCCCTAACTCACTTGTCAGATTTATTGACCAGTAGGTAAATTCCACTAAAATCATGGTGCTAAGGACCCAATACAACCCCCTAGGAGAGATCATTCCATCTTGGAGACACCAACTATGGTTCACTCTTGTGAACTTCCTTCAAGGATTTTAAGGCCACATAAGGAGAGGGAGAGATGAGTTTGGAACCCAGGTTTTCCTCATTCTGCCTGACCCCCTACCAAGTCCTCAATACACGTCTAAATGGTGAACTTGGTGACATTATTAAAGGCCCCTGGTCGCAACAGTTTATTAACTACACGTTGACCTTTGGTTCTCAAGTTATCTCCCTTAACTCTACCCACCCCAAGGTCATAGCCTTTGATACTACCTTTCTTTCACAGGTGTGGTCTAAGCTAAATTCCATTTTCGATCCTGCTACATTGGTCACTTGGGGCATCCTCTACCTCCTGGCCTTTCTCTGCCTTTTTCTCTTCAGGTGTCTGTTTCACTTTGCTTGCAGCCAACACCAAGTCAAGAAACAACAGCCCAGGTCCTCTCAGCAATAGGGACTCTGAATGCACCCCTCCCAATGAGATGATTCGCATCTGGCTCTCATACATCCACAATTCATGGGAATAAGCTTGTCTCTCCTCTACGTGGTACCACTCCTGGCCTCTTTCCCCAGTGGGCCATTCAAAGACTGGTAAGACCCTGCAAAACCAGGGCAACCTAACACAGACACAGTCAAATGTCAGTATGCCAGAGGTGCGGTCAAAATGTTAGGGCATAGCACCTGAGCTCCCACTGGACCGCTCCTCATGCAAAATTAAATACAAATTGTGGAGATGTAGTGTAGCCAGTATGCTGAGAATTATACATGCACAGAGCTTGTCCCTCATCAACTTAACCTGCCCTAGGCAGGTGAGACCATACAAGCAGTGTTGCAGACCTGGCCAATCAGAAGTTGGAATGAGAACAGTACATAACCCCTAACCCTGCCTCCCAATAAATGAGTCCATGACAGCTCGCCCTCTGTCTGTGTTCACCCAACTCCCAGCATCTGTGTTTTGATTCTGTGCCTCTCACCCCCATTCCTTCAGTCGGACCCTGAAATTCCCCAGCAGGCCTGGGGGATTGACTACCAAGGTTTGTCTCGATTGTTTGCAATATATTCATAATAAATACTGCTGTACCTACCTCAGAAAATGATGTAAGTAATGGCAAAACACAAGTAATTGGCTGCATATGCAAAGATTCCACCAGGAAATCTATTGACTCTTGTAGTTGTACCTGGTCCGGAACTCCTGAAGACATAGGCTGACAATGAGTTAAGTACTCCAAATTAGCTCTTTGCTCCATCTTATGAGTGGTTCATTTGATTTCTTTCTTCTTTGTTGTTTGAGTAGTTTATATATTCTGTAAATCAATGTTTTGTCAGATATATCTGCAGTGAAGGTTTCCTCCCACTGTGTTAGTTTTCTCTTCCCTTCCTAGATTGTTCCTTTTTCTGTACAAAAGCCTTTTAGATTAATGAGGCTCCATTTGTGAATTGTCAGCCTTATTTCCTGTGCAGCAGCTGTCTGATTTAAGAATACATTTCCTACACCTGTGCTTGTAGGCTGCTGCCAACTTTTACTTCTAAAACCTTAAGAATTTTTTATTTCATGTTGAGGTCTTTGATCCATTTGGAGTTGACATTTTTTTAATTTTTTTATTAGTTTTATTTATTTCTGTATGTGTATGAATGTACTGTCTGCATGCAAGTCTGTGCACCCGTGTCGTGCAACGCCGCGGAGTTCAGAAGAGGGTCTCAGATTCCTCTGGAGCTGGAGTTCTCCTGGAATTGGAGTTTCAGACGGTTCTCAGCCGCCATGTGGGTGCTGGGGATCGAACCCAGGTCCTCTGTAAGAGCGGTCGGCACTGTTAACCGCTAGGCTATCTCTCCAGCCCCTGGAGTTGACTTTTGTGCAGGACAGAGTTAGGGGTTTAACTTTATTTTTCTACAGTGGCGATACAGTTTTGCCAATACCATTTGCTGAAGATGCTGTCTTTCCTCCATTGTGTCTTCTTGGCCCCTTGTCAAGTATGAGGTAGCTCATATGTTATGTGCTCAAGTTTGGATCTTCAGTTTTGTTCTATTGGTCCACAGGTCTGTATTTTACCATTACCAAGCTATTTTTATGACTATAACCTTGTAGTATTGTTTGAAGTTTGGTATAGAGATCCCCCTGTTTTTTTTTTTTTTGTTTGTTTGTTTGTTTGTTTTTTTTTTTTTTTTTCTGGCTCAGAGTTGCTTTGGCTATTTCTGGTCATTTGTTTACCCATATGAAAATAGGGATTTTTTTCCCTAAGCCTGTGATGAAAATCTTGTCAATTTTAACTGAGATTACCTTGAATCTGTATATTAATTTGGGTGGAATGGACATGTTTACTATCTTAATTTTTCCAATCCATGAACATGTGAGGTCTTTCCATCTTCTGATGTCTTATTCAATTCCCTTCTTCAGGGGTTTAAATTTTTTTGTAGAGATCTTTTGTGTCCTTTGGTTATGTTTGTTCCTAGGTACTTTATTGTTTTTGAGGCTATTGTGAATGGGAAGGTCTCTTTGTTTTCCTTCTTCAGTTGCTTGTTGTTGGTGTAAAGAAAGACTACTGATTTTTCTAGGGTAATTTTTATCCTGCCACTTTACTGAAACTCATAATAATTTCTAGGAGCTTTCTGCTGGAGTTTTTAGCATCCCTTAGGTAAACTATCATATCATCAGTAAAAAGGGATAGCTTGTCTTCCTCTTTTCTAATTAGTACTCCTTTAATTTACTTTTCTTGCCTTATTTCCCTGGCAAGTGTTTCAAGCCCTATATTGAAGAGGAGTGGTGACAGAGTGCAGCCTTGCCAAGTTCCTACATTTAAGGGGAATGCTTCTGTCTTTTCTCCATTTAGGATGATGTTGGCTGTGTGTTTCCTGTATATGGCATTGATTACATTGAGGAAAGATCCCTCCAATCCAATTCCCTCTGGGACTTTAAGCATGAAGGGATGCTAAATTTTGTCAAAGGCTTTTTCTGTTCTGTGTCAAGTGAGATGATCATGTGGTTTTTGTTTTTCAGTCCATTTATGTGTTTTGTGATAATTATTGGTTTTCATATGTTGAACCATCCTGGCATTTCTGATATGAATCCAACCTAGTTGTGGTGGATTATCTTTTTGATACTTGTATCATTCTAAACAATTAGAGTAATAATGGTTATTAGTCATTTTGAAATGTTTTATAGAATTCTGCCATGAAACCATCTGGGCCTGAGCTTTTATTAGTTGGGAGGTTTCTTATTACATTTTCAATCTCTTCGTATATTTGGGTCTGTTTAAGCTGTCATTCTCTTCTTGGTTAAGCTTTGGTGATTCCCAGGATTTCAGATTTTCATCCATTTCTCCCAGGTTTTTGAATTTAGTAGATTATAAGTTTTAGAAGTATTCCCATTTGATTGTCTGGATATTTTCATTGTGTGTTGTGATATTTCCACTTTCATCATGAATTCTATTGATTTGGAGTTGCTTTTTCTTTCTTTTGGTTAACTGGGGTAGAGATCTGTCGTATCTTGTTTATTCTATCAAATAACCAAACTTTGGATTCATTGATTTTTTTTTTTGTATTGTTTGCTTTGTTTCTTTTTCATTGATTTCTGCTCTGATTTTGTTATTTCTTCCTGTCTGCTCTGCTTAGGGTTCATTTGTTCTAGTCTCTCAAGTGTTTTTATTTTCAGTGTTAGATTGTTCACTTGTGCTCTTTCTGTTTTTTTAATGTAGGCAGCCAGGGCTATAAACTTCCCCCCTTAAGACTGCTTTTAAAGTATCCCATAGGCTTTGTTGGTTGTATTATTATTGTCTTTCAGTTCCAGAATTTTTTTTCTTTCTTTCTTTCTTTCTTTCTTTCTTTCTTTCTTTCTTTCTTTCTTTCTTTCTTTCTATCTTGACCTATTCATTATTCCAGAGTGTGTTGTTTAGTCTCCATGTGTTCTTGTAGATAGTAGGGCTTATCCTGGTGTTGATATTGAGCTTTATTGCACTGTGGTCTGATAGAGTGAATGAAATTATTTCAATCTTTTGTATTTGTGGAGGTTTTTTTTTTCTGTGACCCAGAATTTGGTCAATCTTGCAGAATGTTCATTGGGTTGATGAGTATTAAGTGTATTCTCTGGTGTTTGGGTGGAATATTTGGTAGATGTTTGTGAGGACCATTTGGTATATTGTATTGTTCATTTCAGATGCCTCTCTGTTTATTCTTTTTCTGGTTGACCTGTCCAAAGGGCTCAGTGAGGTATTGGTATCCCCTACTATGCATGTGCTGGGGTTAATCTGTGCCTTAAAGTCCTGAAGAATTATCTTTATAAATTTTCTTGCACCATAGTTTGGTGCATATATATTCATGATTGTGAAATCGTCTTGGTTGTTTGTTCCTTTGACAATGATGGAATGGCCCTATTTGTCTCTTCTGATTTCTTTTATGAAGTCTATTTTGTCAGATATTAAAATAACAACACCTGCTTTCTTTTGGTACCATTTTCTTGGAATATTTTTTCTATCCCTTCAGCTTAATTTGGTGCCTATCCTTGAGAGTGAGATGGGTTTCTTGTAGACAGCATATGGATAGGTTCTGTTTCCTAATCCATTCTCCCGATCTATGTCTTTTGATTGGGGAGTTTACTCCATTAATATTTTAGGCTATAATTGAAAGATGGATGTTGTTTTCATCTTATTTTTGATTTGCATTTTTGGTCTAGGTTTCTACTTTTGGAGATATGCTTATATTAATTTCTCTTGCTAGATATCTGGGGATAATTGCTCCTCTCTTCTGTCCTTTGAATTACATCAAGTATTCTCTGAAGGGTTGGTTTTGAGACATATATTCTATCATCTTGTTAATGTTATAGAAAAAATTTCTCTCTCCTTTAACTATAATAGACATTTTTGCTGGGTATAGAAACCTGGGTTGGCATCTATAGTCCTTTAACACGGGGAATGCTTCGCTCCATGTTCTTCTTGCTTTCATGTATGGGTTTGTCTTTTTGAGTTTGGGGAAATTTTCATCTATTATTCTGTTAAAGATCTGATCAATTCCATTCTCTTGGGATTCTTGTCCTTCCTCTATTCCTGTGATGTCGAGGTTTGATCTTTTTATAGTGTCCCACAATTCCTGGTTGTTCCACTTTTCTGTATTTTTAAATTTTTCATAATATTTACTTGAGCTTTTTAGTTGTTCTTTGTTATCTTCCAGGTCTGATATTCTTTTCTCTCCTTCTTACATTCTACTTCCGAGGCTTTTTTTCTGTTCCTTTCCTCTTGATTGGATGAATGTTCAATTTCCCTTTTTCATTGCATCCTGAGATTTCTTTTTTTTTAAGTAATTTCTTTTTTATTTTTTAATTTTATTTTTTATTTTACCTTATTTTTTACTTTATTTAACTTATTTATTTATGTGTATGAATGTACTATCTGCATGTAGGTTTGTGCATCCGTGTCATGCAATGCCACAGAGGTCAGAAGAGGGTGTCGGATTCCCCTGGAACTGAAGTTCTCCTGGAATTGTAGTTACAGATGGTTCTCAGCTGGCATGTGGGTGCTGGGGATCGAACCCAGGTCCTCTGCAAGAGCAGTCAGCACTCTTAACCACCAGGCCATCTCTCCAACCCCAAGATTTCTTTTTTGGGAGGTTTAGGGGGGTTCTTAGCCTGAGTCTTTAACTGCAGCTCTATTCCTCCAGCCCCATCCTGAGATTTCTTTAGTACTTCCACTTCCTTTTGGAGGTTTTCAATCTCTTCCTGTGGCTCCTTGCTTCACTGGGTGGTTTCCTTTTTCAGTGTTTCTACTTCCTTCCAGAGTTTGTCATTCTCTCCCTCTAGGTCCTTCTTGAGTTTTTCATTCTCTCTGCTTATTTCTCTGACTTGTTCTTTATATTCTTTGATTTCATTAAATATGTCTGCAATTGTTCCTCTAAGATCTGTGACCTTGGCCACCCCCAGGGAGATCCCACTGTAGGAATCTCCACAGGGTTGGTAGATCTTGGTGTGGAAGTATCTTGCACCTTTCCCATGTTGTCCCTTTGTCATGCCCCTGGCATGTGGGTTTTCCTTTGCCTGTATTCCAATGTGAATCCCAAAAGACTCTTCACTGTGTTGAAGGCTTGTTTTGCTTGCCTCCTTCAGATGCCTTCATTTGTTTTTCTCCTTGTTTATGGAGTGTTGATTTGTCTAGGTTTCAGTCTTTCAATTTTGTTTATATATTGGAAGTCTAATTCACTCTTCCCTTTCTGTTCTGAAGGTTCTCCAAAAAATCTGGTAGGGAACAACCCAGTTGGTACTCTGCTGAGTACTGTGCTCACTCTGCTTCCTGCCAGTCAGTTTCTGTAGGTTGTTTCTAGGACTTGGTGATGAGTGGCTAGAAGTATATCAGGTTTACTGTTCCATTTATTTCCTTGCCTTGTGCCCAGAATCACTATTGTGATCGCACATGGACACTGCCTCAGCAATTCCAGTGTGGGGGGGTGCCTTGCTTAGAATGCCCCAGTACTCTGTGCTTCAGGTGGTCCTGGGAAATCCCCGATCTAAGCTCTGTGCACTCACGTTTCACAGTAGAATCAGGCCCAGGTTTTATACCAGCTAGCAGGGTGACGCCACCCCCACAGCCACACAAGACAATGTTACAATTATCCAACAATCCAATGGTACAAGTATCCAACAACCCAATCATACAATTATCCAACAATCCTTCTAGCTGAAGCACCAGGCTCCTATCTGTGCTTCAGGTGGTCCTGGGAAATCCCCAATCTAAGCTCTGTGTACTCAAGTTTCACAGTGGCAACAGGTCCACGTTTTTTTTTTTTTAAATTTTTTTTATTATTTATTTTTGTATGTGTATGAATGTATTGTTTGCATGCAGGTCTGTGCACCCGTGTCGTGCAATGCCGCGGAGGTCAGAAGAGGGTCTCAAATTCCCCTGGAACTGGAGTTCTCCTGGAATTGGAGTTACAGACGGTTCTTAGCCACCATGTGGGTGCTGGGGATCAAACCCGGGTCCTCTGCAAGAGCGTCAGTGCTCTTAACCGCTAGGCTATCTCTCCAGCCCCAGGTCCACGTTTTATACAAGTTAGCAGGGTGACTCTACCCCCACAGCCACACAATACAATGGTACAATTATCCAACAATCCGATGATATACTTATCCAACAATCCACCTGGCTGAAGCACCTTGCTCCTACCTGTGCTTCAGGTGGTCCTGAGAAATCCACAATCTAAGCTCTGTGCACTCCATGTTTTGTGTTTTTTTTTTCTAAAAAAAAATTTGTGCTATCTATCAATCCCCCTAATCCCTCCTCAGGCCTATTCTCCCATTCTCCACCCCATTTAATTCATCCTAATATACTGACACTATTTAACCCTTCATATAATTGAATTCTGAGTAAGTTGGCAGATCACTCCTTCCAGCCATCATATCTCCAGACAGCTTCCAGCTCCTTCAGGGTTTGTGACACACTCAGGATGTGGTTTGCTGTTGCCCCCCCCCCGCCCCATATTCCTTCCTCAGGCTTATTCTCCCATTCTCCAACCCATTTAATCCTTCCTAAAATACTGTTGCCTTTTCTCCCTTCATTCCACTGCTTTCTGAGCAAGTCTGTAGGCCACTCTTTCCAGCCATCGTATCTCTAGAAAGGTTCCAGCTCCATCAAGATTTGTCACACACTCAGGATGTGGTTTGCCACAGTGTGCCTGGCACAATAATAAACAGCCAAGTCCTCAGATGTCAGGCTGCTCAGCTCCATGTAGGCTGTGCTGGAGGATGTGTCTCTGGTCATTGAGACCCTTCCCTGGAACTTCTGGGCATAATTCGTGTTGCCGTTGTAAGGGTTAATATATCCGATCCACTCCAGGCCCTCTCCAGGCCTCTGCTTCACCCAGTGCATACCGTAGTTTGTGAATGTGTAGCCAGGAGACTTGCAGGACAACTTCATTGAGGCCCCAGGCTTCTGCAGCTCAGACCCAGACTGATGAAGCTGGACCTGGGAGTGAACACCTGTGGAGAAGATGCATAATGGTTGAGATTTTTCACATGAAACTATGGCACAGACCAAAGAATAAGTATGTCTTTACCTGTGACTGCAGCCATCAGGAAGAAAATGATCCAGTTCCAGGACATGGTGAGGACCTGTGCACTCATGCACTGTGAGGGCATGATTGGTGCTGTGGTAATTTGGAGTAAAGAGATCCGTGTATTTACCAAGACAGAAGTGGATCATTTGCATATTCATGCTTCAGAGTTATTCTATACAATTCATGATGCAGATTGTGAAGGAGTGGTTTGAGGACACCTGGATCATGCATCACTATGCTGATGTCTCATGTAGGCCTCTCACTATGGTTCTTTTTTCTTTTTTTTCTTTTTTTTAATTTTATTTATTTATTTATGTATATGAATGTACTGTCTGCATGTAGGTTTGTGCACCCGTGTCGTGCAATGGTCAGAAGAGGGTCTCGGATTCCCCTGGAACTGGAGTTTTCCTGGAATTGGAGTTACTGATGGTTCTTAGCCACCATGTGGGTGCTGGGGATTGAACCCGGGTCCTCTGTAAGAGCAGTCGGTGCTCTTAACCTCTAGGCCATCTCTCCAGCCCCCCCCCCTGTTTTTTTGGTCTTTTTGAGACAGGGTCTCCTTGTAGCCCCACCTGGCTTGAAACTCACTCTGTAGATCAGGCTGGCCTTGAACTCACAGAGATCAGCCTGCCTCTGCCTCTTGGTACTGTAAAGCAAGACCATGTTCTCAATTCTCACATAGCTCAGGTAGTTCAGGAACTGGAACCAGATGAGAATCTTTTAAGCTGTCACCCTTGGCCTGCAAGATAAGCACAGCAGTACAATACTCAGGAGAATATTCTAGGAACAACCAACTGCTTTCTAATTGGATTTATGGTCCACATCATAGTTTAGAGTTCATAACTAGCACTGATAATATTTCTTAGTCAAATTTGCAGCCATTTCCCATCAGTGTCTAACTCCATCACTCCACCAATTAATCTTCTATTCAACCCTATGTTTTGTTTTGTTTTTAACATTTTTATTTTAATTTTTATTGAGAACATTTTCTACAACATTTCTTAATCAAATTTAGACTCATTACCCCATCCATGCCCACCCCTCATGCCCCCTCCCCCCATCAGAGCTCATGGATTCTGTCATACACAAGTCCTGTCTTGCATATTTTTCTCAGTCTTTTATGAGCTTTATGGTGCACAGGTTTATTGTTTTGGTCAGTTTTAGAATAGGTTTTTCTCTCTCTTTTTTTATTCCCATTTGATTTTATATTATTCCAAAGTATGCATACATACAATCCACACATAAATCAAAGTTACAAAATCTGAAAATAAACTATAAGTTAACTCCAAAGCACATTTAGAGATTTATATTCTAACAGTAAAGTAGCATGCATGTAAAAAGAAGTATAACTTTACATTCCCTCTTTTTTTCTACTCAGTCAAGTTTTGTATCAGATGCCTTTTGTTACATGTTTATCCACTGGAGTCTAGTCAGCCTATCTGCAGATGGTAAGGAAGGGCAGCTACTCTCCCTCAGGCAGCAGTAATCAATCCCCAACATATCTCAGGTTCCACTGTACAAAAGACAGTGGAAAGATTGTAAGAGCCATGGTTGATCCATGAACATAGGGAAACAGAGGTTTCATACCCTTGGAAGCAACAGTACCATAAAGCACAGAACCCATGGCCATAATCAGACAGACATGGAAAAAATTTACAATCTCTACGTCTGACACAGCTTGAGTTGCTGTTTTTGTTCTTTTTCTTTTGAATTGTCATATAGGTTAAACTACTAATTGAATGGGGTGGATATGTGTTTGGATTTATTTCTCTGGGGACCAGCATTTTCTCAGGGAATTGAATCTGCATTTAGAGATGGGACTGTCTGTAGTAATTACACAGGTAGAACTTAGGAACAGAGTAAGAGGAAAAGCAACATAGGTAGATGCAGCAGAGGACAGAATTGCAGGTGGAATAAAATGAGACCTGTTGTTTTAAGACTTCAAATTACAAAGAGGGAAGTCAAAAGGGGCAAAGAAGTTCATGAGAATTGAATATTTTTCAGTCTGGCGAGATATTTTACATTTGCTCTTTCGACTATAAATTCTAATTCGTAATGCTGTGAATTGTTTGAGAATGTACAGGATTTATGGGATATTACATGAATTCCTTCCTCCTTTTGACCCTTATTTGTCAGTACCTGGGATGAAATATAATTATCAGAAATTGGTTTTGGACCCATGTCTCAGTGGGTTGGAGCATTCTCTGATCATGCAGAGGACCAGGTTTGATTACCAGCATACACATGGTACCTAGCAACTATTTGTAATTCCAGTTGCAGAGATTCCCACATCCTTTATCACCTCCACTGACATTAAATTACACTAGTGCACACCCATACATGCATGCAATATGCTCGCAGAAAAATAAAAATAATAAAATATTTTAAAGGATTACTGAGTGATTGATGGAGTCCTGTGCCCACCCTTGTCAGGGACGAACTCTTGGAATAGGAATCACTCAGTTCTTCAAGGAGCGGAAGACTCTATCATCTTTGAGGGTGTGATCCCTGGTAGATGATCATGTTCCAGAGGAGGAGGTACACCCAAGAATGTTTGGGAAACACAAATTGAAGGCAAGTGAATAAATAAGGAACATAAAATTGGGTAAGCATGGAGGGTGGGGAAGGATGGGTCAGGGAAGAGACTGGAAGTGGAAAATTGTGAACAAATTCATTCTGTGAAATGCTTAAATAACAACATTTAAAATATAATTTCATGGAAAAATATGTGGGCTCACAAGAAAAGTGACTCAGGGGTTTAATCTATGTTTATAGTATATAAGTTTCCTCCTAAATAGGGAAGATTTGAAACATGTAAATACATACTTGTCACCAGTCTCAATACACACTATTTACTTGTTCCAGTACACATGTCCAAATTTTGACTTCAGTAAGGAATCTGAGAAGAGATTCTGCCTTGATTGTCCTGGATAAAATTTACCATGCCCACAGGAACTTCCTAACATCTGACCTTAGTGACTAAGTTCGAGATGTTTGTGTGCTCCTTTTGTTATATTGTGCATTGTGCTCTCAAGAAAATCTGATATCTTTTTTTTTGAAAATCTGATATCTTATACAAGATATTTCTGACACCTAGACTACATCCTAAGTATAGAATCCACGGAGAAGAAAGTCTTCAGGGAGCGGTTTTATGCAGAAAGCACTACATACTCATTCAAAGCCTTTCCAACCACCAACCACACCTGTTTAGGCCAACTCTGCATTCACCGTGTGCTGAGCACCTCCCACTGGTAATAAGTGCACACACAGGGAAAATTGTTTCTGAGCTCCCCTCGCTGTGTCTCTAGCAGAGTAATATATGTGGTAGTCTCCTCAGTTCTCAGATTTTATTAGCATGAAAACGTTGCTTGTTGCATCATCTCTGGAGGTGGTAAGTCTGCTTTTCACAGAGGCAGCATTCTATCAGTTTTCATTCTAATGTTAATAAGCCTCCCTGAGAACCCTCCATCTGCAGTTCACACTGAACAAAGGCAAACAGAGA
Organism: Rhizomys pruinosus; assembly: GCA_009823505.1. NCBI lineage: Eukaryota > Metazoa > Chordata > Mammalia > Rodentia > Spalacidae > Rhizomys > Rhizomys pruinosus. The sequence continues at coordinate 1,123,195 of VZQC01014451.1, forward strand.
ATCCTGAAAAGGAAACTATTACACAGGTCCACTGTCCCTCTCATCCATGTCCACTCACATACTCAGTGTCTTCTTCTCCATAAATTAAAGTGTAAACAGCATCAACGAAACACAGCTGAGCACCAACTTCATATTCAGTGGTCTGCATTCAGTGATGGTCACTGAATGGGAACACCTGGGAATCCAGACTGAGGTAGTGAGGTTCTCTTTTATATAATGTGAGTTCTGGAGTTCTGATAGTGCTTAGGGTAGTCATGAGTATTCTTGGGGATTATTAGTTATACTTTACCCAATAAAACCCTTTTCTCCTTCCAAATTTGGAAGGAGAAAAGTGTTTACAATGACTAAGAAAACAGTTCTAGAAGTTATCTCATTGGCCTGGGTTGCATTTTTCACAGTGTTCTGTGAATCAACACCAGAAGGACAAGGCTTTGGGAAATATAAATGTTTGAATTTGTGATCCATGATAATTGAAGATTTTGAACATGGTTATATATTTATTGTAATTTAGATGCTTATGTGGTTTGTGCAGGTGACTGTTCAGTAAGCTAAACATTCTTTTCTGATAGTGATGTGTCAAGGGGAAATTCATGTCCCTCACAGGAATGCAGGAAACAAATGAGTGGGCCATGAGAAGAGTGTGGTAGAGAGGTTCCAGGGCCTCTGCAAGTGAATACAACCTAAAGTTGGACCCAGAATTCAATCCCAAGTGATGGTGATTGTTTGATGTTAGCAGGATGTGGATGTCAGCAGGATGTGGATTAGAGACACTGACAGAGCTCACACAACAAAGGATTGTGTTGTCTGCAGTCTCTCTAAAACCATATTTAGGGGAGGTAAAAGCATGAATCATGACACACTGTAGTAAGTCCTATGCCCATTTGAATAGTGTCCATTTTGGTTGATATTTGGTGAGGTCCAAGTCAGTAGAAGTATTCCTATTCCTAGAGTAACATACCTGTAGAGGACACACCCTGAGACATCCTGAGCTACATGGCTGTGGTGGAAATTATTGTAGTTCATGTATCAGTATCAGTAACTTTTGACAATACTATAAAAACATCCTGATTGAATCAACTTAAATCCATGATTTCCCTTTTCAAATAATTTGTATTTCTTTTTTAATATTATTTTTTTATGGGTATTAATGTACTGTGTGCTTGTAGGTTTGTGCAACCATGTCAAAAGAGGGGATCGGTTTCCCCTGGAACTGAAGTCAAAGATGGTTCTCAGCTGCCATGTGGGTGCTGGGGATTAAACCCCAGTCCTCTGCAAGAGCAGTCGGAGTTCTTAACCACTAGGCCATCTCTCCAGCACTAATTTGTATTTCTATAAATGGGAACCGTTGATCAGTGTAGCCTTGGCCTCAGGACCTTTCCTTTAATGTATAGTAAGAGGATTTACAATTTTATCTTCTTTTCTACACTCAACCTTGCTTCAGCTTTTGAAATGTTCAAACTTCTTTCCGCAACAAACAATATATATTAATAATATTTTATGTCCTTGTCTCTAGTTTTTACTCTATTTCACTATAATTTTGGTAAATAGATGAAGCACTTATTGAGTCTCTTAATATTTCCTCCAACAAAAAATTAATTCTTACTTCAAATTCAACATCATTCAAGTTCTCTGGGAATAGACAAGATGCAATCACATACATTGCCAGAATATCATATGAGTGCTTACCAGGTAGGTTTCTAATAGATAATTTGCTTTCTTCTGAATAGCCAGTCCTGTACTGTTCACATTCATCTCAGTAATCTCCTGTACTAGGCTCCTACCAAATCGTCCATTAAGTTCAGTTAATAGTAATCTTTTTATTTTCTAGACCAGAGTATTAAATATTCCATCAGGAAACCATTTCCAAGTTTCTAAGAACCACAGGTTGAGGCTAATCACAGCAGCCATTCCAGTTATTGGTACCAATTCTCTATATTAATTACTTCCTACTATGCAGAGACAAAAATACATGGCAATATCAACATAAAGATGTTGATGGTATGATCCATCATGGTGATGAAATGAGGATGAAAGGAGCTTAATACAGCTACTTGTGTTGCATTGACATCCTAGAAAGACAGATGAATGTTGTGCTTAGATCTCTATCTCATTTTCATTAATTCTAGGAGATCACTTCACAGAAATAGTTCTTTCCACTTTTAGACAGGGTATTCCTGATGCAATTAAGATAATCTGGAATCGGGACTGGAGAGATAGCCTAGCGGTTAAGAGCACTGACGCTCTTGCAGACGACCCGGGTTCGATCCCCAGCACCCACATGGCGGCTGAGAACCGTCTGTAACTCCAATTCCAGGAGAACTCCAGTTCCAGGGGAAACCGAGACCCTCTTCTGACCTCCGCGGCATTGCACGACACGGGTGCACAAACCTGCATGCAGACAGTACATTCATACACATACAAAGATAAATAATAAAAAATAAATTAAAAAAAAAAAGATAGTCTGGAATCTTCCTCACAAGAATGAACAGACTCACACCTATCACAGATATGTGAAGAGCCTCATAGCCTTAGGGATGATACAACTTGTCAAGTGGACAATTAACAAAATTCATTGGAGACCACAAAATGCAGTCGTTGTTTTTACTCACTGAACAAAGTGTAGAGGGAAATATGAGAATGGATTCATGGAGTAAGGAAATCTCTCTGCTAAAATACAAAATGTTCATAGCTGAGCCTTGTGTGTACAGCCCTCAGGAAGAGAAGGGAGAATTACAACCCATTAGGATTTATGTGTCAAGGATTCTGGTCCAGCTTCCTTCATGTTTCACACCAAATCCCATACACTGTCTTCAGGAAATTCCAAGAGGCTCTGCCAACATTCAGATATTAAAAAGCTCACAGGATCTCAGTAGTCTCCTTAGGATCTGATATTGGTGACAGTACCAGTCATTTTTATTTAAAAATAATATTCTGTATTTGTAATCTCGGACTACATACTATATTTTTAACAAAATCAAAAATTGCATTAAATATACCTGAGATTAATATGTATCATAGATACAGAGACATTTTCTGAGAGAGCTATTAGATGGAAAGGCAGTATAGATAATGAACACTCTGCAATAATGTTTATGCTTTTCTTTATTACTCCTCACCATGTTTCTTACACAGTGGTAAATGGTAGTATATACAGCTACAGGTGGCCATTTGTATATTCTGCATGTCCCGGGAATAGTCTATGAGTATGCTGAATATACTATTAATGGACTCTTGTATTTTGTGCTATGTCATCAGATCATTAGGAAAGGGAAAGCAGGGTTTCTTAGAATCCACACTATTCTCTACCTATGTGACCTGTGCTCACATTCCCCCACATGAATCTTTCTGTGGTCTGGAACCCTTGGTTCTCTTTAAGCATTCAGTTTTTGTATCTGGATTCCATAACATAATTGGGATACACTCATGTGCCTCTATAATTCCAATTAACCCCTCAAAATTATAGGGTGTCTCCCTCCCTACTTCCAGAAATATGTGTTGTTTGAGTCTGGGCTGGTTGGGTAAAAGCCTGAAATATAACATATTTTGCAGTTCCACCTAAAAGTTGCAATCATCCTTCTCCCTCATAACAGGGTAAAAATCAGCAAATACAATTGAGTCTTCTAGGAACAACCTAATCTGGAGAGCCCCCATTTTATATAATATGGTTTAACTTATAGCTGTACATAGCATGATCCCAGGAAATAATCTTGTTATCTTGTTCTTTACCCACTTGGAATTTTCCCTGTGTGATTGGAGAGAGAGAGAGAGAGAGAGAGAGAGAGAGAGAGAGAGAGAGAGAGAGAGAAGAAAATAGGCATGAAATAGTGTGGTGTCCAAATCTCTCATTTCCTCCTTAAGGACATGATCCATTTGCTTGACTTCTAAACATTATGATCATCTTTCACATTAAGTATGTTCTCATATGCTGTACTCTAAAGGATCATACAACACTTCTGAGGGCTTCACATACAAGTTGGTAATACATATATTTTAACACATAGACCAGTTGAAGGAAGCAGAATCCTTTAGATACTATTTTGGAGAAAGAAAATGCAGATGATATGGGACCAGATGAAGCTGATATTCCTACTGATTATACTCATACAAATTCTGAAACTACTAGTCCTTTTGCCACATTGAATGTCTGAGAAAATCAACACAAAACCAAGGAAAGACAAGAAGATCTCCATGGTAGTGAAATGTTGTGCATGGAAGAAACCCCTGAGCACATAGGACCCTAATCACCTCCTCCTGAATGCTCTTCTGGGCTGACATTTAAGGCTTCTTTTGCCGTGAGGCACATCTACACCACAGGCACATCTGTGCCCTACAGGAAATTGTGGATAGAATCACACAGTATTCCCACCACAGCGCCTCTCACAAAGTGGTGCACAGCCAACCTGTCCTTGGTACTCACAGAGCCCTAATGCAGGGTGAAATGGTTTTTAGATATGTCTACTTTGTAATAATTCCACTCTTTACTGATGGGTTGTACTTGGTATAGTCACGTTTATAGATATCCCCTACACACAAAAGATTTTATACTGGAGGCTTACATACCAAATTCTACAAACTACCATTCTACATAGAATAAACAGAAAGAGTGTGGGTGAGGCATAGGCTCTTTGAGGACTTAACTGGCCAATAACACAACTCCTACATCAGTTCTTGTGAAAGAAAAACTGAAGACAAATAACCACACTGAGCCATGCTCAGTTTACATCTCTGTAGCACTGACAGCTGGGAAATATCACCAGAAAAAAAAGAAAGAAAGAAGAAAGAAAAAGAAAGAAAGGAAAGAAAGAGAGAGAGAGGAAAGAAAGAAAGAAAGAAAGAAAGAAAGAAAGAAAGAAAGAAAGAAAGAAAGAAAGAAAGAAAAAAGAAAGAAAGAAAGAAAGAAAGAAAGAAAGAAAGAAAGAAAGAAAGAAAGAAAGAAAGAAAACATTTCATCATACTGGTGTAAACAGGGTGAATCCCTTTCAGAAAATGTGCTCAAGGATGCAGAAAACCTGAATTTAATAAAGTTTATTGCTTCATTTTGTTGTGTAATTGGAGATTCAAAAGTGGGATGTTATAACCATGAATATATAACAGTAAATGAATTGGACCTAATCCTATATCTCCATGATAGGGCTGCTGATAAAGTTTCAAAGAGTTTAGTAATCACATTTCATGTCATTTTCCCAGGGTCTTGAATTGCAAAGATAAAATTTGCTGAAAGTGCAAATTTGTGTTGACTGTACTTATCTACACAGAGAATAAATGCATATATGTCAAATTGTATCATAGTACACAAGGTCTTCTGGCTTTAACCACTGGCTAACAGAAACTGATGGAGATTAGTGGCAGCAGAATGAAGAAGACTCAGCAGCACAATCCCAGGAAAATAGTGGATTGGGAGTAGACAGAATATTAATGATTCTCTCATCTCTTAAAAGCAAAATTTCCTCATGCAACAGAGTGTGATGCACATAGAAGGTCACAGCTGGTCAAAATATAGAGAAAAAGAGACTGCAGTCTGCATGCTCCTAATTACAACTCATAAATTAAACTTCAGCCACCCATAGCTCAGTTACCACTGAAGAAGATGGGGCAGAAAAACTGTAAGAGACAGGGTTGGTACATGATCATAGGAAACATAGTCTTCAAGGGCTTTAGGAAATTGTTGATGTGAACTTACAGCAATGGTGACATCATGCACAAGATCCATGCAAATTCTATCAGACAAAACCAAACACAGAACTAGTGAAACAAACAGCAGGCCCCAACCTTAGCTATTGACATTGATTAATGCTACTGATTATTGCTGGGTATGGGAGAGTTTTCTTCAATAAGGGAGTGATGCTAAATAAGATAACTAGACTTCGGTGGCTGAACTTGCACCAATGGAAGTCTGATTACACAAACTTGTCTCAATACATCTTAAAATATATGATAGAAGCCGGGCGTGGTGGCGCACGCCTTTAATCCTAGCACTCGGGAGGCAGAGGCAGGCGGATCTTTGTGAGTTCAAGGCCAGCCTGGTCTACAGAGTGAGTTCCAGGACAGCCTGAGGTCCAGGGAGACCTTGTCTCAAAAAAGGGAAAAAAAAAACAAAAATAGTATATATATATAGATATATATATATATATATATATATATATATATCTGATAGAAATGCTTGATTCATCCATTGGGCATATATAAAGGGGTGTGAATGGAATTGGTGTATGAAATGAACAATTTTTCATACATATATATAAATATATGGAGAATGTTTAGACTGAGAAATATTGTCAATAGATTTATAGTTGACTACAAAATAATGGAAACTATCTTGGCACGAGGAGAGGCATAAACCTTTTCCTGTAGAACTGAAAGTTAACATCTGAAATGACTTCTACATTATAATATTTATGATGGCCAAGAACAGTTTGCAAAGGACTCAGCTCTATGCTTTCTTCCGACAGGTGAATAATGACCAAGAAGGATTTCTGGAAGATGTTGTGAGAGAGACTTACAGGGTTTTGTCTGCTATGTCCACACCTCTGACCTGATGTTCAACTGCAGTTCCCAAGCAATGAATACAACTGACCAAACACTGAAACCTATAGAGCTTGGAATCCTAATAAATATTCTCACAGTTTGATTACCTGAAATATTTGTGTTGAAAGGGAATAATTTTGATCACACAAAAGTCATGTTTTCATCATATATGGATAAATAAGTACTCATATTTAATGTGAATAGTACGTGATATTCAGATACTGCTACTTTTCAATTCACTGATTCACTTCTCAATTCTTTATTTACTCAGCACATCAGCTCTATTACCATAATATCCAGCAAGAAATCCCTGAAGATTTCTTCATACATGGCAAATATTAAACACCATATGGTGAGAGATATCCAGTTCAATATTTTCCAATTCAGAAATTACACAATTAATTGTTCATACGATTATAAGTACCTGCTATTTGACAAAGTGCCCAGCACATACACTGGAGGAAAGATACATCTCAACAAATGAATAGGACGTAGAGTGGTCTTCATTTGTGGAAGATGAATTTTAGACCCGCTTCCCATCACCCTGCCAAAAAGTCACATCCAGTAGGGTTTTGGATTTCATCGTTGAGGGGGCTTTTTTTGATACTCATGGGTCAAAAATAAACCCTAAAATAAAAAAAGGGGGATATAGATTGGTGGAGGTATGAAAAGCTTGTCAAAACACCTTGCAATCCAAATCTTAAAACTAACGATCGGAAAGGATTTGTTTGTTCCAACAGGCCAGAGTATCACCAATATAATGGGCTGAGAAAGAAAATGCGGCTTTGCAGTGAGTAAGGATGTATCAGAAAGTGCCAGCAGAAGATGGAATCCTCTGGGCATTGAAGGAAGAAATGTCTCAGATTGCTACAGACATCAGACCCCTCTCTGGATACTACTTGTAACATTGATTTTTTTTTTTACATTTTCTTCTGTTAATTATGGCAGGGTCTTCGTGTGTTTTAATACAAGAGACTTTCTTTACTTCAACCCCCCCATAGATAAGGAGAAATATGATGAGGAAATTAGGTCGTTTCTCCCAGCTTAGATTGGAGCCAGGCTGTTAGAGAGGTATGCCTCTTGTAAAATCATAAAACTGCCTTCTTTTAAGTGACTATGGCGCATAGAACTGTGAAAATGATTATTCACTATTCAGAACAAAATATGCCTAAAGTCTCCTTAAGCTACAAAATTAAGCAAAATATATTAATAACAGGAGAGCTCTGGAACAATCACATGGAATTACGCTTCCAAGGAATGTTGGCCAGGGGATCTACGCCCCCACAAAAAGGAAAGGCGCCTTGCCTCCAAACCGGGAATATCTGCAGGAAGAGAGGCAATAAGGGCCTTCTGTCGAAGACCTGATATAAACAGGGGAAAGACGTATGGAGACCCGCACTTGCAAGCCATACGGAGGGCCTCTGGAATGCCAGAAGTGTTACCAAAGGCCACTAACCAATAAAGCAAATATGGGTCTCTTGAGTCAAGCAAAACCCCGCTCCATCAGCAACCAGCTACACCTCATCTGCCTGGAAATACTGTGCAGCAGTGGCAGCCTTAGTCTGTATATCAAAATCTAATTGTCTATTGCTCGCGCCTTGGAGGAATAACCCACGAGTGATGCCACAAGCTTTGCCATCCTCTAATGGTAGGAGATGTTATAAACCCAAGATGACCCTGTCATACTTAACAGAAGAAATGTAATTGCCGACACGGGTGCACCAGACTTGCATGCAGACAATACATTCGTATCACATACAGAATAATAAAATTATAAAAAAAAGTTAAAGAAAAAAAATGTTAATTCATGGATTTAGCATGCCATCCAAACATGTGTGTCTATACCAATTTAAAACCTACCATAACAACGAGTAATGTTTAAATACCTATATTATCTAATTGCATGTGTTTCATTAGTAGGACCGTAAAGGCTATATATTATATGTTTAAATACCTATATACATAATTGCATGGCTTCAGTATTAGGATTGAAAGGTTTGCCTGGACAAGCTGGCAGCCCATGAAAAAACAGCCAGAACATTGACTTAGAGACCAAGACAACAGCTCAGAGAAAGTAACTGTTTTGCATCTCATACACGTGTGCCCCTTTTCTCTAAGCACTAGGGAACAATCTGCGGAGAGGAGCACGGTAGAATGTAGGGCCTGCGATTGGGGTGAAAGGGGAAATACAAAAATATAGACTGGGCACGCATTTGATCAACCTTGTTGAACATACAACCCCCCACCCCACGCTGGAAGGTGGGGGACCCATGAGCCTGTGTGGGGTTGGGGCACAACTGCTCGCAAATTGGTTTGACATGAAGATGCTTGTACCAACAAATTATCACTTATTGTTAAAAAAAGTGAAAACAAAACAACAAAAAAAAACAGAAGGATGCAAAAGTTTATGGCAGAATGATGATCTGGATGGGTGGGGTGGGGCGGGGTGAAGGTAAGGGGATATACGCCTGAACGGAATTGGAAAATGATGTATGAAATACCAAAGCTCAATAAAAAAAGAAAAGTCAAACCCAAAAGTTTCAAAACTTCAAATGTGAAGGCTGAAACACTCACAGGCTAGGTGAAAACCCTTTTTCCTGGCAGTACCCACAAGGTAGAGGTGAAGGAAAGTACTTTCTAAATTAGATATCAGTCAATCAGGAATCAAGGTCATATTATATGATTTCTGTGGCTCTGCCATTTAAAGGATACCTCCTCCTCTTCCTCTTCCTCGTCCTTTTTTTCTCTATTGCTAATCTCGCTCTCTCTCTCTCTCTCTCCTCTCCTCTCTCTCATAACTCAGCTATTACACAGAGAGAGGTACAGGCTCTGAGGAAGGTTCATATCCAATGTTTTTTTTTTGTTTTTTTTTTTTCCCCCTTTAGTCAATCTCTGGATTCTAACTCGTGAGGCAACTTTGTAATGGTTAAGCTTTCTTGATATTTTGACACATTTAGAATCTCCAAGGAAGCCCATCTCTTGTACGTTGTGAAGAATTTTGTAGATTAGGTTACTTGAGCTAGAATACCCACCAGAAGTGCCAGGGTGAATAAAAATGAGAAATTGAATTCACCTTTCTCTGCTCCCTGACTGCAGATATGGCATAAATAGCTCCCTCCAGAACCTGAGGCAAATGTTGGTTTATTATTAGAAACATATCAGAAAAGGGGATAACATTGCTCCAAAATCCCAACAAAAATTCTCACAACTGAGGGTAAATTTGTTATTATTATGTCTCAAGAAATTAAGACAGACATAGTAAATATATATGAGATAATATGATAAAATGAACTGAAATAGTGCAGAAAGATTTATAGATGAACTCTAAGACACCTGAATATTTTCAGAATATAAACGAAAATTAAAGGGTGCTGGAGAGATGGCCTAGCGTTAAGAGCACCGACTCCTTGCAGAGACCTGGGTTCAAATCCACAACTAACCCATTGCAGCTGAGAATCGCTAGTAAACTCCAATTCCAGAGAACTCCAGTTCCAGGGAATCCACACCCCTCTTCCTGACCTCCGCGGCATTGCATGACATGGGTGCACAACCTGCATACAGACAGTACATGCATAAGTATAAGAAAATAAATAAATAAAGAAAAAGAAATTAGAAAAGGCTATGAAAGTCTGGTGAAGCTCAGATGAATATTAAAGAAAGAGTAAGTAGATGGTGGTCTGGTGAGGAAGTTGAAGAGATGGCCTGACGGTTAAGAGTGCCGACTGCTCTTGCAGAGGACCGACCCCGGGTTGATCCCCAGCACCCACATGGCGGCCGAGAGCCGTCTGAACTTCCAATTCCAGGAGACTCCAGCTCCAGGGGAATCCGACCCCTCTCCTGACCTCCGCGGCGTTGCCCGACACGGGTGCCCAGACCTGCATGCAGACAGTACATTGATACCATACAGAAATAAAAAATAAATAAATAAATAAATAAAATAAATAAATAAATAAATAAAAAGAGAAAGAACTGGATAGGCTAACTAGAACTCAAGGAAGGAGCTGGCACTGAGCAGTGATCAGGAAGCATAAACTGTCACAATGGGATGGACTCTAGGAGAAATGACAGAAGGATTGAATTCCAGGGGAGGGGAGCATAGGGAGGATGCCAGGGGAAAAAAAAACCTGTATAATGGCACAAAAGAAAAAAAAAATACTGACTGAAAAGTCACTTATGAAACACATAAAAATTCAATAAAATGAAATTAAAAGCTTGAGCCAGGCCCTATGGTCTATCAAACTAGCTAGGCATGGTGGTGCATCTCATCCTCCCTGTTTCTTGAACTGCAAAGAGGAAGTTTTCTAAATGCGATGACTTGTGGATAGTGTACACATCTATATGGAGAAAAAATACACAAATGTCAAATTGTATGATATACACAAGGTCTTCTAGATTAACCACTAGATGACTGAAGACTGATGGAGATCAGCTGCAGTAAAATAAGAAAGACCAGCAGCACAGGCCCAGGAACATAGTGGATTGGGAGTAGACAGAATATGAATGCTTCTCTCATCTCTTGCCAGCAAAACTGCCTCATGCAACAAAGTGTGATGCACACAGAAGGTTGCAACTTCCCAAAATGTAGAGAAAAAGAGACTACAGAATTCATGTTCCCAGGTACAACACCTAAATGAAACTTCAACCACCCATGGCTCAGGGACCACTGCAGAAGATGGGGCAGAATAATTGTAAGAGCCAGGGCTGGTTCGTGATCATAGGGAAACACAGTCTCCAAGGCCTCGAGGAAATGGTTCATGTGAACTTACAGTAATGGTGATAGTATATACAAGATCCATGCAAATTCAATCAGACAAGAACCCAGCATAGAACTGGTGAAAAGGGCAGCAGACCAAAGAGGTATTGTAAACTGATTACTTCTGGGTGTCAGAGAGGTAATTTTCTTTAAGCCAGTGATGCTAATAGGTTAACTCGACTTTAGCTCTGTCAATACGCCTGCCATGTTGTTCAACTGCATTTCCAAAGCAATGAGGAAAGCAATCTCATCACTGAAACCAGTAGAGATTGTAGCCCTAAAGAATGTATATATATATATGTATATATATATCTATGTATATATATATATGTATATATATATATGTATATATATACATATATATATGTATATATATATATATATATGATTATATGGTATTTTCATTGTAAAAGTTTTTGCTATAATTGTATTATTCTTCATGGACCTTTGTCTAGTATTTCCAACATCTTCCCCATATCCAGATGTAGGGATATGAGACTGTGTGGAACCATAACACTGATCTTAATGGCTTAGAAATCAGGCCCCTGTCATATTCATAAAAGTGAAAACACACCCTTATTAAGGAACATCTCTCAGTGGATCTATGATGTGAAACAGGAAACCCTTGCTCTAAGGAGACCCAGGGTCAAGAGGAAACCAGAGAAGACAGTAGGAAAGAAACTGCCCTCCCTTTTTTCTGTTAAAGTAAAATAAAACACGTCTGGTCCCCTTCCTGAGATTGTGTACTGCCATCACCCAAGATTGTGTCTCTGTGCCCTGTGAGCACAGTAGTATGTGGCAGTATCCTCAGGTTTCACACTGGCCGTGGTGAGGAACACCTGGTTGCTGGAGATGTCCTTGGAGATTGTGATCCAGCTCTTCAGTGATGGGGTATAATACTTATCATCATCCCACCAAATGTGTGCCAACCATTCTAGAGTCTTGCCTGTGGGCTGACAGATCCATCCCACACCTATATTAGAAGTGCTCAGGGAAAACCCAGAGAAGGAGCAGGTCAGTTTGAGGGTCTGGGATGGCTGCAGCAGTCCAAGACCAGACTCTTTCAGGGTGATCTGTGATAGGACACCTGGGGAAAACACAAGAACTTGAAGGAGGCTCAGTTCAAGTCAGGAGAATTCATCCCTGAGAACTGACATTCACATGCAGGGAAGGTCAGCAGCAGGAGGGAGGAAGTAAGCCTGTCCTTGGCTGCACCTCAGTCAATACCCAAGACCAGCCTTGTGTTTTAAACCCAGGCATTGGTGGAGCTGGAGAAAACTTGCATATTTCCTAAGCTGATGGTGACTCAGATGGTAGTCTACTCATGTCTCAGGTCTCAGAAGAAGCCAGTCTGCCTAGGGAGGTACAGGGACTAAGAGGTTCATTTTTGTTTCTCACTGGTACTGGCCAATATTACAAAACTAGGCTACACAGTACACAGCACTATGGGAAGTGCTGTGGTCATGTTGTATTCTCTGGTATTAGGGTGGAATGTTGGGTAGATATCTGTGAGGTCCATTTGGTGTATCATATCGTTCAGTTCAGATGTCTCTCTGTTTATTTTTTGTCCTGTTGGCCTGGCCAAAGGGCTCAGTGGGGTATTGAAGTCCCCTACTATGAGTGTACTGGGGTTAGTCTGTGATTTGTGGTCCTGGAGAATTGTCTTTATAAAGTTTGGTACACCAGAGTTTGGTGCATATATATTCATAATTGTGAAATCTTCTTAGTGAATTGTTCCTTTTATAAAAATGTAATGGCCTTCTGTGTCTCTTCTGATTTATTTTACTTTGAAGTCTATTTTGTCTGATATTAAAATAGCAACACCTGATTTCTTTTTGGTACCATTTGCTTGGAATATTTTTTCCATCCACTTACTTTAAGGTGGTACCTGTCCTTAAAGGTAAGATGTGTTTCTTGTAGACAGCATATCGATGGGTTCTGTTTCCTAATCCAATCTCCCAGTCTATGTCTTTTGATTGGGGAGTTTAGTCCATTAATATTTAAGGTTATGACTGATAGGTTTGTGTTGCTTCCTTTTGCCTTATTATCCATTTGCGGTTTTGGTTTAGGTTTCTACTTCTGCAGTTATGCTTTTATTGATTTCTCTTTCTAGGTGCCTGGGGTTGGTTGCTCCTTTCTTCTGTTCTTTGAATTGCTTCAAGTATTCTCTGAAGGGTTGGTTTTCCGGACATGTATTCTTTCAAGTTGTTTATGTCATGGAAGGTTTTTCTCTCTCCTTCAACTATAATTGACATTTTTGCTGGGTATAGTAACCTGGGTTGGCATCTATTGTCCCTTAACACTGGGAATGCTTTGCTCCAGGTTCTTCTTGCTTTCATAGTTTGCATTGAGAAGTCAGTTGTAATTCTGATAGGTTTCCCCTTATAGGTCACTTGTTGTTTTTCTCTTGTGGCTTTAAGGATTTTGTCTTTGTTTTGGGTGTCTAGCATTTTAACTATGATGTGGCGTGGAGAATTTCTTTTCTGATCTTGTCTGTTTGGAGTTCTATGTGCTTCTTGTATTGGTATTGGTTTGTCCTTTTTTAGTTTGGGGAAGTTTTCATCTATTATTCTGTTGAAGATCTGATCAATACCATTCTCTTGGGATTCTTCTCCTTCCTCTATTCCTATGATGTGGAGGTTTGATCTTTTCATAGTGTCCCACAGCTCCTGGTTGTTCCACTTTTGTGTATTTTTAAATTTTTCATAATCTTTCCTTGAGGTTTTTAGTTGTTCTGTGTTATCTTCCAGGTCTGATATTCTTTGTTCTGCTTCCTCCATTCTGCTTCTGAGGCTTTTTCCATTCCTTTCCTCTTGATTGGATGAGTGTTTAATTTCCTTTTTTATTTCCTCTTCTGATTTCTTTAGTATTTCTACTTCCTTTTGGAGCTTCTCAATGTCTTCCTGTAGCTCTTTGGTTCGATGGTTTGTTTCCTTATCTTTTTCAGAATGGGATCTTTTCAGTGTTTCCATTTCCTTCTGGATTTTATCATTCTCTCTCTCTAGGTCCTACTGAGTTCTTCATTCTCTTTTCTTAATTCTTTGATTTGTCCTGTACTTCTTTAAATATGTTCACAGTTGTACTTCTGATATCTGTGTCCTGGGCCATCCCCAGGGGGATCCCACAGTAGGAATCTTCCACAGGGTTGGTAGAGCTTGGTGTGGGATTATCTTGGACCTTTCCCATGTTGTCTCTTCGTGTTCCTGGCATATGGACTTCTCCTTCCCTGTATTCCAGTGTTCGTTCCAAGTGCCTCTTCACTTTGTTGAAGGCTTGCTTTGCAAGCATCCTTCAGATGCTTTCGTTGTTTGTTTGAATGATTTGTTTGTTTGTTTTTTCCTTTACTCCTTGCTTATGGAGTGTTGACTTCTCTAAGCTTTAGGCTTTCTATTGGAAGTCCAATTCACTCCCCTTTTCTGTTCTGAAGTTTCTCCAAAGAATCCACTTAGACACTCCTTCCTTCAGTAATCCCAGTTGGCAGGTGGTGGGGGGGGTATTGCTCTTTACCCTGTGTCCTGGTACTTGTGCTTCAGGTGGTCTTGGGAGATCTCTGATCTCAAGACTCACACAAACCCACCTTTTATAGCAGCTGGGAGCATAACTCTGCCCCCACAGCCACAAAAGCCAATCAAGCCAAAGACCACTAGATTAAATCAAACAACAATCCACCTTGCTGAAGCACCCAGCTCCTACCTACCTGTGCTTCAGGTGGTCTTGGGAGATCTCTGATCATAGCAGTGCTTTTAATTGCTCATAGAGATTCAGTTCTGTTGGTTTAAGATCACATGCCATTTTTATTTTTGCTTCCCTGAATTTTCAATTTTCTATCCTTGAATTACCTTCTAATTTTCTGCTTCTAATCATCCACAGATTACAAAATAACAGCTTACTTTTTTTAAATTTATTTTTTAATTATAGGGAATAAGTAATGAATACAAGCATCCTTCATGTAAAACCAATTTGCAAGCAGCTATGCCCAAACGTATACGTCCCAAGTCCCCCATCTTCTGGCTGGAGGGGCTTGTATGTTCTATCATGTAGATCAAATAAGAGTCCAGTCTATATTTCTGTAGTTTTGTAATTCACCCCAATTGCAGCCCTTACATTCTACCACTCCCCCTCTTCTGCAGAAAAGGGACACAAGTGGGCGAGAAGCAAAGCAGTCTCCTTTCTCTGGAGATGCTGTTTTGGACTCTGATCAGCTCAGGCTGTTTCCTTTCATGGGTTGGCCGTTTATCCAGGAATAACCTTTTACTCCTACTCATGAAGCACAAGTAATTAGATATACAGTCATTTAACAGTAGTAATTATTATGGTAGGTTACATTGGTATAGACACGCATGTTTAGATGATATGCTAATCCATGGACTATAGCTTTTCTGTAAAAGCTGACAAGGTCTTACTGTGGCTTATAGCATCTCCTAACTCCTAGAGGACTTAAGCTTGTGGTATCAGCCATGAATCATTCCTTCAAGGAGAGAGATAATAGCCAATTAGATTTGTGAGTTTAACAGGTATCCAAATTTGCCCAAACTTTGTCTCAATTTTTTATTTATTTTTTTATGTGTATGAATGTACTGTCTGCATGTAGGTTCGTGCAATGCTGGAGAGGTCAGAAGAGGGTGTCAGATTCCCCTGGAACTGGAGTTAAAGACGGTTTTCAGCCACCACCCGGGTGCTGTGCATCGATCCTGGGTCCTCTACAAGAGCATTCAGCTCTCTTTAGGCCATCTCTCCAGCCCTGAGCTCCCAAGTTTCTAACAGTTATCTCAGTCTGGGACAATTATTCATCACGGAGACTGCTTTAAAGATGATGATGGTGAGCCAGGTGTGGTGTTGCACGCCTTTAATCCTAGCACTTGGGAGTAAGAGGCAGGCGAATCTTTCTGATTTCAAGGCCAGCCTGGTCTACAGAGTAAGTTCCAGGACAGCTGGGGCTACAGGGAGACCCTGTCTAGAAAAGACAAAAAAAAAAAAAAAAACAAAAGAAATTGATGCTGGTGATGGTGATGATGATTACAAATGGGAATTTAAAAAACTGATAAGGTATTATTTTTTTCTTTCAGATATTATGCTGATTCAATTTCTTCCACCAGATACCCAGTGGTATAAATGTGAGACATTTTCTTGATTGCTATGTGATGGAGGAGGGCATAGTCGACTGTGCCAGCCCTGTGCAAGTGGACCTGACTTAGATTACAAAACATGTCTGAATAGAAATAGGGTCAGTAAATGAGTAAGCAGCTTTCCTCCATATTCTCTATTTCGATTCTGGCCTCTGGTGTCCTGCTTGAATTCCTTTCCTGGCTTCTCTTAATGATAGACTATAACATATAAGCTGAAATAAAACCTTTGATCCTTAAAATTTTTGGCAAGTGTTTTTTCACAGCAACAAAAACCAAATTATAAGTTATGTACCATTCATATTTGTAATTCACTGAAATTTCATATGAAAATAAAATAATCAAGAAACTATATCTATTCATTATATGTAGCAAAGAATATTTACTGTATTTTGCGCATGAAAATTGCATATATCAATTACAGTATGTACTTAAGGCAATGACATTAACAAAGAAATCCACATATGTTGACATAAACCCTATTCTCTACTACTTCCATCTATGTACCAGCCTTGCAAGTCCTCTTGAGTATTGATGGATTTAGAGTGCCTGCTGCTAGACCTGAGAACTCATTCCTGTTCTGTTTGGTCTCTAGTCTCTGTAGCACCAGTATGGCTTAGATACAGTAATCACAATTGTTGTAGAGTACAGTTGTAGGCAAAACTGGCTTGGGAGATTTGTCCAAAGAAATAGTACAATCTTCAAGGATGTACAATGAGCTCTACCTCCATGATTATCAGGACCCCCATTAACTTCAGGCTCCTGTCTACTTGATGCCGAATCTAGCTCCTGTAGTAAACACATGTATTGTAGCGAGTAACCTGAGATAGCAAAATTGAAATTCAAGGATTGGAACGCCTCCACCAAGGCTTTTTCCAACTTTTCCAAAGTAAATATGACCTTAATAATGGGGGTGGGAAACCACCCTCAGTGGGGAGTTCCAATGTACTATCCTGTGATCTGGGAGCCAGAAGAAGGAAGAAATCCACAAATGTGGGAGCTATAGAAAATTTCACAACTACCAGAAAACTTTTTCAAAATAGTGATTGAAGAAGATTAGAAATAAATGTGGACTTTAGTGAAATCAGTTGTTTAACTGGGCATTGTGGGGGTTTAAATCAGAATGGTCAAACATAGGCTCTAAAAAGAAAAGAAAACAAAAAACAACAAAATTTTTGTGGTTCTGAGTTGCTTTTCCATGGGGGGCGCGAGATTGTAGAAATTTTAGAATGTGGAGCCTTGCTGAAGTAAGTACATCACCAGGGCCAGGCTTCTAGAGTTTATAACTCCACCCCACTTCCAGTTTGCTGTTTTCTGCATGTGGTTGGAGACGTGATTTCTCAGCTTCCTGCACTAGCTGCCTCCTGCCTTGCCTCCCCAAACATTATAAACTCTTCCTTTGGAAACTTAGGCAAGTTAAACTCTTTCTACCATAAGTTGTTCTAAGGAATGGTATTTTATCACAGCAATAAAAATTTTAAAAAGTAGTATAGATAATTTAATGTCTATACAGTTAGAGTAAGGTTGATAGTATGCAGGCTTTTAAGTAAAGGCAGAAAAACAGTGTTGCCCTCTGCCATTAATGATTATTGGTTATTGATTTTGGATGGAGAGAGGGAAGAGAGAGAGAGAGAGAGAGAGAGAACCATTCTCACCCTCCATCTAACCTCTGAAACCCCAGGTTTCTCTTATTCCAGGACAGGGCATATGGTGATATGGATTTTGGAGGCTTGCCAAGAATTAATATTTGATCTACTCTCAGGTGAAGCACAACCTTCAGGTACACAGTTCTGTTCCCCAAATTACACCAGTGTTGCCAATCTCCCAGAATGTCAAACTAAAAGTTCCTCAACCTGAAGGTCTAAATTGAAACAGCAACCTCAGAGACCAGTTTTCACAAACTCCACAAAGAAGTCCTGGTTTCAGAAACTGCCAGCAGAAACAAGATTTCTGCAAAAAAACAGTTTTTTTTGTGCTTATTGGGAAATTACTGCTCCCTCATCCTCCATGATCACTCTCAGGCAAGAGTATCTCCACTGAGAAAGCTGAGATACTTTTAGAACATTCTGGTTTGAATGATTCTACATTAGGCATAAGTTCTTCAGTAATTAAGATAAAAATCAACAAGTGGGACCCCAGTTAACCACAACCCTTCTGTATAGCAAAGCAACAAAAGAGAATATGAAGAGTAAACTCAGTGGGAGAATATATTCAACTGCTATGTATCTGAGAGAAGATTAATATCCAGAATATACAATGAACTTAAAAAAAAAAAACAAAGAAACAAGAAAACAAATGACCCAATAAAAATATTGGCTAAGGACTTACTCAAAGAGTTCTCAAATAAAGTAAGAATAATGGTTAAGGAACAGGTTGAAAATGTTGAACATGGGGCTGGAGAGATGTCTCAGTGGTTAGGAGATCTGGATATTCTTACAGAAGACCTGGACTCAAATCTCAGCACTGACATGATGGCTAACAACTGTGCACATCTCCAGTTCCAGGGAATCCAATGTCCTCTTTTATTTTCCATTGGCATTGCATGACATGAGTACACTTATGTATATTCAGTTATGAATGAAAGTTCTCAGAAAAATCCTTGTAAAATTTATCTTAGACACTGTTCAGCTCCTAAATAGCCACTCCTTTCCCAACTCTGTATCTGATCTAATATCTCTTAACTGGTAAAAAAAAAAAACCATTGGAATTTATTAACATAGCACACTATCAGATCGCACCAATCAAAAGGCTAAGAATGCCATCTGATAAGATCAGAAAGCTATAAAAGAACCCATCCCATGTTGCTATGATCTGTCTCTTGAATATAACCACTAATGTATTCAAGCGTGGTTTTGATTTATGACTTTTCTTTGGTTACTGTGCTGGATAGCTTTAATGTCAACTTGACACACCTGGGTTGAGGGAGCCTCAATTGGGGAATTGGCTCCATTAGATTGGCCTGTGGCCACATCTGTGGAGTATTGTCTTCTCAGGCAATGTGGGAGGGCCCAGTCCACAATGAGTAGTGCCACCCTGGGCAGGTTGTTGTGTACCATATAAGAACATAGTCCGGGCATGAGCCAGGAGAGCAAGCCAGTCAACAGCATTCCTCCATGGCCTGTGCTTTAGCTCCTGCCTCCAGGTTTCTTCCCTGAGTGATGAACTGTGACCCGGGAGATGTAAGCTGAATAAACCCTTTCCTGCCCAAGTTGGTGTCGGTCAGAGTGTTTTGTCACAGCAATGGAAGACAAACTAGGACAGTTACTATAAGACTGTACTGCAATTGTTGCCACACCGGAACATGGAATTGGAAGTAAACTGAATCTATGTTCCCAGGCTATGGTTACTCATATTTGGCTCCAGAATAAATTATTTCTTAACCCCTTTGAGCTCAGAGATATGCTTTTGTGTCAACTCAGGCAATAAACTCATACACCTAGAGTGAAAACAAATAATTTATCCTTAGTAATTTGGCAAATGAAAATCAAAACCAGTTTATGATTTCATTTTACTCTATGTGGACTAGCTAAGTACAACAGAACAAGAGACAGCAAATGCTGGGAATTGGAGTGATTTTCTATGATGAAATTCTTTTTAAGGCAGTGCTAGTCATTGAGAGTTCACATGTTCAACTGTGCTGTCATGTCAGGAAAATATTTTGCTACAGATACTCACTCACTCCAGCTTTTACAAACTTTGCCCCGCCCCCTAATTTACAATGACTTCTAAGCCTTGGGTGAAGTGGATATTATGTGGCCATCCAGTTTAGAACTGAACAATCCACACTCTTTTTATCTTGGTGTATTGACCAGTTATTGCCATTTAAAACAAAAAGAAGCATGGCTGATAAGGATAAAGAGGTGCACTAAACCATGGGAATGAAGCTAAGAACTTGGAAAACAGTTTATTACTGTGTTCATTTAGCAGAATTACAGCTAGTTTCTCCCATATGGGCCTATGGACTTTCAGTCCACAGGTTTTTTGACCATTTAACAGTACAAGTCATGGATTCCACCTTACCATATGGGCTTTAAATCCAATCAGAATTTGGTTACTCCTAGAACATTCCTACCACCATTGTACCAGTGGGCATGTTTTCCCAGGCTAGTAATTACTATAGTTTCAAGCATTCAAATCTGGGTAAGAGTGTTGTCAGAAGATTCCATATTGGAATCACATTGATTTCTTCATGTCCTTTGTCTCTGGTATATGGTCTCTTCAGCAATAGGCCTGTTGATCACCACCAATATAAATGTGCTACTGTTGCACAAATGGAGAAATTTTCTGTGCTAGTTATAGCTGTGGTTTTTAGGCTTTTAAGCTGGGGTTGAACCATTGATTGATTTTCTCCCTAGCATTTTGCACAGTAGCCTCTGATAATGTGAGAGCTTCTCCTCATGGAGGAGGAGTCCAGGTCAACTCAAGCTTCATTGCTCCATGATAGGAGGCTAACATGTGTCCTGTGCTCAGCAATAGGGCCTTAACTTCAGTTCTGGTCTTCAATCTAGGGCTATGGCAACAGCCTGGGTTATTTTGGGATTCTATTGGAATACCCTGACCAAAGATTCAAGAGATTTCTCCTGTCTCTTCATGATTCTTGTTATATAGCCTTCACCTATATGCATGCCATCATATATAGTACATGTATTTGGCAATATGTTTTTGAAATAATTTATATACTCTGGGTTTTCACATCAGCTAAGCATTATTTGGCCCTCCTGCCTTTCCTCCTGATTAAGGCTTACTCCTTTCTCCCCATTTAACAAGCCGCTTTTGAGTATATTTCACTTGAAAATACCTATCTCCTAGCTTAATAAAGTCACTTATTTCACAGACTGCAGTTTGGCTAAATCAGACCTTATTTTGTCAAAGAGATCAAGGGAAAAGGGGCATGGAAATTGTTTGGGAATGAATTTTTGCTACACACTGACACTATTCTCTGCAGTTGACTGCTTCATGAATTCTTTAGTAGTTCTCTTCAGTGGTCAAAAGAAGATTCTTTGATGAGTATTGAAAGGTACATTTGCCTATAAACATGAGCAATAATATTTAGAATAAAGAAATGTATTACTTCACAGTCCTACTGAAAAATACAAATACAATGAACATGTGAGTTTATGTATATAGCTGAGTGCAATACAACAAGAAACAGTGCCAGGCAAGAGAAACTTTCCTGTGAGTTTTTGATTAGGGTAGTTCAAGAGATTCCCCACATAACACAGGCTGTTGCCCCAGAACTTACCTGCTGCCTAGAACTTGAAGCTCAATCCCTATTGCTGAACACAGGCCATACTATGGACACAGGACATGGAGCAATGGAGCTTGAACTGACCAGCAATATTCTTCATTGAAGACTAGTTTTAATGGTATAAGAGGATAATATACTCTATTGCCAATGGAGAAAATCAACCAATGGACATATCCAGTTCTCAAGCCTAATAAACAGAAATGTCTGGCCAGCAAACTACCATTATAGGTGCAGTAGGAAAACATTTATTTGTGAGTAAACAGAACCTTTAAAATTCAAATTAAGGCCCAAGTAATGGTAGTGAACCCATGGATGCTACAGTAATCATAGCAAATTCTTACAGCTGGAGAGATCATAGCTACTAGGGAAAACAAAATCAACATCCTTTGCCACATGCTTAGACAAAAGACATAGCTTACATTACCACAATGGTTGTAAAACATCCTTCACTAACCTCCACATGGAACAAAAATGAAAAAACAAAAGAGAAACCACCACTATTGTCATTGATTTAGAATTTTACTCTCTGTCCCCCAGCATTTTATGTCTACATTGCTTCATCTCAGAAATGTTAGTAATGATTCACCAAAGCTCTACCAATTCCTCTAATTTAGATTCTGGCATCAAAGATCCCGACTAATTTAATAAACTTTTAAGATATAGAATACGATGTTTAGATTTGTGAGAGTCACCCTTCCTCTTGTTTTATCCTGGTTTATAAAAGACTTAAAAACTACTTGTGCACACATTGTCAGTACTCTGCCAAGTGTAGGGTACTGTCTGCCATCTGTACTTTTACTTTTTCCATTTCATTTTCTCCAATTTTAGAAGACCTCTTCAGGTCCCTATTTGGACCCTACTAGGCATGGCAACAGTTCAAAGAATACTTAAGGTGAGATGAGGAAACATGAAGAGAAAGGTACTACACTCAATTTTAATCTCAATGGTGAGGTATCAAGAGGCTCTCTGCTGAGGGTACATGGGCCCTGAGTATATGACCCTCTGTTTACTTATTATCTTAGTTTACATATATGGAACAAATAAGTAGGATTGCTCAGTGCAGACATTGCAGTCTTGTCAATAGTTCCTTAAGGCATCTTAGTATTTTCCTTTAAAACAGAGAACTCAGTTAAAAAGGAAAGTTTTCAGCATAACTGAATTTATTGCCTGTGACTAGAGTGCTCATTTCTTTTTTTTATTTTTTTATTTTTTATTGATGCTTTGTGTATTTCATACATCATTTTCCAATTCAGTTCAGGCATATATCCCCTTCCCTTCCCCCCACCCCACCCCTACCCATCACAGACCACGCATTCTGCCATAAGTTTTCTGCATCTTTCTCTGCTTTTTCGTTTTGTTTTGTTTTCATTTTTTTAACAATAAGTGATAATTTATGAGTACAAGCATCCTTCATGTAAAACCAATTTGCAAGCAGTTGTGCCCAAACCCACCCATTGCTGCAGCTCCAATGAGTGCAGCTTCCAAACCACCAGTTACTTTGTAGCCAATCTCAATAAATTCTGGTTCTAGTCTGAGATTGGAGAATTTTTGTTTTGTTTTGCTGCCATGCAACCAGAGACCAGAAACTGCAGACGGAAGGTTGGGCTGTGTGATAGTGCATAGGTAGCTTTGCACTGTGTTTGCACCTCCCTTGAGAGCAAAATTCCTCTGTGACATGTGGGTAGCAGAGAATTGCCCAAATGAAGACTATTAGTAAATGAGTTGTTTTTTAAGTTTTAACTATTTTTATTTTATTTATGTTTATAATATTTTAATTTATATCTACTAATTTACTGGATAAAGAGACTTCCTAAATGATTCCTATTAAATGAAGAAAATTTTTGAAATTTAACTAATATTTATTGAGAATTAATGTGTGCAGGTGTGCCTGTCATGTATGTGTGTGGTGTGTCCATGAGCACGTGTGTGAACAGGATATTGCCTTCAATCATTAGAACTAAATTATATATATATTATTATTATATATATATATATAATATTACTTTTTTCTCTGTAATTTAGTAACATGAAAATATTATTTCTGTAAATGCTTTTGATTATAACTCCCCTAAAATTGGATAACATTTGGTGAACTTAATGTGGCAAGTGAATTATTTATTTTTTTTACCTTTCTCAATAGGATAGAGAGAAGAGCCTGCCCAAAGACAGATCATTTTCAGCAGCATGGCTCTTAATTGCTTCTTTACTCTTGGTGTATTTGGACTATTAGAATTCAATGCTCTTGCAGCTTCCTTCTGCAGCAGTTATGGTATAGGCCTTGAGTTAAAGTCTTACAGTCACATTGACTGCATTACTCACTGTACATATAAGGGTCTATTTCACTTGAATGTAAAGATACTGTGTCTATCAACCACTACTTTGAAGTTGGAGGAAGGTAGGAGATTGATTTTGTAAATACTAGATATTTTAAAGAATTTTAATTGTGCATAGAATTTCAGATAATCTAGTACCACACATACTAATCACACTGCATCCATATTTTGCATAGGAAGGAATGGATACTAGAAGAACATGAACAATCACTGTGCTTGCTAGGGACTTACCAGTGAAAATAAAACCTGGAGACCTCAAGTG
This sequence comes from Rhizomys pruinosus, assembly GCA_009823505.1. Classification (NCBI taxonomy): domain Eukaryota; kingdom Metazoa; phylum Chordata; class Mammalia; order Rodentia; family Spalacidae; genus Rhizomys; species Rhizomys pruinosus. The sequence goes on from VZQC01014451.1 coordinate 1,147,439, forward strand.
CCACAGTCTCCATATTGGCTTCAGTTCACCATCTCACACAAAAACAAATGCTCCACAGCACCAAAAGAGACATAACTTTAGACAATGGACTGTGAGAGTTTGTGATTTATCAGTGTAAATCTGTGTTCTAAGACAAGCTGTGACTTAGGGGCAGTGTTCACAGTGCCCAAATAACACATTTTTTTTAAAAGTGTAAACTGCATTTTCAATGAATCCTACATGTAGTCTGACGGAGAAAATAAAATTCTTCATAAAATGAGAATGGTTTCTTAGTTGCATTGTGTCCTTCGTCAATGTTTTTTTTTTCTCAATTTTTTTTATTTTTATTTTATTTTTAAGGGATACTACAATACAATGACACAGTTGTTTGCAGATAGCATTGATCTCACTCATTATGTCATACAATCAGGTAATTGGTGCATTTTGCAAGTATCTATGTCCAAATTTTGAACAACCCTAGGTTCCCATAGACCAGTTGGAGGAACTTGTATGCCCAGACATGTTGATCAATCAGGTGTCCAGACTATATTCCTGTAGTCTCATGATTCACCCCTATCTCTCCACAGCCCTTACAATCTACCACGCCTCCTCTTCCACAGTTTGTTCCCTGGGCTTTGGGAAAGGGGCACAAGTGGATGAGAAGAAAACAGTCTAATTTCTTTGGAGTTGTCATTTTGGACTCCAGTCTGTTCAGGTTGTTTCCCTTCATGGATTGACAGCTTTCCCAGGGATACCCTTTTTAATCATATTAACAAAGCACAAGCTATTGGATGTACAAGCATTTAAGCAGTACCACTTATGTCAAGCTAAGCTGTGAACATAGACACAGATGCTTGGATGGCATGCTAATCCGCAAACTGTGGTTTCTTTACAAAGGATGACAACTTCTTACTGTGGCTCACAACATCGCCCAACCACCAGAGGACACAAGCTTGTGGCATCTGCTGTGAGTTATTCATCCAAGGAGAGAGCTAATAGCCAAATAGATTTGGGATATATATAGACACTTGGCTGCCACTGTTGCACAGTATCTCCAGGCTGTTGAGGTGCAGCTGATATTGATGGAGGAGTCTTGCTTGTCTCAGGGAGACCAATATTTTTTCCTCAATGTTTTAACCCATATTCTAGGCATGTCTTGATGCTGTTCTGTCCTGTACTCTGAAGCACAGTGTGGCTTCCTGCTCCTTTGAGTTTTCTGACATACTCAGGATGTGGGTTGTCACACTGTGAATCTTGTCTCACACAGTAATACACAGCTGAATCCTCAGATGTCATGCTGTTCAGCTCCATGTAGGCTGTGTTGGATGATGTATCCCTGGACATGGAGACCTTACCCTGGAAATTCTGTGCATAGTATGTGCTTCCACTGCTAGGGTGGATGTATCCCATCCACTCCAGTCTCTGTCCACCCTTCTGCTTAATCCAGTGCATATAGTTGCTTGTGAAATTGTAGCCAGAAGCCTTACAGCACACCTTCACTGAGGCACCTGGATTCCTCAGCTCAGACCCAGACTGATGTAGCTGCACCTGGGAGTAGACACTTGTGGAAAGGAGGTTGTGTAGATGACATTGCCACCTAAGACTCTGGCCGTCCTCAATTCCTGGGACATGGGGACTCCTTACCAATAATGACTGATACCAAGAAAATTATCCAGCTCCAAACCATGGTTGAGGCCCATTCACTCAGGAACTGTGAAGAAGAATGGTGGTGTGGTGATGTGGCTTCTTGAGTTCCCTGTATTTATCAGTACACGTGGACAATTTGCATATTCATAAGCAATGGTCCTTCTTAGATCAAGACACTTTAAGATGGAGAGGTAGAGTGCACCTGAGGTAAGCATCAGGATGGCAAGTTTCAAGTACCTCTCCTGATGAGGTGTACTTCCTGCCACACCTCTGAACCTTGTGCATAGGAAGAGTAGTGCCCACTGAGAATGAAGTTCCCACAGATAAGCTCCACAGACTGGGCGATATGTAATGCCCATGGGCCACCTGAATCTACTCAGGGTCAGGAATGTCTTTGATGCTTGGCAAGTGAATTGAGTACAATATTATCACACTTAAAGCTCACTCTTAGCTCAAGACTGCTTTGCTGGTCACCAGAAGCAGAAGGGCTGAACTGAGCTTTGTCACTTCATACCCCAGAAATGAATTTACACTGTGATGGCATGAACCACTTCATTTTGGACAAAGCAGCCACCTTAAGAGGCCTCATAAACCAAAATAAGACCCAATTCTTAGCTCAAGGCTGAATAAACAAGGGCCCCACATCTGCTTACCAGAGGCCCCCAGATAGTCCTTAACTCCAAGAAAATCTGTCCTGAGGGTCCCTCAGCCTCTTTCCCTGAATTGTATAATTAACAATGTGTACCTATCTTAGAGATTAGTCAGACAATCTTCTACTGTTATCCTGCTTATTGATACTCACATGAAGCCACTGTACAAAAGAAAAATTCCAGAAACACGAGGGAGTTAAAACCCACACCTTTAAAAATTCAAGTTTGTACACACAAGAAGAAAAGCAACTGCACTGGATCCCAGAGACTGGGGTGTACCTCTTTCTCAATGTCCAGTATCCTTTGTCTTAAGATTTGGTGCAGTATAATAAAAAAATTTAGAAAAGAACAAAAAGAAGAAAAACAGAAGAAAAAGGTCATAAAGACAGCCTGGTACTGGCACAAAAACAGACCAGTTGACCAATGGAATAAAACTGAAGATCCAAACCTGAGCTCATACAATTTCAGCCACCTCATATTTGACAAGGGGGCCAAGAAGACACAATGGAAGAAAGACAGCATCTTCAGCAAGTGGTGCTGGCAAAACTGGATCACCACTTGTAGAAGAATGAAATTAAACCCCTACCTCTCACCTTGTACAAAGGTCAACTCCAGATGGACCAAAGACCTCAACGTGAAACCCCAAACTCTGGAGGTGATAGAAGAGAAGCTTGGCAGCAGACTACAAGACATAGGTGTAGGAAAAGACTTCCTAAATCAGACAGCAGCTGCACAAGAAATAAGATCGACAATTGACAAATGGGACCTCATTAAACTCAAAAGCTTCTGTACATCAAAGGAAGCAATAAAGGAAGTGAGGAGAAGACCCACAGAGTGGGAGGAAACCTTCACAGCAGATACATCTGACAAAGCATTAATTTCCAGAGTATACAAGCTACTCAAAAAACAAAGAAGAAAGAAAACAAATGAATCATTCAAAAGATGGAGCAAAGATCTGAATAGAGACTTCACAGAGGAGGACTTAGAGATGGCGGAGATACTCATTAAGAAGTGTTCAACATCTCCGATAATTAAAGGAAATGCAATTAAAACCACTCTGAGATATCACATTACTCCAAATAAGACTGGCTAGGATAGGAAAACAAATGATAACCAGTGGCCTAGGAGAGGTTGTGGGAAAGGGGGAACACTATTGCCATTGCTGGTGGGAATGTAACTTGTACAGCCACTGTGGAAAGCAGTGTGGCGAACCCTTAGAAGACTCGAAACGAGCCTTCTAATTGGGACCCAGTCAATACCACTCCTGGGTATTACCCACAAGTGAACACAACCTCACCTTGCAAAGGATACATGCACAGCTATGTTTTATTGCAGCTCTGTTCATCAAATAGCAAAAAGCTGGAAACCAAGCCCAGGTGGCCCTTCAACCTGATGAGTGGATAGAGAAAATGGTGGTAATGTATACAATGGAATAGCTATGCAGCAGTAAAAAGAGGGCAAACATCATCAAATTTGCAGGTAAATGGATGGAGCTGGAAGACATTATGTTAAGTGAGGTAACAGTCCAGAAAAGCAAACGACGAAAATGGTGTCCCGCAATATGTGGATGCTAGTACCAACAACCCAGATATACATATTTCATCTCATGGAGAGGATGCATAGTAAAAGAACACAGAAAGACTGCAATCAAGAAAAAATGGACTGAAATGGTGAATTGGAAAGGGGGGATGGCTGGGAGAAGGGACATGGGTGTATATTTCATTAATGCATATTTAATCGACGTGAGCTCAGCAAGTTACCAGTTTTCGGGCTTAGACACTGTCTACAGGACACATGGTGTTTTAGGACTTAGTAAAAAGTAAACCGTGTATATTAAACAGCATTGGTTTACAGACTGATAAAATGGTAATGCATCTGAATTAAATGGGAGATATAATTCGCTGTTGGCCACATTTGCTTTACCTAAAATCTGTAGAGCAAAGAAAACCTTGTGGGTTGAACACAATACCAAATATTTCTCTTAAATAATTTTCCAACCCCTGTTGTACAGATTCACCTTGTAGCATTCTCTTTAAGATGATTTAATGTAAAAATTAAGATTGCTTCCCAATTAATTCAAATATGGTCCACCCAGACATAACAACAGGGTGAAATTTGATGAAATCTGTGCCTTGAATCCCCTATAGCATGTATAATACACTGTCTTCTAGAGAGCCTCATATGCTAAAAAAAGGGGGGGGGGTACAGAAAAGAACATGAAACCTTTTTCATCAACCCTTGCAATTCAATCTTAAATCTAACTATGGGGAAAAGATTTGTTTTGTTTTCCAAAAACAGGACAACACGTCACCAACTTAACGGCTGAAGAAAGAAAAGATACAGGTTTGCTTTGAGTAGGATGTCAACAAAAGTGGCAACGGAAAGGCTGACCCATCTGACATTCAAAGGAAGCAAAGCCCCAGATTGCCATAAACATTGAACGCCTCTGTGGATCCTACATGTACAACTATTTATATGGCCCTAATGAACCTTACCCTTCTAGGTGCCACAAAGGTTCTGATATGAAGAGACTTTCTTGCCTCCCCCCCATAGATAAAGGAGTAAATATGAAGATGATGAGGTTGTTCCCCAACTGTAATTGGAGACAATATTGTAGAGGTAATCTCTTAAAAACCAGTAAAACTGCCTTTCTATAATCTGACTACTAGACCATGGGAATTGTGGAAGGGATTACTCTCTGTTCAGTAACCAAATATAATACTAAAGTCCTCAGGCTGATGCACGCAGGCAAAATATATTAATACAGGAGCTCTGACATCAGCATGGATTGTTCTACTACTGTTGGATGTTGGCCAAGGGGATCCAAGGCCCCAAAAAAAGTAAGGGCTCCTTGCTCTAAGTTGGAATACCTACAGGAGGAGAGGCATAAGACCCTGCTGCCGAAGAACTGACGTTAACATGGGCGGGATGTATTGAGACCACACACTCAAGTGTACAGATGGCCCTCTGGAGTGTAAGAGAGTGTTACCAAAGGCCACTAAGGCAAATATAGGTCTCCCTGAGTCAAGCAAGACTCACCGTCAGCACCAGCTACACATCAACTGCCTGGAAATAACTCGTGCAGCAGAGGCAGGCCATGTGCCTGTATATCCCAATCTATTTGGTGTCTATTGGCTCTCCCTTGAAAGAAATAACCCATGGCTGAATGCCAACAAGCTTACATCCTCTACAGGTTAGATGTTATAAGCCACAGTAAAGACCCCGTCATATTTAAACCAGGGGTAGGAAAATTGTAATTCATGGATTAACATAATCCAAATATCTGTGTCTATTTGCATAAAAGTAACCTAACCTAAATTTAGTGTTTTAATATTTATATATCTAATTGCCTGTCTTTCATTAGTAGGATCGAAGGTTATTCCTGGACAAACTGTCACCACATGAAAGGAAACAGCCAAAAATTGACCAGAGACCAAGACAAAAGCTCATGAGAAAGTAGACTGTTTTATCCTTGCTCATCACACACTGTGCCCCTTTTCTACCCCTAGGGAACAACCTGCGGAAGAGGGGCCGTGGTAAGAATGTAAGGGCTCGATTGGGGGTGATGGTGAAACTACAGCAATGTAATCTGGACATTCATCTTGATCAACTTGATTGAAACAAACAACCTGTCACCCCCACTAGGATGGTGGGTGTGCTGTAGGTGTTTGGGCCACAACAAGCCTGCAGATTAGGTTTTGCATGAAGGATCTTGTACTCATGGATTATCAAACTTATAGCTAAATTGAAAAAAAAAAAAAACGGAGAGAAAGATGCACGGACAGTTATGGCAGAAGCAATGATCTGGGATGGGGTGGGGGTGGGGGTGGGGGGGAAGGGAAGGGAAAATAAGCCTGAACTGAATTGGAAAAAATGTATGGAAAGCACAAAGCATCAATAAATCTAATTTAATTGAAAAAAAAAACAGAGAAAGAACAAAGAGAAGAAAAAAATCCAACAGCTCTTCCTTATTTCCAGATGTTTATACTCGTTTTTCTGGCCAGTAAAGGCTGTTGTAATCAAGTGCTGCATAGATTTGATTTAAAATTTTGAATGAAAATCTTGCTCTTGTTTTCTTTCTCTGTGGTCGTAGCACTCTGTAAACATGTAGTAAGGCAAAAACCTGTAAAACCCCAAAATCACTATTTCTCCATTTCTAAAAGGTAATTTGCCATTCACAGGTCACTCCTCAGGACAAGTACCATTCACTTGAAATTTAAAAGTTAATTATTTTTATCTAGACCAGTTGATTGGGGGAAATCAGCTCTTAGATTGACTCTGGGCATGGTTTCAAACAGACTGCATTTCAGTGGCAGTCTCAAGTGGAAGAGCAAGCCATGGAATCACAGAGAGAAGACCAGAGGCAGAGTCCACATTAAAACTCTCAGCAGCAATAATTCTCCCATATGTGTGCATATGCTATAGAGCTTCCATGTTTATGTAACCTGGCTCTTTTACCTAATTTCAGTAAATAGGGCTCATCACAGCTGTGGCAGTCTGAGTACATTCTGCTTAGATGTCTCCTCCCCAAAGTCTCCATAGTTAAGGAATCACCTGCCCAAAGTATGGCATGTCTTTGCAATGACTTATAGGAGCAGCTGTGATCCCCTGCATTTCTGGAAGCCTCACAATAACTGGCACATGAATATTGATAGGATGGTTTGAGAGAGTCACTAACACCCCCCCCCCAAGGCTTTAGTGATCCTTCATTCCCTCCTATAGTACTACGCAGCTGTAGGTACTTCTGCCCAAGCTCCTGTGGGTCAGAAAGTGTGCAAAAGTAGGTGAAATGTTAACTAAAGGACTCCATTACACAGGACCTGTGAGGTCATCGGACTTGCTCTGGTTGAGCACTATGCTGATGTAGCTGTTCTATGGACACATGCTCCTGGAAGTTCCCTTTAACCCACAGTTTTATAAGGAAGGTAGTAAAATATTATAAGGAAGTTAGTAATCCAATCTGAAATTGTGTGTTATCATGATGTGCATTGTATACATACTGCTCGCCTCTTCCTAGGAAAATGATATCCAACTTGTCACCACTCTTAATTGTACATGCTCATATTTTTGATATCATGTCCAGTTGAGCCAAGATCTGTGCAATTGTCTCTCAAAAAATGGGCCTCTGTTAAATGGTATAATGTAGTGAATCCTGAAATTATGCTATGAATTCCAGTGTCCTTTTCTGTTCCACATTCTTACAAGCATTACCCCTGTGAACACACAGCCAATATTTACAAAGTATTCATTCTTCCTTCATTAGCTACTTCTGGACCCACTCCAGAGCTATTTGAAATTCTGTTTTAAGCAATATAGCATTTTAAAATGCTGTTTCCTCAAAGTCTTCTACCCTGTGACCATGTCCATCATTAAAACCCCCTCTGAGGGAAAATTGTTCAAAATAAATAACAGTGGTAATTTCACAAAAACTCAATAAAAGTTTTAAAAATTTGTGTTCTTTAGCGAAAAACCATGGAGACAGGGCTAATTTTACAGAGAGACAAATTCATTTGTCTGAAAGTTATAGACAAGCTCAATATCAAAACCAAAGAAGTCCAATTGTTAGAAGGCTAACGTGGCTACATTGTTAAGGCCTGGTGGATGCACTCTGTTTCCAACATGAACCTCAGGTTTGAGAGTTTATAGGGGTTCAAACATTGAAGTTACCTTATTTTATAAAAACCATATCTGCTGATAACTAGACCAGGGCCTGAATACCTAACAGAATACCATGAGTTTTTGTTTCTTTTTTTCTATACATGGGTTTTGGAACCAATGGCCTTCTTACATTCCACATTATCATACCTCATAATAATTACAGTTCATTATAATAACATTACACTGAATGACAAGAGACTAGATCATGAAATGTCCAGCAACAGTTTTGGACTGAACCACAAGAATAGCTTCAACCCAATCTAAAACTTACAAAAAGGATTTCTTGTTGTCAGTTGCTGCTGGATTAAAAGAAAATACAATAAGTGAAAGAAAATCACAATTAACCAATTACAAAGATGAAGTTTCAAGTGCAATAAATGGCATCCAGGCACAAAAGCAGAAATAAATTATGGGTGGTTAAAACTGTAATTGGAAGGCTGGATGTGGTGGAACCCACCTTTAATCCCAGCAACCCCCACTCAGGAAATATGAAGGGAACATAATTTGAAGGAGTTCCTATAGAAGATGGAGGAACTGATCAATGAAAGGTGCAGAAGGATATCAATACTGGAAAATAAACCATGAGAACAAGGAAGTGTAGAGGAGAAAATTAATAACCCAAGAGTATTCACCATGGAGTCATGCTGTCATTTGTACTTGGATGACCCAGAACTTCATGTCTTGAAGCTTATTCCCCTTATTCCTGCAGAACCATAACATTCTCCAGGGAACCAGGAACATTAGATACACTAGAAGCTTTTCTAGGATAAAAACAACACACAAGAAATCTTCCCAGCATGTGGACATAAGATGGAGATCGAGGCAGAGAAACCTTGTACTCCATGTGGGAAATCTGGAAGGGCTGCTTTGACATCCTACTACTGACAAAGGTCACATGTGAACATGGGATACCCTTAATGACATAGTGTGTCAGAGACTCATGGGAATTCTACTGTTGGTGAGCTCTTTGAACACAGCCATTCCTTGTCAAGAGCAGACTGGAAGAAAACCTACTAAAATAGATACCATGTCATGCAACATAATAGATATTTTTTTTTTTTTTCTTTTTTTTTTTTCCCCATTCCCCCCATCGCGCAAGAGCTCAATGCCATTCTGGCCACAAACATGCTTTTCATCTTCTTTCTCAGTCTTTCTCAATATCTTTTCGCCTGGGGGAAGTTGTACTGGTTTTGACGCAGAAGTTCATCTGTTTTAGTCAGTTCTTGATGCAGTCTTTTCTGTTGTTGTTGTTTGTTGTTTCCGCAAAAATGCATTATGTCCAACTGCTTTGTACAAAAGCTCAGGGAGCTCTACACAAGAAATACTATTACAACTAGGTAATTGGCAACTAGCATCCAACCCGCAGATGAGGATACCATTCATCGTTTGTTTTTCTGGGACTTGTTACTCTTCACTCAGCCTGAATGTCCTCATAGCTCCAGCCCCATTTTCCTGCAAAGGCTATGATGTCGTCTTTCATTTAACTGCTGTCATAGAACTCCATTGTGTAGATGTAGACATTTTCTCTATCCAGGAAATAAGCCTGAACTGAATTGGAAAAAATGTATGAAATGCACAAAGCATCAATAAAATCTAATTTAATTAGAAAAAAAAAAAGAAAAGAACAAAAAGAAGAAAAAAATCCAAGCTCTTCCTATTCCAGATGTTATAGCTCTGTTTTTCTGGCCAGTAAGGCTGTTATCCAAGTGCTGCATTAATTTGATTAAAATTTTGATTCAAATCTTGCTCTTGTTTTCTTTCTCTGTGGTCGTAGCACTCTGTAAACATGTAGTAAGGCAAGAACCTGTGAAAACTCCAAATCACTATTTTCATTTCTAAAAGGTAATTTGCCATTCACAGGTCACTCCTCAGGACAAGTACCATTCACTTGAAATTTAAAGTTATTATTTATCTGAAAGTTGATTGGGGGAAATCAGCTCTTAGATTGACTCTGGGCATGGTTTCAAACAGACTGCATTTCAGTGGCAGTCTCAAGTGGAAGAGCAAGCCATGGAATCACAGAGAGAAGACCAGAGGCAGAGTCCACATTAAAACTCTCAGCAGCAATAATTCTCCCATATGTGTGCATACGCTATAGAGCTTCCATGTTTATGTAACCTGGCTCTTTTACCTAATTTCAGTAAATAGGGCTCATCACAGCTGCGGCAGTCTGAGTACATTCTGCTTAGATGTCTCCTCCCCAAAGAGTCCATAGTTAAGGAATCACCGCCCAAAGTATGGCATGTCTTTGCAATGACTTATAGGAGCAACTGTGATCCCCTGCATTTCTGGAAGCCTCACAATAACTGGCACATGAACATTGATAGGATGGTTTGAGAGAGTCACTAACCCCCTCCCCCCAAGCCTTTAGTGATCCTTCATTCCCTCCTCTAGTACTATGCAGGTGTAGGTACTTCTGCCCAAGGTCCTGTGGGTCAGAAAGCGTGCAAAAGGAGGTGAAATGTTAACTAAAGGACTCCATTACACAGGACCTGTGAGGTCATCGGACTTGCTCTGGTTGAGCACTATGCTGATGTAGCTGTTCTATGGATACATGCTCCTGGAAGTTCCCTTTAACACACAGTTTTATAAGGAAGGTAGTAAAATATTATAAGGAAGTTAGTAATCCAATCTGAAATTGTGTGTTATCATGATGTGCATTGTATACATACTGCTCGCATCTTCCTAGGAAAATGATATCCAACTTGTCACCACTCTTAATTGTACATGCTCATATTTTTGATATCATGTCCAGTTGAGCCAAGATCTGTGCAATTGTCTCTCAAAAAATGGGCCTCTGTTAAATGGTATAATGTAGTGAATCCTGAAATTATGCTATGAATTCCAGTGTCCTTTTCTGTTCCACATTCTTACAAGCATTCTCCCTGTGAACGCACAACCAATCTTTGCAAAATATTCATTCTTCCTTCATTAGCTACTTCTGGACCCACTCCAGAGCTATTTGAAATTCTGTTTTAAGCAATATAGCATTTTAAAATGCTGTTTCCTCAAAGTCTTCTACCCTGTGACCATGTCCATCATTAAAACCCCCTCTGAGGGAAAATTGTTCAAAATAAATAACAGTGGTAATCACACAACTCAATACAAAGTTTAAAATTTGTGTTCTTTAGCAAAACCATGGAGACAGGGTAACTTTTACAGAAAGAAAATTCATTTGTCTTGAAGTTATAGACAGCTCAATATCAAACACAAGAAGTCCAATGTTAGAAAGGGCTAGTGCTACATTGTAGCCTGGTGGATGCACTCTTGTTCCAAAAACATGAACCTCAGGTGTTGAGAGTTTATAGGGGTTCAAACATTGAAGTTACCTTATTTTATAAAAACCATATCTGCTGATAACTAGACCAGGGCCTGAATACCTAACAGAATACCATGAGTTTTTGTTTCTTTTTTTCTATACATGGGTTTTGGAACCAATGGTCTCCTCTCATTCCACATTATCATACCTAATAATAATTATAGTTCATTATAATAACATTACACTGAATGACAAGAGACTAGATCATGAAATGTCCAGCAACAGTTTTGGACTGAACCACAAGAATAGCTTCAACCCAATCTAAAACTTACAAAAAGGATTTCTTGTTGTCAGTTGCTGCTGGATTAAAAGAAAATACAATAAGTGAAAGAAAATCACAATTAACAATATACAAAGATGAAGATTTCAAGTGCAATAAATGCATCCAGGCACAAAAGCAAGAAATAAATTATGGGTGTTAAACTGTAATTGGAGGCTGGATGTGGTGGAACCCACCTTTAATTCTAGCACCCCACTCAGGAAATATGAAGGGAACATAATTTGAAGGAGTTCCTATAGAAGATGGAGGAACTGATCAATGAAAGGTGCAGAAGGATATCAATACTGGAAAATAAACCATGAGAACAAGGAAGTGTAGAGGAGAAAATTAATAACCCAAGAGTATTCACCATGGAGTCATGCTGTCATTTGTACTTGGATGACCCAGAACTTCATGTCTTGAAGCTTATTCCCCTTATTCCTGCAGAACCATAACATTCTCCAGGGAACCAGGGACACTAGATACACTAGAAGCTTTTCTAGGATAAAAACAACACACAAGAAATCTTCCCAGCATGTGGACATAAGATGGAGATCGAGGCAGAGAAACCTTGTACTCCATGTGGGAAATCTGGAAGGGCTGCTTTGACATCCTACTACTGACAAAGGTCACATGTGAACATGGGATACCCTTAATGACATAGTGTGTCAGAGACTCATGGGAATTCTACTGTTGGTGAGCTCTTTGAACACAGCCATTCCTTGTCAAGAGCAGACTGGAAGAAAACCTACTAAAATAGATACCATTACAGCAAATACATAGATATTTTTTTTTTTTTTCTTTTTTTTTTTCCCCATTCCCCCCATCGCCAGAGCTCATGCATTCTGCCAAACATGCTTTTCATCTTCTTAGTCTTTCTCAATATTTTTCCCTGGGGGAAGTTGACTGTTTTGAGCAGAAGTTCACTGTTTTAGTCAGTTCTTTGATGCAGTCTTTTCTGTTGTTGTTGTTTGTTGTTTCCCAAAAATGCATTATGTCCAACTGCTTTGTAAAAAGCTCAGGGAGCCTACACAAGAATACTATTACAACTGGTAATGGCACTAGCATCCAACCGAGATGGGATACCATTATCGTTTGTTTTCTGGGGACTTGTTACTCTCAATCAGCCTGAGTCCTTAGCTCCAGCCCATTTTCCCTGCAAAGGCTATGACTTGTCGTCTTTCTTTACTGCTGCTCTAAACTCCCATTGGTAGATGTCAGACATTTTCTCTATCCANACAGTTTGGTCTCTTCATTTTTGACTCATATTCTTTTTTGTTTTACCTTTTTTCTTCTTATTGCTCTAGCAAGACATCCAAGTACTATATTGGATCTTGATTTCAATGGAAATGCTTCCCAATTTTTCTCCACTTAGAGAATGAGTTTATTGTATATAGCTTTAACTGTGCTGAGGTATGTTCCCTCCAGTCCAGTTCTGTCAAAAGCCTTTTATGCATCTATTGAAATTACCATGTGATTTTTTTCTGTACCATTTTGTCCAAAGATTTATTCTTTCCTGCAATCTTTTTTAGCTTGGTTTCCACTTTGGCAGGGTTAGATTCAGCTGTCAGCACTTAGGCTCCACTTTGGCCTCAGACTCTGAGAGAACCTTCCTTTTGGGCTCATGGGGGCTGTCAGGGACACATATGGTGCTAAAGGTCATTATGAAGCTGTCAGCTGCCTGACCTCTGCTGAAATCCACAGTGGGTGTGATGGGAGGCCTGGATGGAACCCAAATTTTATCATTTTAAATGAAAACTAATCTCTTATGGATAATTATAAACCATGAGTCTGAATTTGCAGATGCCAAAATACATGTTTGAGAACCTTAGATAAAATGGTGCAGTATCTGCATATAAAGTGTATATTTTCCTCAAAGCTTTGTAATGTTACCCTTAATGGTGTTTATTAAAGTATCTAATTCTATGTAAATAGGTACCTACTACTGTGTTATTAGTTTCATGCTTTTGCTGTTGTTTCATTTTGCTTTTTTGAACAGGGTCTCTCTGTAGCCTTAGCTGGCCTGGAACTTGCTATGTAAACAAGGCTGGCCACAATCTGCTTGCTTCTGCATGGATTAAAGAAGTGTACCATCATACCCAGCTACTTCCATAGTTTTTATTGTTATTTTTGGTTCCTTTTCATGGATGGAATGGTTGAATACTATGATGAGATTTGGGTATATTTTGGGCTGCCGGTACTGACTTTTTCTCCATATGGATACTATTATAAAATTTAACTCATAAATTATGCATGGTGGTTGATTAAAATCAATAATAGTGAACTAGAACTCTTTCAAAATATGTTATTCTGTCATACATCTAATGGTTCTTGCTGACTGCAGGTAACTGACTTCACAGAAAACAAAACTATATGTAAACTATATGTGTAAAGTTGACATCATCATACAAAAACTCTTTCATTATGATGCATAGCATTGTCAAATTTAAAAATCCTATTTCTTAACCTAAGAAAAAAATAGGTGAGCGTACCCGAGAGAACTAAGTTTTGTGGGATGGTTTTGAGATATCATTCAGAATGCTTTTTGGTCTCACTTGAAGGGACACTTTTTATTAATTTTGAATTTTGTTAATGAATTATTGAATTGTCTTATTATATTTCTAATATTTTCACAAATAAATGCGCTATTATGCTGAGGAATGATAAGACTATTTGCCATGTGGTTATTATAGAAGAACCTACGGGCAGTGCAGACACAGTGAAATGATATATGCTATACCTTGCCATAATGCATAAGTACATGGATTGTCAGCATATGAGAAATAAAAGTCCATAGACATTTTTAGAGACTTTGATATTTATTTTTATTATATAGTAATATTAGAAATATTTGCTAGTTCAGAAATATGAATATTGTTCTCATAATCTTAAGTCATTATGCACCTCATATTATAACATTCTCCACTAACATGCTTTTCACCTGCTCTCTTGTCTTTTAGACAGTACTAATGGCGGACTAAGATTTTAATGAACTAAAACACTTGAAATATTGTGCTGATACATTCTGTATAAGGATCTAAGTAACATTAGTTTAACATTAGTTTAAATTTTTGAAAAGTTGTCCTTTATTTTCTTTTGGTTTTTTGAGACAGGTTTTCCCTGTAGCACCAGCTGTCCTGGAACTCACTCTGTAGACCAGGCTGGCCTTGAACTCACAAAGATTCACCTGCCTCTGCCTCCCAAGTGCTAGGATTAAAGGCATGTGCCACTACGCCCAGCAAAAAAAGTTGTCCTATTTTTAAGGAAGTTATTAATTCTGATTTTTGGTGAATTTCAGCATATACTAACATAAAAAGATATTTCTGCTAACATTTCAGTAATTGTGTTAAATTGAAAGAGTAATGTTTCCATAAGGGAAAAAAAAAACTATGTCATTGAGAGTATTGTTTTCAAATCATATATTCAGATTTCTCCAGTTCTAAATGAATGACATATAAAATATATAAAATGCTATTTAAATGTGAATGTTGAGAAAGCTTATGTATAAGCATGTAATATTGCATTTCTGAAATCCAGTCATCAGACTTTGATGATGTCTCATTGAAAATCTCTCAAGCTCCTGAGTGTGTTTCATATGTAAGATGGTCACCTTTTGGGAGCTGGAGAGAAGAAAAGTAGGTAAAGTTTACTCCCTGCAGTCTGTTCCCAAACATGATTATGAATTTTTGTATGATTCTCTTCCCACTGTTCCATATTTTTGATGAAAACTTGTAATTCCTATTTCAGAATTGAACAAGAGAAATAGGTGGCAGGCTGGCCTAGCCTGGCACCTGTTGGAGATGCATAACTGCTTACGTGAGGGAGAGTAGACTAGACATTACTTAAGATCTCAAGACAGGCTGACTAAACTCTAGTGGATGAATTTGTACTGAGGAACATCTGGGTACAATAGTTTGATGAGATAGGACTTAACATGTTTGGCAGAACGCATGAGGTCCAGGAAGGAATCAGGGGCATGAAAGGGAAAAGTGTCTAAATTTGATTAAGAACTGTTGTATGGGGGCTGGAGAGATGGCTCAGCGGTTAACAGCACTGACTGCTCTTGCAGAGGACCTGGGTTCAATTCCCAGCACCCACATCGCGGCTAAGAACCATCTTTGACTCCAGTTCCAGGAGAATCTGATGCCCTCTTCTGACCTCTGCAGCATTGCACGACTCATGTGCACCAACCTACATGCAGACAGTACACTCATAACATATAAATAAATTAATTAATTAAACAAAATAAAAATAATTTTTTAAAAAGAACTGTTGTATGAAATATAAAAAAGCTCAATTAAAAATGTTACCAACCCATAAGAAATGGAGACAATCTCTTTTAGAGAACATTAGATTTTATACAATCATAATTCGAGAACTAACTGAAGAAATCAAAATTATACATCAGTGATAGAGTTATTTTAGTAGAGGACATGAAACTGCAATAAAACATAACCTCTGCAATGTTTTCCTATGTGAGCTAAAGGCAGACATTTCTGAAAGCAGGGCTGATATAAATCCAGTCATTGTGGAAGCTCCCATTGGGAAGGAGAGAAACTCCCCTAGCCCCTTCCCTGGTGGTGTTGATGCTAGTAGAGAAGGAGACAGAAAAGTCCATTGTACTAACTTGAAACAAACTATATGAAAATCTTTCTTATCTTCATTAATTCTACTAAAAGCTCATCTGACCTTCCCATGCAATTTCTTCTTCCCTCTCTTTCCATTATTAAAGTAGGTATACAGATCTGTACCTATAATTATTGGGCCAGATTATCCTTTTTGTGTTTTTACATGTAAAGGAATAAATTTTGTTTATTCTTGTGTTAATTTTTATTTTGTTAATTTGCAGCCTTTCTAACTATTGAATTTAAGAGAATAAATGGAAATGTTTCCACATGAATGTGTGTGCATTTCTGCGTGTGCATGCAGGTTAGAAAAATACTATAATCATGCCTTCCCCTTTGTCCTTGTTAGTAACCATAATTGAACAGATAGAACTAGTCCCCCTACCATCCCTCAGAACATGCATGAAAAGTATAAGAGAACCTAACTGAGAAGAGGGAAGGACCTGTGGTAATGAGAAAGGGAAAGGAAGGACAAAGTTGCTCAATTTTGAAAAATATCACAGAGAAACTATTTACTATATTTAACTCCTATATGTAATAAACAGTAAACATTTTAAAGCTTAAAATGAATGTAGATTGCAGATGATCTGCTTTCAAAATATTTCTCTTCCCCTTTCTCCAAGTACTACAGGTATTTAACATTGTCCCAGTCTACAGAATGAACAAAATGTTCCTTAAACATCTCTGTTTGAAAATCCATGTTCACTGAGAAAATATTTTTCTCTTAATCATTCTTTTCATGGCCTCTTTAGCCTCTCTGTTTTTTAAACTGTATACCAGAAGATTCAGGACTGGCAGCAAAAGGGTGTAAAACACAGACACTATTTTGGCTACATCCTGTGGGTAACTGGAACTCATTCCCAGGTGAGTAAATATCACTGTTCCGTAGAAGAGTGTTACTACAGTTAGGTGGGAGGCACATGTGGAAAAAGCTTTATGCCTGCCCCTGGTGGAATGTATTTTTAGCACAGTGATAAGAATCCCCATATAGGAACTAACTACTCTCAGAAAAGTAGTCATAGATGTAGCCCCAGAGACAGCGATAAACAAAACCTCACTGTGGCGTGTGTCAGAGCAGGACAGTCGAAAAAGCAAGGGGATATCACAGAAATAATGGTTAATGACATTTGGTCCACAGAAGGTAAGACTGAGCAGGCTGCTGAGATGAGTGAGTGAGTTGACACAGCCCAGCAGGTAAGAAGCCACCACCAGGTAAATGCAGAACATGGGAGTCATGAGGCCTTTGTAGTGCAGTGGGCGGCAGATGGCCACATAGCGATCATAGGCCATTGCTGCCAGGAGGAAGCATTCTGCAGTCAGGAACATGTTGACAAAGGAATACTGCAGGAGGCAGCCAGGTTGGGAGATGGCTTTCTGTCCTGCCAAATAATTTGTCAGCATTTTTGGAATGAAGACTGATGAATAGCAGAAATCCAAGAAGGACAAGTGCATAAGGAAGAAGTACTTGGGCAAATGAAGCTGAGCAGTCGTCAAAATTATGGCAATAATCCACAAGTTGCCTGCTACAGTAATGACATAGATGAACAGGAACAACACAAAGAGCAACGTATTCAGTGTAGGGTCATCAGTCAGTCCTAGGAGGATGAATTCTGTTATCACACTGACATTTTTGTCAGCAATTGATGCTGCTCCAGTATGTCGGATCTGCAGGGAACAAAAATAAATGTAACGACCACAGAACTTAAAAATTGCATGGTTTTCATCATCTACAATAATAGTCCAGATTAAATTCAAATCTGCCAAGTGAGAAAAAATTACCTTATAACATTTTCCTTGAAGCTGATTGAGGAAAGTAAACTAGCCTAAGGACTTGTGGAAATAGTATAATCCTCTTGGAAAGTCAAAGCAAAATGTTGATTTTTTTTTTAAGACAGAGAGAGGGTTCATGAAATGGGACTAGTATAACAGGATATTCTAGATTCCAGAATGCAAGGGAACATCATCCTATATAGATGAACATCCTTTAAGAAAGAACAAAAGCGAACAAGTAAAACGTCTCTCAGCAATACCAAGCATATTTTAAGGCATCTAGGAAAAGTGTTCTCTATCATAGATAGGTAAGTTAAACAGCAAAAGACAAATAATAATGCTTTGTATTGTGTTTATAATGTGAATATGTAGCATATATAATTTAGTTTATAGAGTATAAAATGAAAATAACAGGGTTTCTGGAGTATTTAATGAAAGCAAAATATCTCAATAACAAATAACATTTCCTTTTTTGCTTTGTTTTGTGTTTTGAGATAAGGTTTCCCTGTAGCTTCAGCTGGTATAGAAACTTCCCCTAACAATAAACCACTGCATAGAAAAAACTTAAAACGACTCAGAAAAAAAATACAGGACATGTATGACAGAATGCATGAAATCAGGTGGGGTGGGGGGCATGGAAAGGAGAATGAGTCTAAATTGGACTGAGAAATGTTGCATGAAATTCACAAAACTTCAATAAAAATATTAAAAAATAAATAAATAAAATATAAAAGAAATGAAGGTGAAAAAAAATTGCTATGCAGACAAAGCTGGCCTCAGTCTCACAGTGATTTCCCAGCCTCTGCCTCTTATCTGTGTGCTGAGACTAAAAACCCCTGCCACTATGTCCGGTTCAAATTGCTTACATTTTTAAACTAACTTATTCCACAAGGGAATTCATTGTAGAAGTAAAACCCATTGTTATATCCTCTGATTTACTGTAGTCCTTTGTGGTCAGTGATTTGTACGAGGCTAAACTGTACTGTGATTTTTTTCCATGTTTATATTATAATTTTTAAAGTCAATGGCATGCATTCATCTTAAGAGACAATGCACATTGTTACTGCAATTTGATGACTTAGAACTATAGATCTAACTTTTAATCCATACAAAATTAAATCATTAAGATTTATGCTAAGATGTAACCTCAAGTATGGAACTCATTTGCTGATTTCTTAGAAAATTATAGAATACGTGTTTATACAGCATCTATTGGAAATTTTCCTTAGTGCTGGAATTTTAAGAATGTATAAAATGTCAATTTACAGAGTTGTAGCAAGAAAAATAAAAAACACATTTCTCATTAACTTGTCAAGGATCCTCATTTTAGCTGAACATTTATGAATATGATATTCTGCAACAGTAAACCCTATCCTCTGAGAATAAATTTCCTCTAATATTTAATATAGCATAAAGAATAATGAAATACATGGATTAGTAGTCTATACAGTTATTAAATAAAATTAAACGTTGCAAATTAGCATAGATTTTCATCCATTTTATTCAGATCAAACATTGTTTAAAAGATTGAGTGGTTTTACCCACAGCAATCTGTAATTTCATACCCAATTATTATAAATATCTATAAATCTTCCTGAAATTGTGAAAAGCATACAAAACCTTAATTACATAAAGTAAGGAAGTCCAAATATTTGTTGCACATCTAAGGCAAACAAATCAGAAAATACAGACAGAAAATACAGTCTCTGTGTTACATTGCTTCACAAATGGCTCTTTAAACTAAGTTATTAAACATAAATTTTGCTTTAGTATTGTTTATGTAATTTTCCCTGGTTGACTTTCATATTAAGAAAACTGAATTTATGTTATTTACTACATGTATTTTAACATCAGTGTTTTCATTATCGATATTTTAATTTACATAATAGCAATTTTGGTCTGGACTCTCATGTTCTGTTTTTTTTCACTTAGAATCAATTATAATACATTAATATTTGAGTCTAATAATAGGTGCTGATCATAGAGTCAATAGTTTATTTCTCCTTTATTTAGCTTTAGCAAACTTCATTTATTTTGAGCAATCTTAGACGTGAAGACTTTTTTCAAGTAAATTGTAATCCGTAACTTAGGAAAATCAAAGCTAGAAATCTTTTATACTGCTCTATTAGGACACATAGAATGAGGCCACACAGTCTCAATAAAGTCCTTTGACTTTGCCATTGGCCTGACTCCATTTTGCTGACCTGCAGAATCCGAATGTATGGAACATGTGACTTTTCATGACTTTATATCCACCTCTGTTGAATGATGGTCATTGTGAAAATCAGGGAATTCATTTAAAAACCTTGTTTTGCTGCAAACACACAGCATACTTACCTGATGTCAAGAAGCAGCTCACTTAATTTCCTCAGCTTGTGTTTATATTTAGCTTTGGGCTCTTGGGGGATGCAGTCTCTAGTGCGTTGTGAACACAGGGATTCATTAAAAAAAGCTATACTAAGAGGGGGTGGAAAGATGGGTTGAATAAAATGCAAACACATTGTATGAAATTCTGGAATGAATTTTTAAAAAGCTAGAGTTTGCTCTGGTAAAATGAAGGTCCTAGCACACATTACAAAGTGAAGCAATCCATTTATATAGTCTTTCCCTAATTTTTCAGGAAATTTTATTGAATATATTCTTGTCTTACCTATGAGAGTGAAGTACTATGAGGGGAAAGAAACTTACAATTAATGTTCTTCTAGTCTGAAATTATAATACATTAACAATGTTATATGTACATATTATACACAATATGTTATATATAATAATGATATTCAAATTATATGTTACTGGTCAAATAATCCTATGATTATATTATTATTGGATGTTATATTAGTCACTTTTCTGTTGCTGTAATAAAACACCATGACCAAGGAACTTAAAAAAGGAAGAGTTTATTTGAGCTTACGATTGACGGTTCCAGGGAATTAGAGTCCACTCCAGCCGCCATGCCTCCTGCCACTCCTGTGGCAGGAGGCATGGCGGCTGGAGACTGGAGCAGCAAACCGAGGGTCATATCTTGCAAAGAGCACAGGAAGCAGAGAGAGGGACTGGAGACCACGAGTCTTGTTAAACTCATTAAGCCTGCCCCCAGTAATGTACTTCCTCTAGCATGGCCACACCTTCCAAGGCCTCCAAGAACAGTGCCACCAACTGGAGACAAATGTCTGAATATTTAAAGCCTATAGGGGACACTCATTCAAGCCACCACAGATGTAATTATAGCAATACATATACTGCAATGTGAAATAACACAAAGATGTACATGGCATTTAATGTGAAGTGTGTGTTTATAGGCTCCTGAATGCATTTTCTTGTTGTAGGTTGCCTTTGAGCATTGTTAATATGAACAGTTAGGATATTATTATGCCTATGTTTCAACAGATTTACTACAGTAAATTATTGGATAGGTAGAAAACTGAAGAATAGATTTAAAAGTTTAAAATTGTTTTTTAAAAAAAATTTATTGGAGTTTTGTGCATTTCATACATTTCTTAATCAAATTTAGACCCATTCCCCCTTCCTTGCTCCCCCACCCTGCCAGAACTCATGTATTCTGCCATACATGTCTTTCATCTGTTTTGCAGTCTTTTTTCTAATTTTTCAGTGCAGAAGTTTATTGTTTTTGGCAAAAGTTTACTGCTTCAGTCAGCGCTTTTGCTTTTACCCAGACGTTTTTGTTGTTGCTGTTCCAGTTTGTATTGCTCCAAAACATGCATATACACACCACACATATATCAAAATTGTGTCATCTGAAAATAACATATAGGTTAATTCCAAAACATGTTTAGGGATTCACATTTTGACAGATTTGTATATAGGTAAAGAAAAAATATTACTTTATATTTCTATATTACATAACAAGTTGATGAGTAACATCAGGTATTATATTAACTAAAAAAGAAAGAAAACAAAGGAATTATCAGTTTTGTCTTATAAATAGAGATTTGGTGCTATTAAAAGTGTTAAAAGTAGAACATAATGACAGGATAAATATTATTAACAAGAAGCTAGTGAGCATAATTAAGCCACTTACATAGATCAAACTAACAAACAAGAATGTGTCAGTAAAAGTTTGTAATGGTTCTCATATGGAACAATACTGAAAATATACAAGTACATGGTAATATTACACTTTTCGTAAAATGACTCCCCCCCCCCATAACAGATGTCAAGCAGGACTTTAGTAGAACAATTTGTATTTATTGTTTGCTATATTCCAGGCATTTCATGACAAGATCTCTAATCATCACACAACTTCATTTCCATAAATATGGAGATTTCTATGATTCAGATGATAGGTGTCTCTGAATAATTAGAGAAATTGTTCAAATTTGCATGCAGAAAATACCAAATGTAAGCGGGAATTCTAGAAAACAAAGCAAAACAATCAAACAGTAATAACACATATGATTTTTAGGAAAGAATAATGGAAATGTATGAATGTACTTTATAAAATCCATTTAAGCTCTATTGTAGGATGTATGCTTTCTTTTTTTTTTATTAATTTTATTTATTTCCGTATGTGTATGAATGTACTGTCTGCATGCAAGTTTGTGCACCCGTGTCGTGCAATGCCACGGAGGTCAGAAGAGGGTGTCGGATTCCCCTGGAACTGGAGTTCTCCTGGAATTGGAGTTACAGACGGTTTCACGATCACGAAGTGCCCTTGTTTAATTTGAGTGGAGGCTATATGTTGAGTTTGTTTTGTGAGACGGAGTTTTGTAATTTGGCTGACCTCAAGTTTACTGTATAATTGATGATGAGCTTCAACTTAAAATTCTCTTCCAGAGTGCTGGATTTCCAGCTGTGTCCCTTGGCATTTGTTTCATTCAGGGCTGGGAACCAAGTCCAGGGCTTAGCCCATTCTCAGCAGGTACTATGCCAACAGCTCTGTATCACCAGCTACTACACAGAAAATTTTTCATCTGTGTTTTCTATTAAACTAGAGTCTGGATGGGAAGATTAAATTATCTTGATGTTAATGTGTTTGGGATTTGAAAATTGCATGCAGGCCATGTTTAACCAAATACAAATGAAAATTGCTTCCATAGCTGGGGTCAATGTAATGATTGTGTGCTCACAGACCAAACGTTAGTCATGATGAGCGCAAACAAATTCATTGCAATGCTTCCCGGGTTTCTGTGTGAGCCCAGGAGCTCATTTTCCTAAAGAGTTAGTTGGGAAATCTCTAAAGCACAAAGTCCAAAGGTATATACATGGAATTTTATTTTTTATTTTATTTTATTTTTTTTTAATTAATTAATTTTTTTATTGATGCTTTGTGTATTTCATACATCATTTTCCAATTCAGTTCAGGCGTATATCCCCTTCCCTTACATGGAATTTTAAAGTGCACAGGGTTTTGAGAGACATGCTCTGAGAACCAGAGGAGAGTGATTTGTGATAGTTATCTGCTGAGTTCTAACCTCTGGAGGTTGGCTTTCAGAAGGTATCCAACTTCAGAGAACCAGTGGGATTGGTTAAATGAGAGTTCACTTTTAGAATGTGTATTGATAATTTGCTTGCCAGTTGATGGCATTGCATTAGATATTTCACTAACTCTTCATTTATTGTATGTAGGTGAACTACCTCAACCATAGATGACATTTGAAGTATATTTAAGTTTGTTTCATTTACTTTTGGTAAAATGCCATATTATAATAAAACTGTAAGATGGTATTATATAATAATGACATTACATATCAATGTAATGCTACATATATAAGGCTACATAATTTAAATTGATATAAAATATGAATATCTTAATAATGTTCAATATACATTATAAAATTCTGTCAATAACCTCACTAATTTGCATTCACACTGTAGATAATATTTTCATTTGAAAAAATTTTATTGATTTTTGCAAATTTCATAGAATATATTTTGATGGCACTTAGAGTTCTTCTCTTCTTTCCACTTCCCCCATTGCCCTCCCCTAATTTAATGAACTTTCTTGCATAGTATTTTTGGTGTGTGCGAAAATAATGCTTGGGCTTATCACATAATATTATGACATTTATAGCATGATAGGAAGATTAATGTGTTATATAAAAAGAATCTTATTTTCACATGAAATGTTGCTTTCTCTTACATATACAGGGTTAAGGAACTGCCTTTAGCCATACAAGAGGATGTTAACCTCTTCTAACATATATATAGATATAGATATAGATATAGATATAGATATAGATATAGATATAGATATAGATATAGATATAGATATAGATATAGATATAGATATACACACATATACATATATCTATATATAGTAATATGTTGTATATATTGAAATACATATTGTATACATTGTAAGAATATATATTGTAAAGATATTATAAGCTCAAATTTTGTCCTTTTTTTCAATGACCATGCCTATGTTTATCAAATGCTCTCTAACATTTATGACTAAATTAAATTAGATTTTTATATCATTGTGTATTTAAATCCAACACCACATTTCTATAGTAATACAGTTATGTGAATGCTTCATATATAAATGCAAATCCTTGGGCTGGAGAGATGGCCTAGCAGTTAAGAGCGCCGACCGCTCTTACAGAGGACGCGGGTTCGATCCCCAGCACCCACATGGCGGCTGAGAGCCGTCTGAAACTCCAATTCCAGGAGAACTCCAGCTCCAAGGGAATCCGAGACCCTCTTCTGACCTCTGCGGCATTGCACGACACGGGTGCACAGACCTGCATGCAGACAGTACATTGATACACATACAGAAATTAAAAAAAAAATTAAAAAAAATAAATGCAAATTCTTGAAAACATTTGAGACATCATTCAAACAATATAGTTAATCATCTTGAATATTTTTCAAAAACTGCACAAATGCTACATGTGGGTGAAGTTATTATTTCATTCAAAAAGTAATTTTTATATAATTTTATTTAATAATTTGTCATTCATTGTACCTATGGCTGTTATTGAGGACAAAATAATAGTTTGATGTAGCTTTTCCTGAGACATGTGAATTATATGAATTAGCATTGAGCCTATAATTATAAAATTGTGCTGCTTAATTTCTTCTTTCTAGTTATTTTAGTATCTAACCATCAAAAATGCAATACTGGCTTACTTGAAATATTCTGTAGAATATTGCCTTTTTCCTTTGATAGGACAACTATCGGCAACTTGAGATTATTTTGAAACATGATTTTATGATAGCCGATATTTGTGTATAACTGGATTGTAAGAAAAGTGTATTCAGTTTTCTTTTCTGTAGCATATGCAGGGCAAGATTCACATACATAGAGAAACTCTTGGAAAATTATTTTAGTTTAACATCTGAAAATGATGCTGGACAATCCTTGAAAGGAAGGACAAGTATGATTATTGCCTCTCTAAGGGTCCTGAGTCTTCTAAATATGAAGAGCAATTCTGAGAGTTGACCCAAGTTTCAAGGAGCCTCAGTATAGAGGGGTCAGCACTGGGCCATCACTTTGTATCAGATTCCACGTTAGATTGAAAGAATAAAGCTCAAGTTTGGAGAATCTTTTCTGACACATCCCTGAAAGGAAAGGGGATCTTCAGTAAAATAATTTTATTAATTTCTTAACTATACATATTTACTATGATGAATCCGATGAAAAATAACCTAGGGAATATTTTGAAACATATATGTCCACTTTCTTGGTAAAACAAGTACCAATATTTTGGTGTAGGGAACAAGCCAAAATGTTTCTGTTACATTTTGTTTCATGTTGTTCTGCTGACATATTTGAATATCTTTATTTCAATTTATGTGGTGGCAGCACATAAAATATATATTTTTGTTTGTCTTTTTATTTTATGTACATGGGTGTATTGCTTGCATGGCATAAGTGTACACATGTCATGCAATACCCACATGATCAGAAGAGGGCATTGGATCACTTGGAACTAGAATTATAGATGTTAGCTCCAATGTGGGTGCTGGGAACCAAACTTGGTTGCTCTGCAAGAGCAGTCAGTGCTCTTAACTGCTAAGCCATCTTTCCAGCCTCACATTTAAATTATTTTTAACTCGTATAAGGAAAAAATACACAACGTCTAAGTCTAGGGTCCAGTGTGAAGAACACCATACTATCTATATATTAAGGAAATGATTACTGTATGCCTTTTAATCTTTGAATAATACACAATTCAAAGTGAATAAACTCTACAGTTCCAGTGGGTTAAAACTTTATTTAATCTTTATAAATGGTATTACAAAATATTTGATTCCTTTCTCCTATTCACTAGCATACAGCCTTAACTCAACAAGGGAAATGTTTCATTTCCCAGGCACTTTTCACAGCATCCTTCACTTCTTTGTTGCTTAAGCTGTAAATCAGTGGGTTTAACGTAGGAATTACCAGGGTGTAAAACACAGAGACAACCTTCTCTTGTTCTAAAGAGTATTGGGAGCTGGGCTGAATGTAACTGAAGCTCATGGATCCATAGAACACGGTGACAGCTGTCAGATGTGAGGCACAGGTGGAGAAGGCTTTGTGTCTTCCTGCTGCTGAGCAGATCCTCAGGATGGCAGCAACAATGAATAAGTAGGAGACCATCGCAGTCAAGAGTGTGGTCATAGCAATGACTGCAGAGAAGACCAAAAGCAGCAGCTCGTTCACTGATGTGTCAGAACAGGACAGCCTCAAGAGAGGAGGAAGGTCAAAAAGGAAGTGACTGATGACCTTTGGCCCACAGAAGGACAGCTTCATTAAGCCAATTGTATATGTTATTTATAGGTGAGAACTCATTTTATAAATTGAGTTTATGTTAACACTGAGTCTTTTGTTTATATATTTTGTCCATCTTAATAGCAGTTAATGGAAAATATACCAAGAAATACACTCTACCAAAGATGGTCTCCTCAACAAAATAAAAGTAGGTGATGGGGTTGTACTTCAATGTAAATCATGAGTTGATTACCCCTCCTACACATGAACCAAACTCCAAGCCGAAACAAACTGCTTTTGTCATAGCCACAGTGTACAGTAGTGGGTTTACAATGGCTACGTAATGATCATAAGCCATTGCAGCTAGCAAAAATCCCTCCATTTTCAGCCATGATACAAACAAAAATTGAAGAATGCATGCAGAGAATGAGATTTTCTCCCGTTCAACAAAGAAGTTCAGCAACATTCTGGGGGCAAATACTGATGAGTACCATGCATCTACAAATGATAGACAACTAAGAAAATAATACATAGGTGCGTGGAGTTAGGGAGTTATTTGGATCAGAAAGAGCATTCCCAGGTTCCCCACCAAGGAGATGACATACATCAACAGACACACGATGAAGAGGAATACCTTCAGTTCAGCTCGATCCATTAGTCACAAAAGGATAAACTCAGTAACAATTGTGAAAGTTCCATTAGCCATGTAGTTGTACTTCTTGGTGCCTGTTAATGATAGGAGATCTTGGTGAATTGCCATTATAGTGGACTAATAAAGTCTTCAGAATCTCAAACTAAGGATGTTGTTTCTATCAGTGAATTGTCCCCTTTGATTGTTCTACTTATAAACTGACACATTTAACTACAATGTCCAAATTTCTTGAAACATTATTTTACATTAAATATTCCATTATTAAAAAAGAACTTATTTTTAACTAAAAGATGCATGCAGTATGCAAACCTTAAGCTATACATAAAGCTAAACTGTTCTATTTTATAAATAGGTGAGAACTGATTTTATAAATTGAGTTTATGTTAACACTGAGTCTTTTGTTTATACATTTTGTCCATCTTAATAGCAGTTAATGGAAAATATACCAAGAAATACACTTTGCCAAAGATGGTCTCCTCAACAAAATAAAAGTAGGTGATGGGGTTATACTTCAATGTAAATCATGAATTTAGCACAGATGCACAAACACACACATGCACACATATCCATAACATTATTTTTTAACTATATTCCATTTATATTATCAATGTTTGTTCCTACTCTGTTTATGTGGGGGAGGGGCTAATATTATTGAATGTAGATCATCACACATGATAGACAAGCCACCTGTTTGTGCTCGTTTTCTTTTTTTAATTTTTTTATTTATTTTGGTATGTGTATGAATGTACTGTCTGCATGCAGGTGTGTGTGCACCCGTGTCATGCAATGCCGTGGAGGTCAGAAGAGGGCGTCGGATTCCCTTGGAACTGGAGTTCTCCTGGAATTGGAGTTTCAGACGGTTCTTGGCCGCCATGTGGGTGCTGGGGATCGAACCCCGGTCCTCTGTAAGAGCGGTCGGCACTCTTACCCGCTAGCCCATCTCTCCAGCCCTGCTTGTTGTTTTCTTAAAGTATGACAGAAATCAGGGACCTAGTATCCAAAACCTCTGAAATTATCCTTACAATCTGTGAAGTCCATTCCCTGGATAGAGTGTTATAGGATTCTTTGACCTGTTCTATGAAACATTCTGAAAAGCCACTAACTCATAATTAGTTTTAGAATTCGATACAAATCCTTCTTGAGCATTGGGGATACAATGTCCAGTAACATCTATTTTAGAAAGAAACTAAACCCTTAGACTAATGCACACATTTAAAGCATACACAGCATTTTCCTGCACAATCTTTGTTTCAAAGATGAATCTCAATATTTAGAGTAGGCAAAGTCTTTTCCATAAAATAAATGCCTACCTATCTATTGGCACAATATTTCTTCTGAAAACTGTAACTTTTACACATTTATAGCACAAATATAAAGAAACTTAATACATGTTAGCTGTGTGTTTTAGCATATGGTATTCTATACTTTAGCTGATGTGATACATATTCTTGTGCAGAGTACCAAAAGCAGTCAGGTACTCAGATGAATTAATCACTCAGAAATGTCTAAATCATATTCCACAGTATTATCTCCAATGATAGTCAGGATCTAAACCTGACTTCCTATGCTGTCTTAAAATTAACTCAGTTTTCTCTCATAAATTCTTTGCATAATTTTGAAAACAGGTATATTAATTCATGAAATCTGTTCCAATGCCTCAAAATATTCTATTAGTTCAGTTTATGTGTTTCTGTCCCCGTCTTGTTATGAGATATAACGGAGCTATAAGTGATTAATGCATAGAAGGCATCAGCTTTCTGTACAGACAAGACACATCACTGTGCAGGTGTCTGATGGAAACTAGATAGCTGCTCCCATCCATCCTTTTCTGGATACTGAAGAGTGATTCATGAGGAACTCAGTGAACTAAATTACTTCTTGGTCTTCCAAAATATTGGTTAACTGGTAGCATCATCACTAATGAGAAATGACTAATGGATAATGAATGGCTTCATCATCTATTTGTTGTAAGACTGTGTTACTTAGAGTGTTCGTAAATCTTGGAAAAAGTACAACATTGTAGAATACTAAAACACAAAAATAAGATAATTATATTATCTCTAGTTTATCTATAATGATATTCGAAAGATAACTAAATTGTTTATGATTTAATTTAGTAGAAGATGTAATGTTCACATAGAAAAAGAAGGTGCTATAAAGTGAAAGTACATGGGTAAATTGTAAATTATTTTCACTCTGTGATTTGACAACTCTGTCGGATGGAAACCTGAGCATATTTATTCATCATTAAAACAGTAACTGAATTGCAGAATATGTATATGTAAGATTAAGTGAAATGAATTTATCTCTTCAATGAAAGAAAAAAAATTAAACATTTCAGCCCATTTAGATACCCCGCGACCATCTAGTTCTTTGCTTATATCTGTATAATTCTCCTAATCAAAAATAAAACAGAATACTAAAAATCTTACTTTTAAAATGATGCACAAATTCAGAAAATGACAGTGGCAACAGGTAGCAGGATTGAAATTCAAAGTTGTCCTTACATATAGGAGAGTCAAAGGTAAAGAATCCTCAGTATGAAAATACAAGTGAAATAATTAAAATCATGTTAGAAGTAAAATTTAGGAAAACATTATGGTATATATATGCCATGTTTCAGAAGGGAATATACTCCCCAGAGTTAATTTATGATTCAAAGGATATTATACATATATTATTAAAGGTTCCATTGTGTTTCTCCAGGGATTGAAGAAACTCTCAAGAATTTAATGGCACCCCTGAGGCATTGCATTTCCTAAATATTGCAATGAATGGAAGAAAAATTGGGAGAAAGCACAGTAAAAACAGAATATGTAATTTCTTAAATAGTATTCAATAGAAAGGGCAGAAGTACCTGCTACGTTGTCATAATTTTCAGACACAGATTTGGGGCAAGTTACAAAATAAATACAAAATAACTAAAATGCTAGTTTTCTTTAAGTTATTAGGAGCAGAGAAAGATACAATAGCATCTATTTCTATTTATTCACATCACTGGATGACAAGAAGGTCATCAGGGGAAAATCACAGCCTCACTTCATTTGCTTCAGTGTTTTCCCTCATCTAATATGTATCTGCAGGTATACGGTTTTGTGGCTCTTTGCTTTCCATTCCGTTAATATATGTGTCCATTTTAGTGCCACTCCCATGCTGTTTTATTACTACAGCTCTGTAATATAGTTTGAGATCTGGTAATGTAATCCCCCCAGCTTTGGTTTTGTGCTCACATTTGCTTTAGTTATCCTTTTGTGATAGTCTTTTGTGATTGCAAATGGATTTTAGGATTTTTTTTCCTACTTCTGTGAATGATAGCATGCAGGTTTTGATTGTCATTGCACTGAATCTGTAAACTGTTTTTGGTAGGATGGTCATTGTCACAATATTAATTCTATCAATCTTTGAGCATGGGAGGTCTTTAGACTGCCTGATACCTTCCTCAATCTCTTTCTTCATAGTTTTAAAATTTCATAGTAAAGATGTTTAATGTCTTTGGTCAGGTTGATTCCTAGATATGTTATTTGAGGTTATTGTGAATAGTAGGCTTCCCATGAATATTTCCCCTTGCTTTTATTGTTGGTATATAGAAAGGCTACTGTTTTTCATAAATTGACTTAGTAAACTGCAACTTTGTTGTAAGTGTTGATCATTTCTAAGAGTTTTATGGTGGATATTTTTGAGATCTCTTTTGTATAATATGACATCTGCACATCAGGATACCTTGACCTCTTCTTTTCCATTTAGTACTCACTTAATTTCTGTCTCTTGTCTTATTACTCTAGCAACAGTTTCAAACATTATGCTGAAAACTATTAGAGATAGTGAACAGCCTTGACTGTTTCCTGTGTTTAATAAGAATGCTTCCAGTTTATCTATATTTAGAGTGATGTTCATCATGTTTTTGTTATATATATATATATATATATATTAATATATAATATATATATATATAGCTTTAATTACATTGAGGTATGTTCCCTCCCGTCAGATTCCTGCTAGGACTTTTAAGACAAATATGTGTTGGCTTTTGTCAAATGCCTAACCTGGGCTTAATAACCCTAACAATAACTGACACAACAAAGTATATTGGCGTAGTACAGTCACTTTTTTCTTGGGGGTAATTAATACCTATTAAATTGGATTTAAAGGGTGGTCAAAGGGAGGGAACTCATGTGTGGCAGTGTAAATGTAACCAAATACTCAAGGCTGGAGAGGTCATAGATCTTACAGAAAACACTAAGTTTTTCACATCCCTAGACAAATTTAATTTTTTTAGTATATGCTTAATATGGATTCTTATATTTACAGACAAGTATATCAGTCACCTCTGACAAAGACACTTCTTTTGGAACAGATGGGGACTATTATAGACTTCTACTACTGAGTGACACAGATGAACCAAAAAAGCCACAACTACCCAATCTGTACAGAATAAGAGTTTGCAGACTGTCATTCCCACAACAGAGCTCCTATAAATGTCAGTCACCCAGTGTTAAGAGACTATAAAGGGGGAACAGACAGAATATAAGAGCTAGGAAATTAGGTCCATGGACATAAGGAGAGAGAGATTTACAGGCAGGATCCTAGGACCTTGGTCATATGAATTTACAGCAATTGTGACAGCATGCAAAAGACCCACACAAACTCAATAATACAAAAACCAGCATATAAGACAAGAGCCCAGCGTGGCATGAGGGAAATGGGCAGTGGGCGAGCTCTAGTCTGGGAACTCTGGAGGTCAATTACAAGTGGGTGAGAGAGAGAAGACTGTATTTATTATCTCTAGATAGGCTGCCTAGACTCTGAAGGATGAATTTGCACTAAAATATATCTGGATACAATTGATTGACTAAATAGGACTTAAGGGACTGGAGAGATGGCTCAGTGGTTAAGAGCACTGACTGCTCTTGCAGAGGACCCCGGTTCAATTCCCAGCACCCACATGATGGCTAAGAACCATCTCTAACTCCAGTTCTGGGGAATCTGATGCCCTCTTCTGACCTCTGTGGCATTGCATGACACGGGTGCACCAACCTACATGCAGACAGTACATCCATACACATAAAAAAAGTAGTACTTAACGTGTATGATTTAATGCTTGAGGACCAGCTGAGGCTGGTGTTGACACGAATGGGGAAGATGTCTAAAATGGATTATGAACTGGTGTATGAAATGTACTAAAGGTCAGTAAAGTATAAAAAAAAAAAGATAAAACCTGGGGAAATGAGCAGGAGGCCAAAGCTATGGGGAGAAAGAGTTGGCAGTTGATCGCTTCCTGCTGAGGGACAGTTGAAGTTCTTTAAGGTAGATAACAGGTTGAACAGGCTCCAGTGGATGATCTGGGAATCATTCTAACTAAAATACAGTCCTAACAAGAGAGATGTTTCAGCTCCATGGCCCTTTTCACAGCATCGTTCAATTCTTCATTTCCTAAGCTGTAAATCAATGGGTTTAACATAGGAATCACCAGGGTGTAAAACACAGAGACCACCTTCTCTTGTTCTAAGGAGTATTGGGAGCTGGGTTGAATGTAACTGAAACTGATGGATCCATAGAACAAGGTGACAGCTGTCAGATGTGAGGCACAGGTGGAGAAGGCTTTGTGTCTTCCTGCTGCTGAGCGGATCCTCAGGATGGCAGCAACAATGAAGAAGTAGGAGACCATCACAGTCAAGAGTGTGGTCATAGCAATGACTGCAGAGAAGACCAAAAGCAGCAGCTCGTTCACTGATGTGTCAGAACAGGACAGCTTCAAGAGAGGAGAAAGGTCACAAAAGAAGTGA
The DNA here is from genome assembly GCA_009823505.1 of Rhizomys pruinosus. Classification (NCBI taxonomy): domain Eukaryota; kingdom Metazoa; phylum Chordata; class Mammalia; order Rodentia; family Spalacidae; genus Rhizomys; species Rhizomys pruinosus. Next base: position 1,180,440 of record VZQC01014451.1, read on the forward strand.
CTGATGGCCTTTGGCCCACAGAAGGACAGCTTCATTAAGCCAATTGTATGTGCCAGTGAAGTGATCATGCCTCCCAGGAATGAACCAAACACTAGTACAACACAAACTACTTTTGTCATAGCTGCCATATACAGTAAAGGATTTACAATGGACACATAATGGTCATAAGCCATTGTGGCCAGCAAAAATCCCTCTGTGGTGAGCAATGATGCGAAGAAAAAATACTGCAGAATGCATGCAGAGAATGAGATGGTCCGCTGTTCAACAAAGAAGCTCTGTAGTATTGTGGGTGCAAATACCGATGAGTAGCAGGCATCAACAAGTGACAGAGAGCTAAGGAACCAATACATGGGTGTGTAGAGTTTGGGTGTTGTTTGGATCAGAAAGAGCATTCCCAGATTTCCTACAAGGAGATGACATAGATCAACAGGAATATTATGAAGAGGAATACCTTCAGTTCAGTTCAATCTGTTAGTCCCAAAAGGATAAATTCAGTAACAAATGTGAAATTGAGGTCAGTCATATACTTCTTTCTCTTGGTACCTGTTAATTATGGGAGATTCCAAAACATTATCAACAGCTGTGAACGATGAATATCCTTGGAATTCCGAACTAGTATCATTGCTTGTGTTAATTTTAATTTTACAAAGATATTATTATTACTCGAACACTTTATTTGCCTTTCATGAAAATGTCCATGTGAAGACAAAATGTTAGATTATTAGATGAGGTATACATTTGCATGTCATTCTTTTTAGTAATTTTTTTATTGTTATTGAACTTTTTCCATAAATCTTACATCATTCTTCAATCGAATTTAGAGTCACTTCCCTTTCCATGCCCCCACCCCACCTGAGTTCCTGTACTCTACTACATAATCCTTGCATCTTTTTCTGAGTCTTTCCAGAGTTTTTTTTCCAGTTCTTTTGTTGTTGTTCTCTCTAACTTGTATTGCTTCAACATGTATATATATGTATATATATGTATATATATACATATATATATGTATATATATACATATATATACATATATGTATATATGTGTATATACATATATGTGTGATATGGAGGTGATATGGAGATATATATATATATATATATATATATATATATATATATATATGTATATATATATATCCAAACCAATGCCAGATGGGGACTACTGAGATATCCAGTTTGTGGACTAAGCAGCTAAGGATATTACAGCCTTTTCAGAGTACAGACTGCCATTGTTGGACTCCCTGGGTTATATCATGGAGGCCAGTGCAGTGGGATAAAGATAGGACACATGCTTGATGGATTTCATTTGGGGGACCATGGGAGGGAAAGACCCTATAAGGGCAAGATCAATGGTGTTTGGACTTGACTAGGAAGAACCTCTGATCACTTCCTTAAGAAAAAACATGACATCTTTTAGCATATTATTCTTAAGGTGTTCAGGAACCTATACTGAATTTGCTGGTAAAGACAAGAAAACTCCCTTTCACAACATCATAAGAACTGAAGTTAGAAATTTGCCAGATATGGTGGGTCAAGACTTTACTCTTTGGTTCCATTGAAGCTCTCTTGTATTTCTGTTGTTGCTTTTAATAGTAGCTATGGTTGGTGGCCCACACCTTTAATCCTAGCACTTGGGAGGTAGAGGCAGGCGGATCTTTTTGAGTTCAAGGCCAGCCCGGTCTACAGACTGAGTTCCAGGACAGCTGGGGTTACAGGGAGACCCTGTCTCGAAAAGACAAAAAAAAAAAAATAGTAGCTATGGTAAAATATCCTAAGACACAATACATGTCATTTGGACTCCTCAATAAAGTAAAGCTATCTACTCTGCGTATTCCTAATAGGTAGAAGAGGCTCAAGACACTAGATTCAGTTCATAGCACACCCACAAAAAGAAAAAAAATGCTCTTTTGTAAAACATATGCTATTTTTGCTTTAAAAAAGGGATTACATTTCATGACCATTGTAATAAAAGGAAAAATGGAGATAAAGTATGCCCTGTGTAGACAATATGACTTGAATAAAGCAAAACAAGGAAAAGAATGAACAGAAATCTCTGCTCTGTACTTGAGCCCATTTTACAGAACATATGTGTTGGGCCAAATGCTACAATGAAAACAAACAAATGACCAAAATGGCTAATGAACCCTAAATTACTATTACTAGAGCAAGACTCTATAATGTTGACTTTTCTTTCTTGAGACTATGAGAGACTATGAGAAAACAGAAATGGTATAAAATAGCACCACAGCTTCATATAATCTCTGGAATAATTCTTTCAGTATATTCTTGTCTCTATCCTCTTACCCATAGTCCAATAAACTAATTGTTTCAAAAATTGGATTTTGGTATCATCATTTGTTTAATTTGAGAGGGCTAACCTATTTGTGGGATAGAGATGTTTGTTCATTTCTTTACGGGAAAGTTACATAACTGAGTGAATTTGTTCTGGTGAGCAAGAAAGCAAACAATCAGGGAAGTGTCAGGATCATTGTTTCATAATGACCTGATTTTAAACCATAATCAACTCTAACCAGATATAGGCAAGTACTCCACAAGTCTAGCATTAATTCTTCATGAATAGGTCAAAATCCCCTTATCTCTCAGGAGGCCCACCTCTAGAGGGTCCCTCCATCTGTTGATAAGCATACATTGGTATAAGAATCAACAACATATGATTCTTACACAATTCAGAAATAAACTAAATAAATTATTGTTGTAATACTTATACAAAGGAGACAATATTTTAAACACGTGTAAATATTTGAATAGTCTGCATATTAATGGATAGTTATTTTGATTTCAAGCAAGATCAAGGCAAAATATGCAGCACAAGTAGAAAAATGAATTGCCAGATCTCAAAATAGCTGGCTAGTAGTCAAAAGGAAATAAAGTCTTTGAAAATAGTTTGACAGTTAAAATTAAACTTCACACATGTTAATGGAAAACCAACCAAGGCAGATAGATATTTTTCTAAAAAAAAATCATAACTGAAATCTGGTATGGCAATCTCCCCAGCATTATACTTTGTGAACAGGATTGCTTTGAGTATCGGGTGTCACAGGTGATTTCAAAAGAATTTTAGGATTTTTTTTCTATTTCTGTGAAGATTGAGATAAGTATTTCCATTAGCATTTCACAGAATCTATAGATTGTTTTGGTAGGATCATAACTTTCCTAATATTAATTCATGAACATAAGAGATCTTTCAATCTCTTTGTATTTTCCTCAATATCCTCAAAGATTTATAATTTTCGATAGTGGAGGTTTTAAATGTCTCTGGTTAGGTGTGGTTTTAGATTTTTTTTAAGGCAATTGAGCATGCTATAGTTTCCATGAGTTCTTTCTCTGGTTGCTTGTAATGGATATATAAAAAGGATACTGTGGTGGTTTGAATGAAAATGTCCTCCATAGGCTTCAAGTATTCACACATTTTGTCCCCAGTTGGTGGCACTGTTTTGGAAGGTCTTAGAAGGTATAGCCAGGCTGGAGGAAGTATGTCACTGGAGGCAGGCATAGAGAATTTAACAAGCCTTGATAGTCTCCAGTGGTTCTCTCTCCACTTCCTGTGCTCATTGGAAGATGTGAACCTTAGCTTTGTGCTCTACCTCCTTTTATAAGTTCCCTTGGTCAGGGTGGTTTTATCACAGCAACAGAAAAGTGACTAATAGTTTCTGGTACCAGAGAGTGGGCTGTTGGCTGTGAAGAACCTGACCATGTAGATGATTGGAGAAATGTGGAAGACTTTGTGCTAGAAAGGCTGTTGACTACTGTAAGTGGAGTTTAACAGGCCATTCTACTACAAGCCTGGAAGAAAACAGTCCTGCAAAAAATGTAGCTTCAGAGGAAAATAAAGACTCGAGTAGCAACTGGTATGTTTTGGCAAAGTGTCTGGCTGCAGTGTGCCCACACCCCAAATGCTTGCCTGAGGCTAAGATGTGAGACTTCTGGGACTTGACTTCCAAAGGGCTTAGATGGCTCAGCTCTTCCAGCTTTGCTTGCAACATACATCTCTTTCTTAGGCTGGTACCACTCCCTGTATGCAGCTCTCGTTGGCAAATATCTCACAGGTCTGGCATCTCAAATATCTTCTTGGAGTCTCCACTGCCAACCAGGCTTCACATTCACAGCTTCACACAATGGCCTATCAAGGCCTTCTTTATTCAGGGACGCCCCTGCTGCACTCTGCCTGGCCTCAGCAGCTCTCTGAAACCATGGAGGAGGATGACCCATTCACTCTTGCAAACTTCATGCCTCTAAAGCCAGCACCACGTGAATGAAATTGCTGAATCTGGCTGCAAGTTTGGGATGGAATCTCTCCTACTTTAACCACATTTGCAATTTTTCTCTGCCCTGGACTTGTTGGAGTAGAAAACGCTTTCAGTATTTTCCTTTCAAAAGCTGGAGGATTAGCTGGGTGTGGTCTTGCCCTGATTCTTTTGTTTACTTGTAAATCTCCAGGCCTCTCCTTAATCACTTTAGTCTCCTTATGAAAGGGAGCCTTTCCTTCACATGCCTTGGCCACACCTTTAATCTTCCTAGTGTACTTTTCAGATGCAATCTGTACATTCTGCATTTCCTTCTGCCCCATTTGCTCTTTATCACTGTAGATCTGTATAATATTCACCATCAAAAGCCATGCCACCATTTCTACATTAGACTGTCTTGAAATATTCTTTGCCAAATACATCAGTCCATTGCTTTTCAACTTAGCATCAGGCAAGCATCTGGGCTGTGGGCAAACTGCTGCTAGACTCTTTATCAAAATATCCCAGTTGCTCCCTAAGTCTTTATTCTCCTCTGGAACTACATTTTTGCAGCCATGCTTTCTTCCAGGCTTCTACTAAAATGGCCCCTTAAGCTCTGCTTACAGTAGTCAACAGCTTTTCTAGCCCAAAATTCCAAAGTCTTCCACATTTCTCCAAACATCCACATGGTCAGGTTCTTCACGGCCAACGGCCCACTCTCTGGTACCAAATAACTGTATTAGTCACTTTTCTGTTGCTGTGATAAAACACTGTAACCAAGGAACTTATAAAAGGAAGAGTTTATTTGAACTTACGATTGACGGTTCCAGGGAATTAGACTCCATTGTGGCGGGAGGCATGGTGGCTGTATCTGGAGCAGCAAGCCAAGGGTCACATCTTACAATGAGCACAGGAAGCAGAGAGAGAGACTGGAGACCATGAAGCTTGTTAAACTCACTAAGCCTGCCCCCAATAACGTACTTCCTCTAGCACGGCCACACCTTCTAAGACCTCCAAAAACAGTGCCACCAACTGGAGACAAATGTCTGAATACTTACACCCTATGGGGGACACTCATTCAAACCACCACAATGGTCATGAGTCTATGGGTGCCAGGGAGTTGAATGTGGTGGTTTGAATGAAAATGTCCCCCATAGGCTTCAAGTATTCACACATTTTGTCCCCAGCTTGTGGTGCTGTTTTGAGAGGTATTAGAAGGTATGGTGATGCTGGAGGAAGTACATCACTGGGGATGGGCTTAGAGAATTTAACACACCTTTCTAGTCTCCAGTGGCTCTCTCTCTCTCAGCTTCCTGTGCTCATTGGAAGATGTGAGCCTCTGCTTTCTGCTCCAGCTCCTGCCACCATGGCTCCCACCACAACAGACTCTAATTCCCTGGATCCATCAATCTTAAGCTCAAATAAACTTTTCCTTTTATAAGTTCCCTTGGTCATGTTGGTTTTATCACAGCAACAAAAAGTGACTAATACAGATACCAATTTTTGCAATTTGAGTTTACAGTCTGCCACTTTATTGAAAGTGTTCAAGATTTCTAGAAATTTTCTAATGGAAATTTTGGGATATTTTATGTATTTCATATCATCTGAAAGTATGAGTAATTTGATATATTTTTCCAATGAGTAGCCTTTTAATTTCCTTTTCTTGTCTCAATTATCTAGCAGGAGTTTCAAGCACTATATTGAAAAGGAATAGGAGGAACATATAGCCTTGTCTGGTTCTTGATTTTAATGGGAATGGCTCCAGTTTTCTCCATTCAGAATGATGGCTGTGAGTTTGCTGCATACAGCTTTAATTATATTGAGACATGTTCCATCCAGTCTAATTCCTCTAGGACTTTTATCAAAATGCATGTTGAATTTTGTGAAATGACATTCTGTATCTATTGAGAAAAATTGTGATTTTGTTTGTGGGGGATAATAGGAGACAGGTGATATCAAGTGGGAAATAGTATAAAAGGGGTTATTCAATTGGGAAGGGAGGAAGGAATTTTTTTTTATTTTATTTATTTCTGTATGTGTATGAATGTACTGTCTGCATGCAGGTTTGTGCACACGTGTCGTGCAATGCCACGGAGGTCAGAAGAGGGTGTCTGATTCCCCTGGAACTGGAGTTCTCCTGGAATTGGAATTTCGGACACTTCTTTGCCGCCATGTGGGTGCTGGGGATCGAACCCGGGTCCTCTGTAAGAGTGGTCAGCGCTCTTAACCACTAGGCCATCTCTCCAGCGGGAGGAAGGAATTTTATACAAGGAATTATGGGGACAAAGAAGATGAAAGAGTTTAGGAGTGGGGGAAAATAGGAGACAGGTATTTTCAAGGAGGAAATGGGCAAAATGGAGTACTTTGTGGAGGAGGAAGGAGTTTAGACAGGAGTCCTGAGAAGGTAGACAAATAGGGCTTAGATAGTGTAAAAAACCAGAGGGGAATTATATTAATTCAAACACCTAATGAAAAATACATATATTATATAATATTATACATATTACTAAGAGACACATTATACATATAAAAAGGGCATGCGCACAGCTGAAGGCTATATAACCAGAAATACAATGCCAGAAATTAGAAATTCCCTTCCAGTTGTTAGGAATCCTAAAGTAACACTGGCTATTGTCACAGCCCTTGATTGCCTCCCAGAGCTTGAGGAAAAGACTCTACTGCTGATGACAGGATATACTTAGGGAACAGGTATTGAAGCATTGGACCTATAACTGACATGGATTTTTCTTCCCTGAAGTCTAGCTTTAATAGTATCAGAGAATACTCTCTAAGCTACTAAGGGAGAAAAATCAATCAATGGTCTAACCCAGTTGTAAAGCCTAATAAACACAAAGATGAAGGCACAGGAAGCTATCTCTATTGGTGCAATAGTGGCAGTTTTATCTTGAGAGTAATTAACAGCTATATAATTAGACATACAACCCATTCAATGGGAGGGAAATCATGTGCGGTTTTGTAAACAGCTAAATACAGATGGTTGGAGATGTCATAGATCTTTTTTTTAAGATTAATACAAAATTTATTTAATTTGCTGGTGCACTAGAACCTAATTAAGAAAACTGACACATCAAGGGAGCCAATTGTTGATGTGTCAGGGACACAGCCCATTCCACACAGGGATGAGTGCAACCCTGACTGTCTGTTACAGAGACCTTTTAAAGACAACCCCCCCCCCCACAAACTAGAGGAATTTGGTGACATCGTACATACACAATTGCAAGGCTATAGAAACACAAACAGTGGAGACCTTTAAGCTGATTGGAATGACTCTGCGTATTTGTAAATTTCCTCTCCCATATGGATTCTCTCATGTACTCTAAGAGTTGACATATGAGTAAATGTCTTTTCACTTGTTTCTTATTTCAGGTTTCTCCATAGTATGAATTCTTTTATGACTCCTAAGCTTTTAATACAGTGTAAAGTAACTGTAACAGTTTTCATATTGTAGGGTTTCTCTCCAGTATTAATTCTCTGATATACTCTACAATCCGCAGTATTGGTAAAGGACTGGTCACATTCATTATATTTCTAGGTTTAGTCTCCAGAAGGAATTCTCTCAGAGAATCTAAGATGTGACACTTGACTAAAGGACTTGTTGCACTTTTAACATAACTAAAAACTTGTTACATTTTTCATGTTTGTAGGTATTCATACAGTATGAGTTCTCCAATATACTCTTAATACTTGAAATCTTGGATAAGGACTTGTCACAGTCTTCCCACTAGTGTGGTTTCTGTCCAGTATGAAAACTCATGTCTTCTAACAGTTGCTAAATTACTAATCAAATTGTCATGTTGTTCACATTTGCATGTTTTCCTCTAGTATGAATTCTCTCATGTGTTCTACTATTTGCTACTTTACTAAATGACATGTAACATTCTTCACAGTTGTAAGGTTTCTCTCATCTTCTAAAGTCTGCCCTTCAAATAAAGGACTTGCCAAATTCTTCACATTTGCAGGGTTTCTCTCCATTATGAATTCTCTCATGTCACCTAAGATGTCTCCTTTGACTAAATGACTTGGCACATTTTTCACATTTTTAGGGTTTCTCTCCAGTATGAATTCTCTCATGTTGCCAAAGATTTGTCCTTTGATTAAACAATTTGTCACATTCTTCACAACTGTAGGGTTTCTCTCCAGTATGAATTCTCTCATGTCACCTAAGATGTCTCCTTTGCCTAAATGACTTGTAACATTCTTCACATTTGTAGGGTTTCTCACCAGTATGAATTCTCTCATGTTGCCTAAGACATGCCCTTTGATTAAAGGACTTGTCACATTCTTTTCATTTGTAAGGTTTCTTTCCAGTATGAATTTTTTTCATGTGCTCTTAAGTGATGAACTACAACTAAAGGACTTGTGACAATCTTCGCATTTGTAGGGTTTCTCTTCAGTATGAATTCTTTCATGTAGTCTAAGAGATGAAGTAATACTAAAGGACTTGTCACATTCCTCACCTTTGTAGGGTTTCTCTCCAGTATTAATTCTCTCATGTAGTGTAAGACTTATCTTCTGAGTAAAGGACTTGTCACATTCTTCACATTTGTAGGGCTTCTCTCCAGTATGAATGCTCTCCTGTATAGCCCAGCCCCACCTGCCCAATGATGATGGCACTGCCCACAGTGGGCTTGGTATTTATCCATAAATTAGCATTTTAGAAAATGTCCCAAATGTATGCCACAAGCCAGCCTGATGAAGAAAAATCCTCAGTTGACTTTTCTTTTCCCAGGTGATTCTACTTTTTGCCATGTTGACAATAAATTATATTGTATAAAGTAAATGATAGATAGACAGACAGATAGATAGATAGGACATGCTCATTTAAATTTTTACATGGATACCAGCCATAAATAAACATTAAAGACTGTAAGTCCTTGGGTAATGCTGAGTGGATAAGCTGAAGTGCTTTCTACAAGTTTTGAAATAGAACAAGGCTTGAATGCCATCCACTAGACTGTATAAACAAACAGTGAAGGTGGTATTTCCTCCCATGTGAAGAATGAGATATCAATCAAGTCTTCATTACAATGCATGTACTATAACTCTGACATTTTGACCACAGGTCCCTGATTTTGTTTGAGTTATAGAGCCACTGTTTCTTCTTTTTTTCTGTTTATACTTCTATTGGATTTTGGTACATGTCTCACAATACATCTTAATCATGTTTAGTGTGGTGTCACTCCACCACACATGGAGGTAGATGCACGTACCTCATCCACTGGATATCAGGGAAAGGGGAAGATTCAAGACAGCCACAAGCAGCTGTCCTAAACCTTGGGGCCAAAGGCTGATAACATTTTCATCACATGTGTAATCTAACATCTACACTAGGCAATGCCCTATTGGCACTCCCAGATCCTCCAGGATGCTTCCTCATAGGCACTCTATATCTTAACGCCTGACTGTCGCCTGATAGGCATTCTACAATCTAATGCCAGATTGCCACCTGATAGGCACTCTATAGTTTAATGCCTATCCAGGGATCTCTTTCACCACACATCACAGCTGGTGACTTAATAAGTCTCCTTCCAGCCCCACACCAGATTGCCAGGTTGGTGGTCCACCATCCAACCCACTGGCCATGACTACACAAACCCAATGGGCTAAAATTACACACACAAAATAACAGCTGGGAGTCCCTGTCTGATGATAAGAAAGACTTGTCTTTTTATTCACAGCATTCTGTTTTTATACCCAGAGTGATGTCATATCTCAGGGCCTGGTTTCAGATCCCCCTGCCTCATGTTCCATAACATCACAATTACTTGTCAATGCCTTTGATCCTAAAGTGTCACAGGTCTGCTAATGCACAGGCAAATTGTGCTTAAGGCCATGTTTTGGTGTAAACAGACAAGCACAAAGGAATCTGAAGGCGGCTTCCATTTTCCCCTACATTTAGAACCTCTTCCATATATGGACTCCCTTCATAGCCTGTCCACTGGATTTGATACATTCTGCTATATACATCCAGGCCTGTCAAATCAAGTTTGTATTCTCAGATGTCCCTTGGAGTGAGTTCATCCACTGGAGTCTAATCATCCTATCTAGTGTCACTTCCTTAAAGAACAACTTTCCCTCACCCTGCAGTATTAGCTGCCAATAGTCCCCCATCCAATGTTGTGACTTCTCCTGCCCATTTCCCCAGCTCTCTGCTGATTTTTGTCTGATTGCATTTGCATGTTTCTTCTACATGCTATCATAACTGATGTAAGTTCATACGAGCCAGGTCCCTGAAGCATAGAGACTTCAGTATCCTTGTGATCATGCATCAGCTCTGGCTCTTACAATCTTCCCCCCAATTTTCCTTCTGCAATGGTACTTGAGCCTTGGCTGTTAAGGTTTAATATGAGTCATATACAAGGACACACATTCTGCAGTATGTTTTTTTTTTTTTTTTATTATTCTAAGTTTCAGAGATCTGCTTGCTTCCTAAGTGCTGAGTTAAATGTTTGCACAACCAAGAGCTGGTATTCTTGATGAGTAAATTTAATGTATTTATTTGGAATTGTATTACTATTCATGTTTTGTTAGTTGTTAGAATATAATAATTATATATAATATTGAATTTCACTATGATATTCTCATATATGTGCAAAACGTGTTTTCATTAAACTCACCCTTTCATGACATTTTCTTGTTCTCCTTCTACTCCTGCTGAACACATTATTTTTTTCCCTCTACTTCTGCTTTCAGTTTTTTAAATGAAAGAGTTTAATTAGGTTACTTATGACACCATTGTAAAAACATACTAATTAGTTACAACATTAAAGTAAATGCATATCCCTCCCACCAGTAATGATTAATTATCTATAAATCTTCAGTTAGAGATGGCTATGCCAAATCACCCCTGACTACATGACATAATGTTTATATGCCCAATCTTGTGTAGACATTGTGCAATTCAATAGTACAATGCCCATGTAAAGTCCAGAAGACAGTGCTGACAATGCTCTACTCCTTACTCCTCATAGCATCCTTTGTGTCATTTCTTCTGTAATGCTCCCCAAGCCCCAGAGTTAGTAATGTAGATGTTCCATTTTTGTCCAAGGATTCAACAGTCATTTGTTGTTAGTACTTAGACCATTTATTGCCATTTCATTTACCAAAGACAACTGACAAAAAGAAGTTTCTGTGACTAAAATTGACAACAATGCTAATCTCAGTCATAAGCATAAATATTTAGAAGGCATTTGAGAACACACTTTATTTTTCTCTCTCTCTTTCTCTTTCTCTCCTCCCCCCACATATACACACACAAATACACATATGTGCCGTGCATTTCCTTCTTAAAATTTTTAATTTTTTATGTTTATGAGTCATTTATCTGCACATATTTAAGTAGTACTAAGAGGGCATTAGATCACCTGGAGCTGGAGTTAGCTGCCATGTGAGTACTGTGATCCAAATTTAAGTACTATCCAAGAACAGCCAGCACTTTTAAGTACTGAGCCATCCTTCTAACCCGGTGTGTGCATTTCTAAAAAATCTACAGCTTCTTTTTCATGTATGTTAATTTTTAATAACAATTTCTTTCTTTCAATATATTAATTTTCTCTGTAGTTAATACTTTCATGTCTTTTTCTTTAAGGAGAATTTGTTGTTTACTGAGATTCCCATTGGTAAAATTTATCTGCGTTGAGAGGCATACTGGAACTTTGTGTGTGTGTGTGTGTGTGTGTGTGTGTGTGTGTGTGTGTGTTATATACATGAATGTACACAAGAATGTGGAAGCTAGAGAAAGATAGGAGGCATATTCTTCTATGCATTAATATCTGCTTTTTTACCTTGGGGCACCATCTCTCACTGAACAGGAAACTTAGTCTTTCGGCTTGCTGGGTGGCCAGCAATCTCCCCAGATCTATGTGTGTCTACTGAGAATATAGACATTTAGAACCATGCCTAGCATTTACATGGCTGCTGGAGATTTCAATTCTTGTCAGCAAGGTTGCACAAGAAATAATTTAATCCACTTTTTAAACATTCTTTTTAAAAATTAATTAATTAATTAGTATGAATGTATTGTCTGCATGTCGGTTTGTGCACCCATGTTGTGCAATGCTGCAGATGTCAGAAGAGGGCGTTGGATTGCCCTGGAACTGGAGTTCTCCTGGAATTGGAGTTACAGACAGTTCTCAGCCACCATGTAGGTCCTGGGAATCGAATCCAGGTCCTCTGCAAGAGCAGTCGGTGCTCTTAACCACTAGGCCATCTCTCCAGCCCTGATCCACTTTTTTGGTAGGCAAAGATGTGTTATGAATTTTATAGCTTAATGTTAGAAATAGTCTATAGGTAGAAAAGCTTTTTGTATGAAATATTGGCTTTACTTCAATTAAAATGTAGATGTATTTGTTTCATATTAAGATGAGATAAATTTGATCATGGTATAAAAAGTTTTGTCAGGGTCTGAGAGATTTTTAAGCAATTAGGAGCACTGGTTAGTCTTTCAGAGGACTGGGCTTGGTTCTTAGCACCCATATGGTACTAACTGTGACCTGTAATTATAGTTCCAGGAAGTCTGGCACCCTCTTCTGGCCTCTACAGGCATTGTATGATACAGTTGAACTGTCATGCATTCAGACAAAACAATCATAGGCATAAATAAAAATAAATTATAAAATTAAAAGTATTATACATGATGCATATCTAATTATTTTGACCTTATAATGTTTTTTATAATGGTTTATTATAAATTATTACTATTCAAAATGGCAATACTTTATTAGAATTTTGATTTACTTGTAGTTTAATAATATGGTTAATTTTAAAGATAAGTATTTTATGTTTCTTATGAAATTTTTCTGGCTTTTAACAGAGGCTAGTCATATTTAAATTAATATTTAGGGATAAATCTTTTAATGACTTTATAGTTCTGGTTAATATAACTGATACATGTTGAAGAAACACTTATGTCCCAGGCAATATTTATGGCTGTGTTTTGCTAGTGTCAAGAAATTATGTAAAAATCACTCCAAAATTGAAATTTACTTAAGTTATTTTTTTTTTGTCTTTTCAAGACAGGGTCTCCTTGTGGACCCAGCTGTCCTGGAACTCACTCTGTAGACCACGCTGGCCTTGAACTCACAAAGATCTGTCTACCTCTGCCTTCCAAGTGCTAGGATTAAAGGCGTGAGCCACCACACCTGGCTAAGTTATGTTTCTAAGGGCAAAATTTAACACACTAATATGTCCTCTGAAATATATTCATCTGCTGGTCCTTTAAATGTTGATTATGCATGTGCTGCTATCCATTAGATGTTCTTTCTCCCTGGACCAAGGCTCACAGATCTGGGAGGCTGCAAATCTCGAACTGTTCCCAGCCAGCAGGCTGACAATCCTAGTTTGAGTTCTAGCAAGGAGGAGGAGGGAATGATGAGAAGTAACCTGGAGAAAAAGGAAACAGACTCACACTCTGGGAAGAAAGACTCGGGTTAATGTTGTAACTCCAGGTTTTTTATACAGATCCTTCCATGGGCTGGGACACTTACAGAATTGGGGATTGAGGTAGGCAGTTGGGACAAGCAGGACCTCAGGCCACTTGTTTCAGATCAAAGCTTTGCCCCAAGGGATAAAATACAGTGCCAGGGGAGAATTGACAGGATATCAGCAGGGGTCGAGTCTTGGAGGCTGCTTGCTGACTCTCTTTAAGTGCTTCTACCAAAAGAATGCCTACATCTCCCCATTTTTATTTATTTAAACAAAAACTCAGTTGTCACCTACTGTTATTATTTTATCTATTGGGGAGACTCTGGAAAGTGCGGCCTAACACTGCTCCCACTGGGGACACAGAACCTGGGTGTGTGTATAGTAAGCATCTTGGCTTCAACTCAGGGCAGCAGGACTCCCATTTGTGTATAAAGTAAACTGGAGGTGTGACATCTGCTAGATACAGCAAAGGAAAAGCCCATAGGATCTGGAACTTTGTTGAAGCAGGTGAGGCAGAAATACTGCATGATCCTGTCTCCATGGATCCTCTAGATAACCCATGGAAGCTATGTAAATGCCCACAGAGTTAGCTAGATTCAACCAGGTTAGTTTTTTTTTTTTTTGGAAATTCCTGCCTCAATCCAGACAAAGTCCCACAACTAGCTCCCAACTTTATTAATTAAAATGGAGCAGAGTTGTCACTGTCTTCCAGAGGATTTTCAGGGATGGATTGATACTGGATTAAAGACATTTTGGGTTGTAACCCCAAACTGACTTTTGATGAACCAGAAAGCTGACCTCCTAAAGTGGGGAATTTTTTTTTAAAAAGGGATCATCTAGGTGGCCTAGGGGGACTTGGGATGCAGGTAACATGGCTTTGTTAACAAAAGATAACATTTTCCTCCCAAATATAAAGACATACAAACATCCTTTGATTTTCCTCTGAACACAGGGGCAGCAAAAGTCTATAAGCCATAGGTATGAAAACCTCAAGTGCTGTCATACCTATTAATCTAAACCCAGAAACTGGTGCCAATGCATAGCAAACTGACCATAAACAATGCAAAGAGACCCACTGAGTATGCAACTTTTCCCTCAAGTGGTGGAACTCTAAAAAAATGACAAAGCAAAAAGTAACACCTTTTCTCCCATCAGGACATACAGGTATGTGAGAGACAACATCTCTAAGAATAGCATTCCTTATCTTATACATGAAGACATACAGATACCACTTGATATCTTTTTTAACATAGATGGTGATTTTACTTGTACCCACAAAGTCTTAAATTTGGCTGGAAAGATCTAAACATGCAACTATATTGATGGAATAAAGTCCAGTCACAATCATCCTTTTGGTCTCCTGTAGGTTTTTCTTCAGTCAGTATTTCCCAGGCTTTGGAGGGAGGGCAGGTGAGAAAAGGAATAAACCATTTTTTTGTTGTTGAATATAGCACTAAGGTTGTCTCAGCCTATTCCCAGCAGGAGGCTGGTGACTCAGCTCTGGCTTTAGTTTCTCAGGAGGCGTGGATTTTAAGCCTGGTGGTGAAGCAAGGCTGCAGATGGCCTCAGGCAGAGCTGGAGTCTTGGCTCTCAGGGGTGCCTTTTGCAATTTGCTAATGGAATATGAATAGTAAGACAATAGGCAGTTAAGTAAATATTATTCAGTATGCTAGATTGTGCTGTTGGTATAACACAGGTGGTTAGAAATATCATTCTTTTATATTATTGTGGGTAGAAAATACCTAGTTTATCGTTCCAGTAGATAAACAGATGAAGGCTTATTAAAGTTCTTTTAAGAATAACAAATATTAGCCCTTTAATTATTAAGTTTGAGGAACAAAATAATATATCAATTTAGTGCTTGAGCTTTGCCCATGGCCTTTTAGCCTTGAAAGATTCATTGGGCCTGATTCTTAATTTGATAAAAGCTAGCTGTAATATTTTTATGGATATAATTGGCTCTTAGGAGGAATCTCAGCCAGTATAGTGCCTGGCTTTGATACAAATTTAATAGAAGGTTTTTTTGAGAAATAGAATATCCTTCCATGAGATTTAGTCGATTAATGTAAGGAAGAAGTTAACCTGTATTTTGGAGGACATTACATTAATTTTATCTTATTTTAGGAGAATACACCCTTTTTGAAAATTATAATATGACATACCCATACAGGAACTGATGTTCTGAGGTTCATTGTTGACGAAGAGATGAAATACAGTTTTTCAAAGCTAAATTATCTTGTAGATAAAAAGGGGATGTTACAGATTACATTACAGAAAGACACTGGACATACATTAATGTCAAGGCTGTTACCTGGAAATTTAGTATGGATTAGGAGTAAAAGTAATAGTAACTTGTAATTTGCATACATTTAAGTGTGACCAATGTTTTCTGTTGATAGTATTAGACCAATTTTTAAACAACATAAGTAATTTAGTTTACCATAATATAATGTGTGAATAGATTTTGGATACAAGTAAAAATAAGTTAAAGAAACCTTGATTAAACTTACACTGTGATCTTTAATTTACCTTATTAAGACTGAATCCTGCAGAAATAAAGTTTATATATATATTTTTAACCTTTATATATTATAAGTTGATATAGTAATATAGAATTTTTAGCCTTTATATATTATAACCCTTAGATGCATGACTTTTAGGTATAAATTTTATAAAATGGGTTTTCCAGATCCTACTGGGTGTTAGTGGATCATAACCAGTAGATGATAATACATACTCAATAAAACTTTGAACTATCATGTGTAAATTTATATATACCCTTAATAAATCAATTAATCCATTAGTTGTTTAAATATACTGACCTGAGTTAGGAAAAAAAATTTAATCTTGGTTTTAGATTTAGTCTTTACTGAATTTAAACACTAAATTTATGTAAGCAGTAATATCACAACATTAATTGGGGGAAAAAAGCTTAATCTTAGTTATAGAGTATTTTTAAAATGAAGAATAGTTGTTAAAGAACATTTGATTAGCTTTAGTTTTTTATTAGACCAAGCTGGCTTGAAAATCTCCATAAAATGTCATGCGTGATGGTGCATGCATTTAATCCTAGCACTTGGGAGGCAGAGGCAGGTGGATCATTTTGAGTTCAAGGCCAGCCTGGTCTACAGAGTTAGTTCCAGTACAGCTGAGGCTACAGGGAAACCCTGCCTCAAAAAGACCAAAAAGAAAATAAAAAGAAAATCTCCACACAAATCTTTCTTGTTCTGCTTTCAGGATGCTGAAAATAAAAAAAAAAAAAAACGGTATTAATTTTGGGTAGGGAAAGACAGACATGAATCAAGATGACTTGTTATTTATACTCAGTGGTAGGTTACAAGCCTCATGGTTTGGGAGCCTGTGAATTTTAAAAGGTGAAAACAAATATAAAAGACTCCAAAACTGTCCAAGACGTTTTTTAATTGATTGACTTTAGAATGGTTTAGGATACTTAATTGATTGACTTTGAAATGCCTAGGACTTATTAATTGATTAATTGCATACAATTTGTTCAGAGATGTTTATGGATACCCATGGATTATATTTAGAAACTTATCAACAAGCATGCTAGAAATGGAATTTAACTTAACAGATTTTGAATGGCCATATTATAAAAATATTATCTTGAGATAAAAACTGACATACAAGGAACAGTACAATTACCTCAATTTTGAACATTATGATGAGAAAAAACACAATATGATTTAAAGGTACATTTTCTCTGTGTATTTTTCGGGAAACCTGTTTTAGAAAGAACTGGTACCATTTTGAAGTTTATTCCATCTGCTGACATCCTTGAAGTCTTCTAGGAATTGTAGTCCACTGATTCAGAAAGAAAGGAAGTGAACATGGCCACAACAGGAAGTTAACATGGCCATGACAACCCCAAAACTCTGAAGGCGATAGAAGAAAAAGTTGGCAGCAGACTACAAGACATAGGCGTAGGAAAAGACTTCCTAAAGCAAACAGCAGCTGCACAAGAATTAAGGTCAACAATTCGACAAATGGGACCCCATTAAACTCAAAAGCTTCTGTACATCAAAAGAAACAATCAAGGCAGTGAAGAGAAATCCCACAGAGTGTGAGGAAACCTTTACTGCAGAAACATCTGACAAAGCATTGATTTTCAGAATACATAAACTATTCAAAAAACAAAGAAGAAAGAAAACAAATGACCCACTCTATAGATGGAGCAAAGAGCCGAATAGAGACTTCACACGTGAAGAATTAGAGATGGCTGATAAACACCTTAAGAAGTGTCCAACATCACTAATCATTAAGGAAATGCAAATCAAAACCTCTTTAAGATATCATCTTACTCCAATAAGACTGGCTAGGATCAAGAAAACAAATGATACCAAGGGCTGGAGAGGTTGTGGGGAAAGGGGAACACTCATCCACTGCTGGTGGGAATGTAAACTCGTGCAGCCACTATGGAAAACAGTGTGGAGAACCCTTGGAAGACTTGGAATGAACTTGCAACCCGACCCAGCCGTACCACTCCTGGGCATGTACCCCCCAAGACTCACCCCACTGCAGAGATACATGCACGGCCATGTTTATTTCAGCTCTCTTCTCAATAGCAAAGAGCTGGAACCAAACCATATGCCCCTCAACTGATGAGTGGATAGAGAAAATGTGGTATATCTACACAATGGAGTTCTATGCAGCAGTAAAGAAAGACGACATCATGAGCTTTGCAGGAAAATGGCTGGAGCTAGAGGACATCATGCTGAGTGAAGTAACACAGTCCCAGAAAAACAAATGATGAATGGTATCCCTCATCTGTGGATGCTAGTGCCAATTACCNATGTTTATGGATACCCATGGATTATATTTAGAAACTTATCAACAAGCATGCTTGAGAATGGAATTTAACTTAACAGATTTTGAATGCCCATATTAATAAAAATATTAATCTTGAGATAAAAACTGACATACAAGGAACAGTACAATTACCTCAATTTTGAACATTATGATGAGAAAAAACACAATATGATTTTAAAAGGTTACATTTTCTCTGTGTATTTTTCAGAGAAACCTGTTTTAGAAAGAACTGGTACCATTTTGAAGTTTATTCCATCTGCTGACATCCTTGAAGTCTTCTAGGAATTGTAGTCCACTGATTCAGAAAGAAAGGAAGTGAATCATGGCCACAACAGGAAAAAGTTTAACATGGCCATGACACCCCAAAACTCTGAAGGCGATACGAAGAAAAAGTTGGCAAGCAGACGAAAGACATAGGCGTAGGAAAGACTTCCTAAAGCCAAACAGCAGCTGCACAAAGAATAAGGTCAACAATTCGACAAATGGACCCATTAAACTCAAAAGCTTCTGGTACATCAAAAGAAACAATCAAGGGCAGTGAAGAGAAACACCACAGAGTGTGAGGAACCTTACTGCAGAAACATCTGAACAAAGCTTTGATTTTTCCAGAATACAAAACCTATGCAAAAAAACAAAGAGAAGAAAAGCAAATGACTCCACGCTATAGATAGGGACAGAGAGCCGAATAGAGACTTCACACGTGAAGAATTAGAGATGGCTGATAAACCACCTTAAAAAGTGTTCAACATCAACTAATCATTAGGAAAGTGCAAATCAAAACCATCTCTTAAGATATCAGCTTACTTCCATATAAGACTGGAGTGGATCAAGAAAACAAATGATCAAGGGCGGGAGAGGTTGTGGGGAAAAGGGGAACACTCATCCACTGCTGGTGGGAATGTAAACTCGTGGCAGCCACTATGGAAAACAGTGGTTGGAGAAACCTTGGAAGACTTGAATGAACTTGCCAACCGACGACCCAGCGTAACCACTCCTGGGCAAGGTACCAACGCCCAGACTCACCCACTGCAGAGATACATGCACGGCCATGTTTATTTTCAGCTCCTCTCATAGTCAAAGAGCTGAGAACCAAACAGATGGCCCCTCAACTGATGAGTTTGGATGAGAAAATGTGGTATATCTAACAACAATGAGTTCTATGCAGCCAGTAAAGAAAGACGGCATCAGTGAGCTTTTGCAGGGAAAATGGCTGGGCTAGAGGACATCATGCTGAAGTGAAGTAACACAGTCCCAGAAAAACAAATGATGAATGGTTATCCCTCATCTGTGGATGCTAGTGCCAATACCCAGTTGTAAAGTATTTCCTCATCTGTGATGAAACCTTTGGCTTTTGTTCCAAAGCATTGGAGTGATGCATATTGGAAACACAAACCAACAACAACAAAAAAACAACAGAAAGGACTGGCATCAAAGATCTGACTGAAATGGTGAACGTCTGCTCAAAACAGCTCCCCGCCCCTGTTTGGAGATGCATGAGCTTCTGGTGGGGTGGGGGGATGGGGGGGACATGGGTCAGATTTGATAAAAAAAAAAAAAAATATATCTAATATTAGTACTTATATATATAGTATTTAAAAAAAAATAAAAAGTCTAGTGTGGTGGCGCATGCCTTTAATCTAAGCACTTGAGAGGCAGAGGCAGGCGGATCTTTTGTGAGTTCAAGGCCAGCCTAGTCTACAGAGCAAGTTCCAGGACAGCAGAGGCTACGGGAGACCCTGTCTCAAAAATACAAAATAATAATAAATAAATATATTTCTTGAACTTTTTTTTTTTTTAAGTTTTTTAAAAATTCAATTAAAAGAAGAAAGAAATATAAAATCCATGATTGGGACGATCCCTTGAAACAGTTAACATTTTGTACAGAGTGTCCTTGATTAGTCAGTGACAGCATTTTATCAAAAAGACTAATATATATATATATGTTTAAATAAGAAATTTCAATGTTGTTATTTTAATTTCTATCTCTATTTTAATATCCTAATCCATTGGTACTATGGTAATCATGGAAATCATCCTAACACTAATACCATTTAGGGCTTCTGTTTTAACCAATAAGAGAGATTTAAATACAGTGTCATGGTATTCAAGGAACTTCAACTCTATTATCCTTTATAATTGGCTATTTAAGTTTTATATTCATTTATTAAAAAAATAATACAGATGACTCACCAGTGTGTTGTAAACAGAATATGGATAGTGCCAAGAATTTGATGTGTCACTTCAGAAAGGGAAGAGAGAAAAAGGGGAAAGGGAGGGGAAAGAAGAAAAAAATCTGGATCTTCTATCTCTCATTCTCTCTCACCCCTCCAAACCTCAAAGACTCTTATGGATGAGGTGGGTGTGCCAGATTGTAAGGGCCAAGTAGGGTGTCAGGGGGGGGGGGATTGTGAGATTACAGCAAAAACGGACTGGATTTTATTTTTCTGCGTGTAGGCAAACCTCTTCAATTGTGCTCAGGAACCCTGGATTGTACAGAAAACTAGATGCTGATGTAATTGTGCTGGCATGGATATTCCTCTCCTTTGATGCTTAAGTGTACTTACACTTAAATAAATAAAAAATACAAACATGTATATTATATTAATCATATTACATTACGCTTCAAATAGATCTTCTTATTTTTTAGTCTTTCGCACAATTTTTGTTCCATTTCTTCAGTCACATTAGGTATTGATGACAGACTAAGTGGTACAGTATTGGTACTCCAAAGAAGTTTGTTTATTTAAGGGTATAACTTTTGGGATATATTTTATGGCCATTTTAGCATATAAGAGATAAATGTACTTCATATAGAAAGTGATATGTATTTTCCTTGAATGCTGATATTTTCAGAAACAAGATCAGTGACAATACATAGGACAAAACTGTGCACTGGGATATTTTAATGTACATAAAAAACCCTGGGTCCACAGAGGGGTTTGATGTCTGTAGCAGTTTGAGGCTTTTCTTCCTTTCAATGTTCAGATGGGTCAACCTTTCTGCTGGCACTTCCTGGTACATCCTACACAATGCAAAGCTGTATCTTTTCTTTCTCAGCCATTAAGTTGGTGACATCTTGACCTGTTGGAACATAAAAATCTTTTCCTGTAGTTAGTTTTAAGATTTGAATTGCAAAGTTTTTGACAAAAAGCTTTCATATATATCTGTATCCCCCCTTTTTATTGTCGGTTTTGGTTTTTTGACCCACGAGTCTCAAAAAGGACAGTTGTATTACACATATCTATGGGCTAGAATCAAGGTGCAGATTTTATCAAATTCACCCAATCTGTTTTGGGTGACTATATGTGGTTAGCTAGGGAAGAAAACTTAATTTTTTTATGTTAAATCATCCTACAGGTAAAAGTGAATGCTACAAGATGATACTGTACAGCAGAAAAATTATAGAGAACATTTGTATGTATCAATCCCGGAAAGATGTATTGAGACTGCACTTGCAAGTGTACAGGTGGTCTCTGGAATACCAGAGAGTGTTACCAAAAGCCACTAAAGAAATTAAGCAAATATAGGTCTCCTTGAGTCAAGCAAGACTCTTCCCTCAGCACCAGCTACACCTCACCTGCCTGGAAATACTGTGCAGCAGTGGCAGCCATATGCCTGTATATCCAAAATCTAATTACCTATTAGCTCTCTCCTTGGAGGAATAACCCATGGCTGATGCCACAAGCTTACATCCTCTAGTGGTTAGGAGATGATATAAGCCACAGTAAGACCTTGTCATATTTTACAGAAAAAATGTAATTCATGGATTAACATACCATCCAAACATCTGTGTCTATACCAAAGTAACCTATCATAACAATTAGTAGTGTTTAAAAACCTATATATCTAATTGCTTGTGCTTCATTAGTACGATTGAAAGGTTATTCCTGGACAAACTGTCAGACCATGAAAGTAAACAGCCAGAACTGACCAGAGTCCAAAACAACAGCTCCAGATAAAGTAGACTGTTTAGCTTCTCGTCCACCTGTGCCCCTTTTCTAAGCCTAGGAAACAATCTGTGGAAGAGGGGGCATGGTAGAATGTAAGGGTTGTGATTGGGGTGAATGTTGAAACTACAGCAATATAGTCTGGACACTTATTTGATCAACTTGATTGAACGTACAAGCCCCCCTGAGCTGGATGGTGGGTCCCTTGGGCTATGTGGGTTTGGCCACAACTGCTTGCAAACTGGTTTTACATGAAGGATGCTTTTATTCATAAATTATTACTTATTGTTAAAAAATGAAAAAAAATAAAGAAGTAATAAAAAAAAACCTGGGTATCAGAATGCTCTGTGACCTGGATTAGCCCCCCCATTTTTCTACCTAATATTTTTACTTATACTTTTAAAATTTCCCACATGAATACATATATTTCCATGATCTCCATCCCAGCTTCTTCCCTCCAATTCCCCTGGGAACTCTCCATAACACACACCCCTATCTGCTTCATGTCAATGTTTAAAAAAGGGTATTAGATCTTATTTATTTTGTGTGCATGCATGCACAAGCATGTGTGCTTGTGTGTGTGTGTGTGTGTGTGTTTGTGTTTGTGTAGGTTTGTGTGCCTGTCAGACTATAGTTTGTGAGAGTCTGCTCTCTCCTTCCACCAGGTCTTGAATATTGACCACTGTCACTTTACTTGCTGAGCAATCTCTCCAGCCCTCCTTACCTTTTAAATTAACAGGCCATGGAGAGCAACTAGTGCTGCCTATATGTACATTTATTTGGGGCCATATATTGGGGCAAGGGTGACCAACCAGTGACTACACCTTGAAAGAAAAGCCACTCTCCATTCCTCAGCAGCTATAAAATGCCCAGAGGACCTCAGCTGGGGATGTGGACTCTGTAGCCTCTCCCCCCTTCTATGCTGAAATTTTGGCTGGCTTGATCCTCAAGTTTTGTTCATTCTGAAAGTTGCCACCTCTCTGTTGACATGAGGTATCAAGTTGTCTATTATTCCTTACTCATGATTCTTCCACTCTACTTTGAGTGACCTGTTTCTACTGTTTCATTCTTTGTTAAATTAAAGGCTAAGACTTCTGACATATTCAACCACCCTTTACCTAAATCTCAATCCTCAGACCACTTTTTTGCCTTATTGTGTACCTAGACTCCAGACTTAGAGGCAATTGACTGATTTTTTGTAAAATTGAATGAGCTGAGAAAAACAGAATGTAAAACATATATAATACCTTATGGTTTCTAGAAATTTCATTTTATATACATTTCTAAAAATGTCTCAGTTTGTTTTAAACAATGTTTTAGTACATGAACTAATCTTTAGGGACTATTTGATATAGGTTTTACATAAATACATAGGTCTTATTGTGCTTTCTACAATTCAAAGAAGTCAGTGGAACAATAAATAGAGCAAATATTAAGACTATTAAAAATTATTTGCTGCCAGGCGTTGTGGCACACCTCTGTAATCACATCACATGGGAGGCTGAAGCAGGCAGATCTCCATGAGTTCAAGGCCAGCCTGGGGTCTACATATTGAGTTCCAGGACAGTGATGCTAATATAGTACAATGAGTAGCAGCTTTCTTTTAGGGTAAGGTCCTAAAGGAATAACACATGATTAAATGAATTAATGTAAACATACGTACAAGTGTTCAAGAATCAAAGCAAGAGGTACATCTGCTGGAGAAGACCAGATTTTTAGTCTTTAAGGCCACATTGTTGGGACTAGGGATATTTTATGTTCATGTTCTTTTCACTGCAGATTTTGGACTTCATTGGATGCCTGTGAATCTCAGTTTTCCATAGTTGGGTTAATATAATCTCCCATATTTAGAGACAGGGACTCAAAAAGGTTCTAATTTTATGCTTACCATGCAGGATATAGTCAAATGCTTTAGTAATGAAAGATTTTGATTTAAACAAAAATGGTAATATGCAAACAGGTCCCCCATACATAACTGTTTCAATTTAAAGCTGGCATAAACTAATGTACTCTGTCATACTCAAAACATGATAGCAGTTCCTTATGGAGTTAAAGAGAATTAACTGAATCTTGTGTCTTCAAGCTTATTTTTTGTTTCTAAATGTATGATTTCCCTTAATAATTTCATAAGTGCCATAGACTTCTCTATTATGTCTCAGAATTCCTTCTTTACTGGAGGTATTCTGAAGAAGTAGAAAAATGCTACTATAAAATCATGCAATTTTGCACATATTTGAAATAGAGTTTTGGATTTTTATGTAATTTATTTTTACTGTTTATAAAACTAATGCAGATAATCTAACAGTTATTTGTATTTGAGAGACATGAAATAAAATAATTTTGTGTTGCTCTTTATCCATTGTCATGTCATGAAGATTTTAACATGTAAGCTGAGAGTCACATGCAGATAATTAAAATATTGAAGATGATTATAATGGTTATTTTTGTCAACTAGCTACAAACTAGATTCACCTGGGAAGACAGAACCTCAAGAGAGGAATTTTCCCATCAGATTGGAAAATGGGCATGGCTGTGAGGTGCTTTCTTGACGCTGATTGAATACAGGAGGGCCCACCCCAGTGTGGGCAGTATTTTTGGCTCTAGAATTTGAAATCTAATAATGAAATTAATAAATCACACAAATATTTGAGATTTGACAGATTATTGCATTAATGCATTAATGCATTAAATATGCAAAAGACACTTATAGCCTAATGTTGATTTCATGGTTGATAGGGCACTAATACGCTTAAAAAATAAGGGATACATGAATCAATTTAAAATACTGGCACAATAATTTTTATGTTTTTCTCAAATTTCAGAAACTTTTAGAAAAGTAACTGATGTTATTTACTAATAAAATAATTGAATGTCATGTTTCACATTTTGAATCAAATCCCTACTCGAAAGTATTTGGTCAACACAACTTGGCCTCAGTGGGTTGGATCTGGGAGGAGTTGACAGAGGAGAGATAAGATAAAAATACATTGTATATATTTCTCAGGAAACAGAAAAAAATTTTAATTATGAATGCAGAGTATTCCCTGAAGCAATGCAATTCTTGAAAACAACAAAGAACACATAAAGATACACATTGATGACTAATTCTCTTTAGATTCAAGGCAATCTCTAAAATGTAAGTCCCTGTGAAATCAAAAGACAAATTATAGACTCCCAACAAACAATGGAACTGACTATACATTTCCATTCCAAAAGGGAGAAATGTGAGCATAGCAAGGAAATATTGGACCCAAACAAAACCAAAACCAGCAGGGAAAATCCCAAATCCAATAGCTCCATATCCAACTTCTGGGACTTTAGATGGCTCAACCTCTTGAGCTTTGCTGCTTACAACATAAGTCCTTCTCTTGAGCTGGTACCATTCTATGTATGCAGCTCTCCTTGGCATATGTCTCAGAACTCTGTAATCACAAACATTATCTTGGGGTCTCCACTACTAACCAAGCGTTACCTTCACAGCTTTCTGCAATGTCTTACCAGGGTGTCTTGGCCTGTCATGTCCTTCTTTATGTAGGGCTGCCCCTGCAGCATGCTGCCTGGACTCAGCATCTCTCTGAAACCACAAAGAAATAGCATCTCCTTTACTCTCACATCTTTCATGCATCTAAAGGCAGTACCACAGGAACGACACTGCCAAGATTGTCTACTGGCATGGGATAATAATTATTCATGTCTACAGTCAAATGACTTTGTAGATATTATCCTTTGATTTACATTGATCAATCTGGGGGATTCTATTACATAAATAACTTTGCTGCTATTGTATGCACCCCCCAAAATATCCTTGATGCTTTATCATATACTGGAAATGTATTGGAATTATCTTGAACTATGGAGGTTCATCATGAATTTGCCCATTTCATCATTAAAACATATCGTATATTGGAGTTTCTCACAATCTTCCATGTTAGCTCTAATCTAAAATACCTTTTACTATTATCACTCTCTGCACTCAATTCTGAAATTCTGTCCCTTTTGGCTCTCTGTGGTACTTGACTTTTCTTATTATTAATGCTTCATAGAGCCTAATATTTTTTAAGGACTAGAGTACAAATAAACAAGTATCTTTGCATTAGTACTCCCCAGTAATAAAGAAAATAAACAATCAACAATACAACAAATAAAATAAGATATGAGTTTCATTTGTAGCCAAAAAAGTGGGTTTTGTTTTTTATTTTCACAGACCACAGGAAGTTTAAAGAGCACATCAGTCATGCTACTTGAGGTGATCAGACAGACTTATAACTTTTTTAAGGTCTTGAAGTTGTCTGGAGGTGCTGGGTAAAACACATCACAGGTAAGGAATGGGAAACCTACTGCAGCATTTCTGAAAGGCACAATCTATGGAGGGAAGAGCTATTAATAAAACCTTCCTGATGTGTGCAAAGGAACATGGTGAGATGTCCTCTTTTAAAGGTTGAGACCTTCATATATTGGCCCCTCAGACTCAGGTGATTCCCGCCTTGAGTGCAAAGGTTCCAATGTGTTATGAAAATGCTTGTTAATTTGTTCAGTTTCCTCGCTGGACTCAAGATTTGGAAGATCTTCTCAAATCTTCTGAATAAGCTGGTTCAAAAAATGCATATATCTGTTCCTAATCTCTATAAAAAGCTGAACTTGTAGAGACAGGTCCACGCACTGATTTGCTATTTTTAGAGTTTTCTTTTTTTATTTTTTAAATTTTATTTATTTTCATATGTGTATGAATGTATTGTCCGCATGTAGGTTTGTGCACCCGTATCATCCGTATCGTACAGTACTGTGGAGGTCAGAAGAGGGCGTCGGAATCCCCTGGAACTGGAGTTAAAGACAGTTCTTTTTTTTTTTTTCGAGACAGGGTCTCTTGGAACTCGCCTTGTAGACCAGGCTGGCCTTGAACTCACAAAGATCCGCCTGTCTCTGCCTCCCAAGTGCTAGGATTAAAGGCGTGCACCACCACAAAGACGGTTCTTTAGGTACTCCATGACCTTTTTGCCTCCATGAAGCTCCTCTCCATTTTTGTCTGTATTTCTGCCAAACCACAAGAGATGTGCACCAGTGCTCACAGCTTGCCCTTGCTCAGGTTTTTTTCAGAAGTTTTGATGCAACAAGTGCACACTGAGTCCTCAACGCTCATGATTCTCTTCATTGAAACACTTTATCCTCTCAATAGTACCAATGATTAAAGTAATAGCCAGCGTGCTTTAGAGTCACTGATTTCATTTTTGTATAGAGAAAATGCCTGGTACATAAATTCATACTCTACTGTTTCATGATTTTCAAAACCAATTTCTCCAGCAGCTAGTACTCCCTGAATAAAAAGTCTTAGTGATAATTAGGCCAGCTCAGCTTTGATCAAAGCGCTGATAGTCTGCTGAGCAAATGAAAAAATCTTCTGGCACTTCTTTTCCCACTTGTTATCCGCTTGAGAATTCTCTTTGTATCAAAAAGCCAGCTGGCATGCTGCAAATACCAAAGGTGGCAGTGTAAAGCGGATCGGCTGATTCCCACCAGTTCCAAAATGTTTTCCTGCTGTGTTCAAAATCAAGTACTGCTGATCAGGATCATCAGACCGTAGAAGATGAATGAATCTGCCAACAAGGCTCTGTTCATCAGCAAAGTCTTCTGTATCAGGGTCTTCTACAGGCTGGTCTGGCTGATCCTGAAACAACCTTGACACCAAATTCATTATGTAATCTACCTGGTCTGGAGAGACTCAGCACATAACAACTCATGCTCTTTCTGGACTCGTAGTCAAAGTACTCAAAGAGTAGGTGCAAATGATTTAAATTCAAGATTGTTAAAATATTATTGTAAATATCAACAGGTATCTTTAAAAGTCTGGTGAGCTCCTTTGAAACTGCAGTTCTGGTAGCAATATGTTCAAGGTTAAGCTTATCGAATATCTCCACTGTTGTTTCTAGAACTTTATCAACATAGTCCAGGCGATCAGGGTAATATTTCATGGCTAGATTAATGAGAGAGACTTCTAAAGATAAAACATCCTCTGACAGCATGTCTTGCCTAGACTGTAACACTGTAGCCACCTGTTGTGAATATATGTCAAAAAGTTTAATCTCTGCTGGGAGTCCACGTCTATCACAATGAGCAAATAAAGCTAATCTGTCTATTAAAGCAATGATTATGTTTTTCACATTTACATTTTGGTGTAGCTCACCACAAGCTCTAAGAAAAGGATTCAAAGTCTGCAGATGGAACTCATCAGGAAAGAACCTGAATAATACACTCCATGAGATATTCTTGAGCTAAAGCATCCCTAAAATTTACAACTTGTTCCAATATTCTTGTTAAAATAATATGTTTGGAACATTCCACATTTATAACTTCCAACTGACTAAGGCGCACCAAATTTGTTCACACTAGAATTCTCAGTTCTTGTCTTTCTCATTCTTTTTTCTTTTCTTTATTTCTTTCTTTATTTTTTTTATTGATGCTTTGTGTATTTCATACATCATTTTCCAATTCAGTTCAGGCATATATCCCCTCCCATTCCCCGCACCCCACCACTACCCATCCCAGATCATACATTCTGAGGTAACTTTTCTGCATCTTTCTGGTTTTTTTTTGTTTTGTTTTGTTTTGTTTTGTTTCCATTTTTTTAACAATAAGTGATAATTTGTGAGTACAAGCATCCTTCATGTAAAAGCAATTTGCGAGCAGTTGTGCCCAAACCCACAAAGCTCATGGGTCCCACCATCCAGCAGGGGGGGGGGGCTTGTATGTTCAATCAAGTTGATCAAATGAGTGTCCAGGCTATATTGCTGTAGTTTCACCATTCACCCCAATCACAGCCCTTACATTCTACCGTGCCCCCTCTTCAATAGATTGTTCCCTAGGCTTAGGAAAGGGGCACGGGTGGATGAGAAGCAAAACAGTCTACTTTCTCTGGAGCTGTTGTCTTGGTCTCTAGTCAATTCTGGCTCTTTTCTTTCATGGGCTGCCAGCTTGTTCAGGCATAACCTTCCAATCCTACTAATGAAGCACACGCAATTAAATATATAGGTATTTAAACATTACTAATTGTTATGGTAGGTTACTTAGGTATAGACACAGATGTTTGGATGGTATGTTAATCCATGAATTACATTTTCTTCTGTTAAGTATGACAGGGTCTTCGTGTGGTTTATAACATCTCCTAACCATTAGAGGATGTAAGCTTGTGGCATCAGCCGTGGGTTATTCCTCCAAGGAGAGAGCTAATAGCCAATTAGATTTGGGATATACAGACATATGGCTGCCACTGCTGCACAGTATTTCCAGGCAGATGAGGTGTAGCTGGTGCTGACGGAGGAGTCTTGCTTGACTCAAGGAGACCTATATTTGCTTTATTGGGTTAGGTGGCCTTTGGTAACACTCTCGGCGTTTCCAGAGACCATCCAGTAGGCTTGAAGTGCGGTCTCCATACATCCTTTCCTGTTTACTATCAGGTCTTCAAACAGTAGGGCCTTATCACCTTTCTCACGCAAAAATACCCAGTTGTGGAGCAAGGAGCGTTACCTTTTGTGGGGGCTTGGATACCCTGGCCAACATCTCCTTGGTAGAATAATCCCATTGTTGATGTCAGAGCTCCTGTATTAATATATTTTGCTTAAGTGCATAGCTTAAGGAGACTTTAGCATTATATTTGGTTCTGAATAGGAATAATCTTTTTCACAGTTTATTATGTCCATTAGTCAATTAAAGAAGGCAGTTTTTACCGATTTTACAAGAGAATACCTGTATAACAGCTGGCTCCAATCTACAGCTGGAGAATGACCTCATCATCATCATATTCTCCGTTATTCTACGGGGGGGAGCTAAGAAAGTATCTTGTATTAAAACTTTGCAGGCACCTAGAAGATAAGCTTCGTAGGATTCATTAAAAATTGTTGTTACTAGTAGGATCCAGAGAGGGGCTTGATGTCTGCAGCAATCTGAGGCATTTCTTCCCTTCAATGCCCAGAGGACTTAATCCTTCTGCTGGCACTTTCTGTTACATCCTACTCACTGCAAACTGACGAGTGGATAGAGAAAATGTGGTACATGTACACAATGGAATTCTATGCAGCGGTAAAGAAAGACAACATGAACTTTGCAGGTAAATGGATGGAGCTAGAATACATCATGTTAAGTGAATTAACACAGTCCCAGAAAAAAAACGACAAATGGTATCTCTCATATGTGGATGCTAGTACCAATAACCCAGTATAAAATATTTCTTGTGGAGAGTATGCATATTAAAAGAACAACAACAGAAAGATTGCATCAGAAAACTGACTGAAATGGTGACTCGGGAATGGTGGGAGGGGTGAGAAAGGGAACATACGGGTGTATATTCGTTGGTGCATATTTAATTGACGTGAGTTCAAACATTATCACAGGTTTTGCCCAGACTCTGTCTAACAGATACATGGTGTTTAGGACTTAGTAAAAGTAAATATGTGCATATTAAAAACATTGGTTAAAAAGGCGGATAAAAAAACGGTAATGCATCTGAGTTAATTGGTGATATAAATTGCTGTTGGTCCACATTAGCTTTAATTAAAAACGTATAACAATTACTTTTGGGATTGGATAAAACAATGTTCTCTATAATTTTGCTTCTATAGTATCACCTGGTAGCAATCCTTTTCAACTATTGGATGATTTAATTTAAAAAATAAAGTTTGTTTTCCCAAGATTAATCACATACAATAACCCAAAACACCATTGGTGAACTTGATGAAATCTGTGCCTTGATTCCACCCTATAGGTATATATAATACAACTGCTTTTTTGAGACTCATGGGTCAAAAATAAAAACCTAAAATAAAAAAAGGGGGATATAGATAGATATGAAAACTTTTTGTCAAAAAACCTTGCAATCCAAATCTTAAAACTAACTACGGGAAAGGATTTGTATGTCTCATTCTTTTTTCTCTATCTCGGTTATGTCCTTGATGTTGTATCCGCACCCAGTGCTTGCTCATTTCTGCAAAGTTGAGTAGCACAAAATCCATGGAGTCACTGATATTACCATTTGTTTCTTCATCTGCTGGCTCTCCTTCATCAGGCAAAACATTTCTAGTATACTGAAGAAGACAATTTCACAGAAATAAAACCCTCAATGAATGCTGCACACTATGGCACATTTGTACCAAATCTTTCAAAATATCTTTCTTGGACTGAGCAAATGACTTTACATATACAACTCCAACTGTGATCAACAGATAAAGCCTTGGAATAATGTTTCCAGCATACTGTAAAAGTTCATAGCAGTCTGCCACTTTTCTTCCTTTAGCAAACTCATCTCTAATGTAGACCTCCAAGTAATGCAGTTCATCTGAAATAGCCATGTAAAGCTCTTAGTAACTCTTTGGTGACGTCATTGAAGTCTGGAGTTCACCAAGCATTAATTAGAGTCTTGTTTCAGAGCATCCATCAGCTTGTTTTTGTCCAGGCATCTTTTCATCTGGAATGAGTGAAACTTCCGCAGCTTATATGGCTTCATCCAAAAGCTTTTCCTGCTCATCCTGAGGTGATTGATGCATTGTAGGCATGGCAATTCTGGAGCCTGCTTCGAGCAGAGCCAACTCTCCATAGAGCCTAATATTATAAACACTTTCTCTTGTCTGCTTATTATTAAGCTACAGTGAGTTGTTAAGTATAATAATTGATCCAAAGTCTCTAAATATGGACATTATACACTACATGATCTTTCCTATATTTTGTATTTTTAAAGTTTTAATTATTTTAAATGTATTTATATGCCCATGCATGTCCCATTTGTGTATATGTTTATCACATGCATGCAGTGCCTAAGGAGGCCAGATTAGGGCATAAGGATCCTCCTGGAGTGAGAGTTTTACAGGAATCTGTGAGCCACTGGATATATGAGCTGGAACCAAACTCCGGTGAAGCAACTGATCTTAATAATTGAGCCATCTCTTTAGATATCACTCACCACCCCTGTTTAAAATATATTAATTTCAATATTTTTTCCTTCCTCTAATTGCTTTAGTTTTGGCTGTTTTTCTGTTTTCTGAATATTCGAGGACATTTCTTACTTCCTTGTCTTGTTCATGCTCATCTATTCATTCCAGAATGTTCTCCCCATAGAAATAAGAAAATTCAGATTTTTATGCTCAGCTTCTCTCTAAAAAATATAGTAATTATGCAGATAAAAAAGTGTAAACTTTTAAAAAACATTTTCAAAATAATAACAAATGGAAATAGGACATGTAGTCATTTTTCAAGTCATGTATGCTGGTTTTAAACTGTCTTTCAAATACAATTACTTTTTCTACTACTCATTTCCATACCTACTGTTACTCAGGAAAAAATAATATCAAGTTAAGAGTAATTTATATAACATACATTTTGCACTTTGTTCTCTGAAAGATGCTGGTAACATTGGCATTTTTGAAATCTTCATAAGGACAATACATAAGAATTCTGTTATTACGAGTGAAAGTTTTATGCATATTTTATTGTTCAAGAACTCACATATACTAACAGTCATTCAATTACATATTTAACTACTTAATAATTTCATGCAAGAGACCAGCATGTATATCTCATTTTGGTTAAAAAGCTCTTTTCATTCCTTATTCCTTCTATCATTTTGGTTTTGTTACTTACATCTCATTGGGTTTGATGACAGAATGAGTGACAGGATATATGGATACCTCTTATATGCTTATTTTTGTAAAAGTTCAAGTAAAAGATATATAGACATTTAACAACACAATATACTCTACATAAAAATTGAATCTATTTATTTTCACTTAAATGATGGTATTTACCTAACCGGGTATATGTAAAATTCTGGCTACGGGAAAATTTAAATGCATTTTATAAATTCTAGCTAAAAGAAGACAATTAATCTGAATTATGGGATGCCTTTAAAATAAAAGTGAACCATACCAAATTTAGTATTAAAAGTTCAAAATATTTTGGCGATTTTAAGAAATTATTCATAAGTGTGGTAGTACACATCTGTAATCCCAGCACTCAGGGGGCAGAGACAAACAGATCTCTGTGAGCCCCACATGCCCTGAAACTCTCTCTTGAGAGTTCAAGAGCATCTGGGGCTACAGAGAGACGCTTTCTCAAAAAGGAAAAATCAAAACAGAAAAAGAATGGAATTATGCTTACAAAAAATTAAATGTATCAATGGAATGTATTTTAGTTATTAGGTAAAACTCAACATGTATTTTCCAAGTAGCACAGAATTATTCAGTTATAGATTATTATCATTGTTATATTTGATTCCATTTTAAAGTTAATGTATTTGAAGATCAATGCCAAGGTGGGAAAGCATTAGACAGAGATGAATAAAGAGAAGCTCTTCTTTCCCCAAACTGTTGTTTTTGCTTCCTCTTTCCTATCATTATTCTTTCTGGTAAAATACGTGTTTTTAGCACAGGGGTGACCAATGTATAAAGTACAACAGAGTTTCTATTGTTCCACTGAATACTAACAACTTGACTGGATATAATTAAAAGCTCCAGAACCAAAGAATGATATCCCAGTAGTCAGGTGAGAGTCACAAGTGGAGAAAGCTTCAAATATGGACAGATGGCACAAAAGAAATGATTCACAAAGTTTGGATGCAGAAGTCCATTTCTGAGAAAACCTAGTGTGTGAGTCAGGGAACTAATGACCCCACCTAAACCACATGTAAGCACCATCTAACTGCAGACAGTATAGGTCATAACTGTAATATGGAACATGAGGAATGTCATATAGTGACTCTCCAATTAGAAGTCCTTACTAGCTTGTGATCAGAGAACTCTCAACTCTGAGGAGAATCAGGGATGAATATACAGAACTTAAAAACTACATTTTAGCAGTGGCAAATCCAATAACCATAGTTACATCAGATCAGCATAGTTACTCCAGACCAGGGAGGTTCAGGAAAGTTAAAAAAGTAGTTAACAAAAGTTTTGATTAGGAAAAAAAAACAAGCTTTCTCAGAATTGCAGAAACAATTGTCCTCATGGAAATGCTGAAAGAGGATGTACTACCTGGCTCGTTGTTTGTTTTGCAGTGTTGTAGAAACCATGTGCCCCCTGAAATACAGGTACAGCCTTCATGGGACCAGTTCTGATTGGCTAGCTGCTGCTAGAACAGGGGAAGGGCAGCCAGGCAGAACCACAGAATGAGTAAAAGACAGCTAGAGCAAAATAGAGTCAGGCTTGCCATTTCGGTGATGAGTGTGTACTGTAAAAGATTTGGAATGATCACATAGAGGTCATTAGCTATAATTAACAGGAACGTGTCACATCTTGATGCATATATGAAAAGAGGAAATTCTGCATAACAAAGGGAAAGGATGTGCTACACTTATGTTCTAAAAGGAAATAGACCAGCATCTTTTTTTTTGTATGGGTACGAATGTACTGTCTGCATGTAGGTCTGTGCACCCGTGTTGTGCAATGCCGCGGAGGTCAGAAGAGGGTCTCAGATTACCCTGGAACTGGAGTCAAAGATGGTTCTCAGCCGCCATGTGGGTGCTGGGGATCCAACCCGGGTCCTCTGCAAGAGCAGTCGTTGCTTTAACCACTAGGCTATCTCTCCAGCCCCAATAGACCAGCATCTTAAGCGCTAAGTCAACAGGGTAACAGACATCACAGAGAAAGAGAGAGATTGCAAAGGAAGAAGTACATAGTTGTATGAAGTTCAGCATTTAAAGAGATCAAGATAATAATTCCCAAATTAACAACAAGAGTGATGGAATAAATAAGGCTGAAAAGCAGGAAGGGAGGAATTTGAAGAGAATTTATAAGTCTATATATACTTACTATATATATTAATATTATTATATATATTATTTAGTTATTGGACAAGAATGAATGTCACTCAGGTGACAAAATCATATTTCCTCCAGGATGCATTTCCAATATCATGAGATAGTTAGCATTAATCTGTGATAAATGGCGAAGAGTGACAAACCTCAAGTAATGGCTCATGATTGCTGAACAATCCATATATTAAAGTTTATTTTCATCTTAAGATTATTGTCTTCTTCATTAACAATGTTCATATAGCAAAAAAGGAGAATAAGAAATATTTCTTATCTAAGCCAACAAGATTGCTTAGGGTGTAGGGGCACCTGCCACCACACCAAGACCTTGATATTGATGTATGAGACACTCATGGTTTGATAACTAACTCCAGAAGACTGACCTCTGACCTGTTCATGTTCCATATTGCACAAATGTCCCATTTACACACACATACACACGATAAATAAATTAAATAAAAATAAAATCATTAATCAATCCATAATATTTGATAAAAAATAAGAAGAAAGGATGAGTTAAAGCGACGGTTTCGGCTGCCATGTGGGTGATGGGGACCGAACCTGGGTCCTCTGCAAGAGCAGGTTCAGCGCTCTTAACACAAGACACCCTCTTCTGACCCCCGTGGCATTGCACCACTGGTGGACCAAAACCTACATGCAGACAGTAACATTCATACAACAATAGAAATTTAAAAAAAAAAATAAGAAGGGAAATCTGGATGATCATTCAAGGCTTGGCAATAATAGCCTGTGTTATTTCAAGGTCTTTGGACAATCTGATGGAATCACTTTTGTTATTTATTATTTTTATTTATAATTTTTTTTTTAAATTTATTTGGTATTGTGTATCAATGTACTGTCTGCATGCAGGTTTGTTGCAACCCGTGTTGCCAAGTGCCCAGGGTCAGAAGAGGGTCAGATTCCCCCTGAACTGGAGTTTCCTGGAATTGGTTAGACGGCTCTCGTCGCCACTGTGGCGCGGCTGCTGCGGGCATAACCCGGGTCCCTCTGCAAGAGCAGGCGGTATCTCTTAACCGCTAGTGCCATTCTTTCCCAGCCCCCAGTATGAATACACCCTTTAATTAAACAACCTCTCACCCCCCCACCAAATGGTGGGCTTGGTGGGTTTGGGCACAACAGTCTGTAGATTGGTTTTGCACGAAGGATGCTTATACTCATGGATTATCACTTATAGCTAAAAAATGAAAAAAAAAAAAACCTGAAAGATGCAGGACAGTTATGGCAGAATACGTGAACTGGGATGGGGTGGGGGTGGGGGGGAAGGGAAAGGGAAATATGCCTGATCTGAATTGGAAAATGATGTACGAAATGCACAAACCATCAATAAAAATTAAATTAAAAAAAAAAGAAGTGTCTCCTTGGCATGCAGCACTAGAGTATATACATGCACTGATGTTCAGACACCGCATGTGCATTTCTCAAGGGGTTTGCCAGCTGACACGTTTCTCTGAGTTTTCCTAGCTCCTCAAGCTCCATTCATCTCTCCTCTCTCCTCTTGTCCAACTTCCTTCTCCCCAATTCCAAGTGGCTCCTTATAATCCCCACCCTCCTCACAATAACGCCTGCCTCCTTTCATATCCTCTGCAAGATAAGTCCCTACTACTGAAGACAGCACATAGTTTGAACACAGGACTTGGAGCAATGGAGCAGAAACTTACCTGGTAGGCTTATAACTGAAGTGTAGCTCTTTTTTTTTTAATTTATTTATTTTTGTATGTGTATGAATGTACTGTCTGCATGCAGGTCTGTGCACCCATGTCGTGCAATGCCGTGGAGGTCAGAAGAGGGTCTCGGATTCCCCTGGAACTGGAGTTCTCCTGGAATTGGAGTTACAGACGGTTCTTAGCCGCCATGTGGGTGCTGGGGATCGAACCCAGTTCCTCTGCAAGAGCGTCGGTGCTCTTAACCGCTAGGCTATCTCTGTAGCTCTTATAGTTGTAGAAGATGCTGATGCTATGCAAGCTGCTAAGGGAGAAAATTAATCAATGGTCCACCCTCTCCTAAATTAATAACCTAAGTGACCTGCGCAGAAAACTACCTCTATTGGTGCAGTAGTGGCACAGTTTTCTAGGGGGTACTCAACAGCTATCTAATTGGACTTAAAGCCCTCTCCATTGGAGTAAACTCATGGGTGGCACTGTAAACTCAGCCAAATACACATGGCTGGAGAGAACATAGATCCTAGAGAAAATATTATTTCTGTCATATATCTAGACATATGAAGTTTCTTTCCATATTGTTAGTATGAATCCTTATAGTTACAGACAAGTGGACTATATATCACTAAGCAAAGAAGCTTCTTTTTGCAACAGATGGAATCCCAGTGGATACTATTTAGGTGAGGGAGAATAGACCTTACTTAATGTTCACTACATAGGCTGACTATACTCCACTGGATGAATTTGTACTAAAGATCATCTGGGTACAAGTGCTTGACTGGAGAGGACTTAGCATGTATGATGGAACGAATGAGGTCTGGCTCTAGTTCTGTGTTGTGTGTGTGTGTGTGTGTGTGTGTGTGTGTGTGTGTGTGTGTTTGTGTATGGTGGGGTGTTCTAGTTTGCTCTTCCATTGCTGTGACACTTAAGAGTTGATTTTTTCATCCCCAGGTAATCAGCATCAGTTGTCCCAGTTAAACAAAGTTTTCACTTCAGGTTCTGGTCTCCTGTTTCTTACAGCTGAGTTTTTCACCCCCAGCTGATCAGAACCCAGAGATTCTCAATTTGAAAATATCATACAAAGAGCCCTGATGGTCTCTGCTTCCCTTTGAAGCTTTACAAGCCAGACCTCCATTGTCTACAGCTCTTTCAGCATAAGTGCTCCAAGTTCTGCAACAAACTCCAAACGTTTAATGGCTTTTCCAGCCCAAAGTTCTAAACATCTCCACAATCCTCCAAAACAACAAGGTCAGGTCTGTCACAGCAATACCCCACTCTCTGGTACCAATTTTTATTCTAGTTTGCTCTTCCATTCTGACTGACACCAACTTGGGGAGAAAAGGGTTTATTCACCTCTCATCTCCCAGATCACAGTTCATCACTCAGGGAGCCCAAGTTAGGAACTCAGGTCAGGAACCTGAAGGCAGGAACTGAAGCACAGGCCATGGAGGAATGCTGTTTACTTGCTTGCTCCACTGGCCCATGACAGCCTGGTTCTTATACTGTACACAACAACCTTCCCAGGATGGCACCACCCATAGTGGGCTGGGCCCTCTCACATTGCTCAACAATCAAGACAATATTTCACAGATGTGGCCACAGGCCAGTCCAATGGAGCCAGTTCCCCAATTGAGGCTCCATCAACCCAGGTGTGTCAAGTTAACACTAAACCTACTTAGTACATGGGACAATAGATGGGGAGGGAGTCTAAATTTGATAAAGAACTGTTGTATGCAATGCTGAAAATGTCAATAAAAAACAAGAAAAATGGTTTTGATAATGTAAAATTAAAAAAAATCAAAAGGGAAAACATATCCTTCAGAGCCTTCAGAACTGTCAATGGGCTTTAAATCCAAAGCCTGTTAACAAAGTATGACATATTCCAGGTATGGTAGATATGGGCAACAAGTTAACTACTTATAGTGATAACAATTCTTTCACTAGCCTATGAGTATACCTCAAGTTTCCCTTAAATACTAATTAATGTAAAGGCATTGACTCCTTTTATTGGAGACAAGATCTCTCTGTAGTGCCAACATTCCTGTAACTGATTATGTAGACCAGGCTAATCTCAGTCACACAAAAATCCATCTCCTTGTGATTCCCAAGTGCTAAGATTAAAGCCTTGTACCACAACCCTTGGCTGACTTCTATCATATGAAAGCCATTTTTTAAACAAATCATGACTTTCAGACATCTTCTTGCCTTACTTTCAGTTTCTATGAACTTCTTTAGTATTGAGTAAGGACACAAAATTTGATTTCTTAGTATTAAATTGAGTCACTATGTTAGGAATGTCATTTAACTTGAAAACTTATAATATCTATAAAATTACTGTGGCCTATTTAAAATAAGTCAGTAATACTTAGGCACAGAGGGCACTCCTTTAATCTTAGCACTCCTGAGGCAGAAATCAAGGGAAGCCTGCCATACATAGTGAGTTCCAAGGCTTCTGGAACTGCAGGGAAACCATGACTCCAAAAATAAAAATAAATAAATAAATAATAAATTAATAATTCAAATTATTTTTTTAAATCAGCATTTAATCAATATGTTTCAAAATGCATCGTTGAAAAAATGCATTGTTGAGAAACAGTGGACTGTGTGAGGTATTGTAACTAGGCCTATCAGACATATTTGATTAAAAACATAAAATGACATTTAAGTCACATTTTATGGTGTGCAACATTAATAACAAAACAAGATCTATCCAGGCATGGTGGCACATGCCTTTAATCCTAGCACTTGGGAGGCAGAGGCAGGTGGATCCTTGTGAGTTTAGGGCCAGCCTGGTCTACAGAGTGAGTTCCAGGACAGCTGGGACTACAGGGAGACCCTGTCTCAAAAAGACCAAAAAAAAAAAAAAAAACAAAAAAAAACATATGGTGTCCCTCATTTGTGGATACTAGCACAGAGGGCAAACTGAATAATTCCTGTTTATTTCTTTGTTTGGGGGTAAATATAATGTCTGATGTTACTCATCAGCTTGCTATGTAATGTTAAAAAGTAAGTAATATTGTTTCCCTACCTGCATACAATCCTTTATCAAAATGTAAAACCCTAAACATGTTTTGGAATTAACCTAGAGTTTATTTTCAGAGATCATAACTTTGCTATATCTGCAGCATGCATGTAGGCACATTTTGGAATGATATAAATTGGAAGCAAGAAAAAAAAAAAANATGCCGCGGAGGTCAGAAGACGGTCTCGGATTCCCCTGGAACTGGAGTTCTCCTGGAACCGGAGTCACAGACGGTTCTCAGCCGCCATGTGGGTGCTGGGGATCGAACCCGGGTCCTCTGCAAGAGCGGTCGTCGCTCTCAACCGCTAGGCCATCCCTCCAGCCCCTCATTCTTTTAACAATCTAATAGGAACCATAGATTCATCAATTGTTTCTCAGAATTCTTTTGTTTCATTGTACTGAAGAAATTGCAACCACATACTATGGTCAGGAAGTTTTATAGACATTAAAAAGGTATAGGTATCCAGTGTTTCACATATGTGTTATATTTTGACAAGAATTGAAATAATATGCCAGTTATTTATGTTATGCAAGAGAGAGTAAAATTATTTTAAGTTCTATTGCTAATTCATTTTCAAGTCTTGGGTCCTAATTATTGAGCTGTTAAATAACCACAAGACAGAGATTTGATTTTTTTTTAATTTTTAAATTTTATTTATTTTTGCATGTGTATGAATGTACTGTCTGCATGTAGGTCTGTGCACCCATGTCGTTCAATGCTGCGGAGGTCAGAAGAGGGTCTCAGATACCCCTGGAACTGGAGTTCTCCTGGAACTGGAGTCACAGAAGGTTCTCAGCCATCATGTGGGTGCTGAGAATTGAACCCGGGTCCTCCGCAAGAGCAGTCGGTGCTCTTAACCTCTAGGCTATCTCTCCAGCCCCGAGATTTGATATTCATTATCTTATTATATCTATACACATAGTTGTGGTCTTAGTTGAAGGGCCCTTCCAGACACCAACCCTGTAATCATTATCTTGGTCATATGAATCTATGAGGCAACATAAACCTATCCCGTTTGTGCATACTGTCTCTGTTGAATATCACATGGTGGGGAGTGTGTGTGTGACAGTGAGTGGTGTCAAGTTGAGAGAAAACAAGAAGATGGTGAGATATGACTGCTCTTTCCAAACAGCTTTCCCAGGATAATTCACTTTGTATTGATTCAACAACCTCCATATGCCTAGCACTCATACATGGTAGGAATGGCATGCCCCACTCACACCCCAATAGGCTCGCTCAAAACATGACATTAATTTTAAATACAGCTGCATTGACACCAAGAAAGAAGCCCATAAGCCACTGGAACACAAAATATATCTAAATTAAAACACAGGGAGATAAATAAATATTAGTCTTGCAATTATAAAGTATTAAATAAGAGTATATTGATATATTTGTAATTGCAAAGGCTATGTATGGGGCAGGAGAGATGGTTCAGCTGTTAAGAGCATTTGCTGCTCTATAAGAGGTTTCTCTTGCACTGGACCTGGATTTGATTCCCAGCACCCATTTGTAGGATAACAACTGTATTTCCAGTTCCAGGGGAAACTCATCACTCTTTTGACCTATGAAGACATTTTATAGTAAGTTTTACTTACATGTATGCAGTTAATACACTCATACAAATGAAATAAAAAATCATCCCCAGTACATACATAGTGTCTAAAAACCTTCAGCAACTCCAGTTCCAGGGGATCCAAGGCCTTCTTCTGACCAACCAAGGTAATTGCATGACTCAGGTGCACTTACACACATACAGGGAATACACTCACACACAGTAAATGAAAGTAATAAGTAAAATATTTTGAAAAAGTGTTCAGCATTGTTAATAATTAAGGAAATGAAAATTAAAACCACGTTATGATTTCATCTTACTCCTGTAAGATTCACTATGATCCAGGAAACAAAGGATACCAAATGCTGGAGAGGTTGTGGGGAAAGAACACTCATCCACTGCTGGTGGGAATTGAAACTTGTGCAACCCCTATGGAAAGCAGTATGGAGAACTCTTAAGAAAGTGAAAATGAACCTACCACTTGACCCAGTCATACCACACCTGGGTATATACCCACAAGACTCATGCTATTGCAGAGATACATGTACACATCTATGTTTATTGCAGCCCTCTTCACAATAGTGAAAAGCAGGAAGCAACCCAAGTGTTTTCTATCCAGTCATCAACCAATATATGTTTATTGCAGCAATATATATTGCTGCAATAAACATAGATGTGTACGTGTACCTCTGCAATAGCATGAGTCTTGTGGGTATATACCCAGGAGTGGTATGACTGGGTCAAGTGGTAGGTTCATTTTCACTTTCTTAAGAGTTCTCCATTGGGCGCTGGGACCAGAGGGGCCAGTACTAGAGGTCTGCACCTTGGTGCGGGCAGGGGTAGTTACCTGGGCAGGCATCTGCCGCCTCTGCCGCAGGTAGGGGGCCGTGGGCGGGACCGTCCTATGTCTCTTTTGCGCTGGGACCAGAGGGGCCAGTGCTAAAGGTCTGCACCTTGGTGCGGGCGGGGGTAGTTACCTGGGCAGGCATCTGCCGCAGGTAGGGGGCCGTGGGTGGGACCGTCCTATTTCTCTTTTGCGCTGGGACCAGAGGGGCCAGTACTAGAGGTCTGCACGTTGGTGCGGGCTGCCGGGGCACGGGCTAGGTCAGGCATTCCCCCCCCACCGAGATTCGGTGAGAATCCCAAGTGATTTCTTTTCCTGGAACCTTCAAGAGCAGAAGGAGAAGAGTGTTTTCCAAAATTTGAAACTAGACAAGTCAATACTCATTAACAAGAGAGGAGGAAAGGGGAAAAAAAAAAAAAAAAAAAAAAAAAAAAAAACAGCTAAAGGAGGAAAGTTAAACCATCCCTCTAACATAGTGGAAAAGGTATTGTGATCTGAACCACAAAAGGGAAGCCCACATGCCGGAACACGGTACTGAACGCGGCGCACATGGATACAGACACAGGAAAATCCCGCATCAAGCGCTACCAACCATTAGGAGATAGCTACAATGGGAACCCCATGGAGGAGACCCAATGAACAGATTCTTAGAGGAATAAATTGCAGACCTATGCAAGAAATTAAAGAGAACATAAAGAGGAATTCAGAAACTAAAGAAGAGAAAATGAAAAACTCAAAAAGGGACCTAGAGGGATACAATGACAAACATCAGAAAGAGCTAAATGAACAGATTGACAAACTCCAGAAATAACTAGAAGGAGAAAAAAATAAAGGATACAGAGAACTAAAGAGAGAGAAGGAAAAACTCAAAAATGACCTCGGAGGGATACAATTACAAACTTCATAAAGAAATAAAGGAACAGAACATAACAAACGCACAAATAAACTAGGGGGAGAAAAAACAAACTCCGAAAGGGAGTAGAAACACTGAAAAGGAGGCCAACCAACGAAGTAATGAACACCAAGAAGAGATTGAGAAGCACCAATAAGAGAATTGAGAAGCTCAAAAAGGAATGGAATTATAAAGAAAAACACAGGATGAAACGAAAAAGGAATTAGAAACATACATTCAATCAAGAAAAAGGAAAGGAAAAGCTCAGAAGTAGAATGGAGTAAGCAGAACAAATAATATCAGATCTGTAAGATAAACACAAGCAATTAAAAGCTCAAAT
Source organism: Rhizomys pruinosus (assembly GCA_009823505.1). Classification (NCBI taxonomy): domain Eukaryota; kingdom Metazoa; phylum Chordata; class Mammalia; order Rodentia; family Spalacidae; genus Rhizomys; species Rhizomys pruinosus. Next base: position 1,224,022 of record VZQC01014451.1, read on the forward strand.
AAAGAATTATGAAAAATTTAAAATACACAAAAGTGGAACAACCATGAAATATGGGGGACTCTATGAAAAGATCAAAACCTCCGCATCATAGGAAAATAGGAAGAGAAGAATCTCAAGATAATAATATTGATCAGATCTTCAACAGAATAATAGATGAAATTTCCCCAAACTAAAAATAGACAACCCATACAAATACAGAAGCACTAGGAACCCCAAATAGACAAGACATAAAAAGAAAACCCCAACGCCATTAGAGTTAAAAAAAATGCTAGAATGCCCAAAACAAGTACAAAAGTTCTGAGAGTTACAAAAGAAAAACAGTCACATACAAGGGAAACCCAGCAAGAATCACAACTGACTTCTCGCCTCAAACCATGAAGCAGAGAACATGGAGCAAAGATATCCCAGTGTTAGGGACTACGGATGCCAACCCGGAATACTTTAACCAGCAAAAATGTCTATTATAGTTAAGGAGAGAGAAAATCTTCCATGACATACAAGAAAGATGATGGAATACCTATCTGAAAAACCAACTCTTCAGAAAATACTTTGAAGCAATTCAAAGGTCAGAAGAGATGAGCAACAATCCTCAAACACCGACGAAAGAAAGTAACAAAAACAAAACCATAGGAGCAAAATCAAAGGACTTCTAGCAAAATCAAAGGACAAAGGATAATAAAGTGAAAGGAAGCAACATCCACTTTCAAACATAACCTTAAATATTAATGGGCTTAACTCCACAATCAAAAGAGGCATAGACTAGAGAATGGATTAGGAAACAAAACCCATCTATATGCTGTCTACAAGAAACCCATCTCAATCTCAAGGATAGGCCTCAACTTAAGGTGAAGATGGAAGAGAGTATTTCAGGCAAATGGTACCAAAAAGAAAGCAGGTGTGCTATTCTAATAATCAGAAAAAATAGACTTCAAAGCAAAATAAATCAAAAGAGACAGAGGGACATTACAATCTTTATCAAAGGAAAAAAATCAAGGATGAAGATTTACAATCATAAATATAGATTGCACCAAACCCTGTGCAACCAACTTTAAAAGAAAATTCTTCAGGATCTCAAGCACAGATTAACCCCAGCACACGAATACTAAGGGACTTCAATACCCAATTAAGTCCCCTAGACAGATCAACGGGACAAAGGATAAACGAGAGACATCTGAACTAATGACACAATACAGCAAAATGGACCTCACAGACATAACTATCGAATATTTCACCCAACACCAGAGAATACACCTTGCTACTCAGCACCCCATTGAACATTATCCAAAATAGACGATATCTGGGACACAGGAAAAAACTCAACATATAAAAAGATTGAAATAATCTCATGGCATTCTTTCAGACCACAGTGCAATAAAACTCATTATCCACACCAAATAAACCCTACAAACGTAACAGGAACACATGAGGACTAAACAACACACATCTGAATAATGAGTGGGATGGGTCAAGGACGAAATAAAGAAAGAAATAAAACATTTCTCTGGAGACTGAATGACAATGATAAACAACACACAAATCTAATGGACTCTAAAGCAATCCTAAGAGGGAAGTTATAGCTCTAAGTGCCTACATTAAAAACAGAAAGACACACAGTTAATTCATCAAAACACTGCAGCTAAAATACTTGCGAGACAACAACAAATGAACCCTAAACGGAGCAGACAAGAAGAAATAACAAAAATCAGAACAGAGATCAATCAAATACGAAACAAACGAAACCCATACAAAAAATCAATGAATCCAAAAGTTGGTTCTTTGGAGAATAAACTAAGATAGCACAGACCTCTAGCTCCAGTAAACCAACAGAAGAGGGAACAACTCCAAATCAATAGAATCTGTGACGAAGGGAAATATCACAACAGACAAGGAAATATCCAACATTAATAACGGGACTACTTCAAAAACTTATATTCTACTAAGTTGAAACCAGAGGAAATGTGAAAATACTGAAACCCTGGGCAATCCCCAAAGCTCAACACAGAAGAGATTGACAACAAAGAAGAAAGAAAAACAAATGAAACACTCAAACAGATGGAGCAAAGCTCTGAATAAGAGACTTCAACAGGGGAAGCAATATAGAGAGGCCGAGGAAACTTTAAGAAGTGGTTCACATCTCTAATAATTCAGGAACTGCAAATTAAACCATTTGCTTTAGATATCACATCATTCCTCAATAAGACTGGCTAGGACAAGAACACAATGATACAAGTGCTGGAGAGGTTGTGGAGAAAGGGAACACTCATCCATGCTGGTTGGGAATGGAAACTGTACAGCCACACTATGGAACAGTGGGAGTAACCCTTAGAAGACTCAAAATGGACTTCCATTTGACCCAGTCATACCACTCTCTGGGTATAACCCACAAACAACTCTTACTGCAAAGTACTGCACAGCTATGTTTATTGCCAAAGCTCTGTTCACAATGCAAAACAGCTGGAACCAGCCCAGGTGCCCCTACAACTGACACGTGGATGAGAAAATGTGGTACATGTACATATGGAGTTCTATGCACGGATTAAAGAGTACAGATCTGAACTTTGCCGGTAAATGGATGGAGTCTGGAAGACATTATGGTTTAAGTGGAAGTAACACCAGTCCCAGAAAACAAATGACAAATGTGTCCCGCAATATGTGGATGCTGACGCCAATAACCCAGATATAAATATTTCTCAATGGAGAGGGATGCATAGTAAAAGAACAACAACAGAAAGTACTGCATCAGAAAACTGACTCAAAATGGTGACATTGGGAAGGGGGGAGGGGTGGTGAAGGGGACAATGGGTGATATATTCGATTATGCATATTTAATTGACATGGTTCAACAAGTGACTCAGTTTGCCTCAGACCTGTCTTACTAGTTTACATGGTGTTTTAGGACTAGTAAAAGTAAATATGTGTTCATTAAACACATGGTTTTACAATTTACTAAAAAGGTGTAACTTGCATCCGAGTTAAATGGAGTATAGAATCACTGGTTGTGTTAACAACTTATTTATATGAGTCCTAATGAATCTTTCTTCTAGAGTGCCAGCAAAGGTTTTTGATATGAGAGACTTTCTTTGCATCCCCCCCAGAACAAGGAGAAATATGACGCTGAGAGGTGCTCGCCAACTGTAAATTGGAGAACCAACTATTTATGAGGTAATTCTCTTATAAAACTGGTAAAACTATCTCTTTAATTGACTAATAAACATAGAACTGTGAAAAGGATATCTCTGTTCGAACCAAATATAAACTAAAGTTCCTTAAACTATGAGCTTAATCAAATATATCAATAAAGGAGCTCTGACATCAGGATGGATTATTCCACCAGGGAGATGTTGGCCAGGGGATCTAAGCCCACAAAAGGTAAAGAGGCTCTCTTGCCTCTTCACTGGATACCTGCAAGAAGAGAGGCGATAAGGCCCTGCTGCATGAAGACCTGACTGTTTTAACCATGGGAAAGATTGCATTGAGCACCACACATTGCAATGTGTACAATGGCTCTGGAAACCAGACGAGTGTACACAAAGACCACTAAATCAAATAAAGCAAAGAGGTCCCTTGGTCAAGCAAGACTCCCACCGTCAGCACCAGCTACACTATAACTGGCCTGGAAATACTGTGCAGCATGATTGCAGCATGATGCTGTAATAATCCCAATATCTAATTGGCTATTGGCGTCTCTCCTTGGATGGAATGTACCCATGGCTGATGCCACAAGTACACTTCGACAAGGTGTAGGAGATATCATAAGCACCCCAAAAACCCAGTAAGACCCCGTCATATTTAAACAGGAAAAAAAATGTAGTTGTGTGGATACAACATCTCATCTTAAACATTGGTGTCTATACCAAGGTAACCTACCATAAACGACTTAAATGTTGTTAGCTACCTATATATCTAATTGCTTGTTGCTTCATTAGTAGGAATCGAAAGGTTATTTTCTCCTGGACAGACTGTCAGCCTTGAAAGGAGCAGCCAGAATTGAACCAGATTCAAGACAAATAGCTCCAGAGGAATGTAGACAGTTTCGCTTCTACATCCACCTGTGCCCCTTTCTAAGCCACGGGAATAATCTGCGGAAGAAGGAGTGTGGTCGAAGTAGTGGGCTGTGGATTGGGGTGAAGGGTTTTGAAACTACAGCAATGTAGTCTGGACACTTCATTTGATTAACCTGATTGACCATACAACCCCCCCCCCCCCGCTGGAAGGTGGGGCTGTGGGTGTTTGTGCACACCGCCTGACATTGGTTTACATGAAGGAATGCTGTACTCCTGGTAATCACTTATTACTAAAAAAAAATGAAAAAAAAAACTGAGAGAGAATATCAGGACCAAGTCCATGGCAGAGCATTGATCCGGTTGAGGGTGGGGGTGGGGGTGAAGGGACGGTGAGATATGCCTGACTAAATTGAACAAATGATGTTATGAAATGCACAAAGCATCAATAAAAAAAATGTTAAAAAAAAAAGAAAAACTTTATTCATCCCTGCTCTGAAAGTTATACTTTCCCTAAGCTTAAATTCGAGAAGTTTATAACTTTGACAGCAAGTAACTGGATGAAGAGTTTGAATGTTTAAAGCAATGGAAAATTGTGTTTTCTTTATAGATTAAAAAAGATATTTACAAGCAACAATAAATACATGTAACATGAAAAAAAAAGAGTTCTCCATGTTTTCCCTCTCATTTGTATTGCTCTAATATACATATATATAATATATATATAATATTATATATATATTATATTAATATATATATATATAATATAATAATATAATAGATATAAATAATATAATTAATAATATATATATATATATTATTTATTGCATATACATGTACACATGTAATTAATGCAATACATGTACCCATCTATGTTTATTGCAGCAATAATATGCTTGCAATAAACATAGATGGGTACATGTATTGCAATAATATATTATATATATATATATATAATATATATGTGTTATATATATATATATATAATTCATTGCTCTAATCATGATATCTATTATATATAACACATATATATTATATATATATATATTAATCTATTATGGCACTCATGTACCCTCTTATGTTTATTGCATTATCTAACTACATATCTATGTATAGAGCAATGCAAATGAGAGGGAACTCAATGGCAAAGGACTGGGTCACAGAACTGGCTAAAACAGCTACATTTTTCCCCACATAAAAACCTCTGCAGAAAAACTTTAAACAATATTGCCAATAGCTGCCCGCATGTATGGCCGAATGCATGAACGGGGGTGGGTGTGGGGCATGGAAAAGGGGAACATTCTAACGCTGGACTGAGCATGCTGTATGAAATACACAAACCAATAAAAATATTTTATACATTTTTGAACCAAGTGTATATTAATAAATAATTAATTTAAATATCCAAAAAGTCAAAGAAAACCATAGAACATATACAAGAAAGCCATCCATTTTGTAGACCTTTACACTTGGAGCCAGTTCTCAAATCAAATGACATTGTGCAGTCAATATGATATTTGAATGAGTTCTGTGAAAAAAAAAATCTATGACGGAAAGGTAAACATACCACTACGTAACAGAAACTGTCAAGGGTGATTGGTTTTTTTCTCTTGTAGAAGAGAAAAAGAGAACTTTTCCAGACTTGGCTCTTTACTGATGAAGGTCTCTAAGTTTGTATGGAAACCAGATACATACCAATAAAAATACTAGTTTCTGGAGAAATGCTGAGTTGGTCAACTGCAAGCTTTGCTACAGACTGTGATAAGAAAAACTATTTAATCCCATCTGTTTAGCTCTGAGTCTTTGTATTTTGTATGTACAATCATGTTGATCAAATAATAGTGCAGTCTGCCAGGATGGTGGCGTAAGCCTTTAATCCTAGCACTAGGGAGGCAGAGGCAGGTGGGTCTTTGTGAATTCAAGGCCAGCCTGGTCTACAGAGTTGAAGTTCCAGGATAGCTGGCGACGAAGAGACCCTGTCCGAAAAGACCAAAAAAAAAAAAAAAAAAAAAAAAAGGAGTCCAGTCTATATTTCTGTAGTTTCATAATTCACCCCAATCACAGCCCTTACATTCTCCCACGCCTCATCTTCCGCAAATTGTTCCCTAGGCCTTAGAAAAGGGACACAAGTGGTTGAGAAGCAAAATAGTCTGTTTTCTCTGGAGATGTCGTTTTGGACTCTGATCAGTTCAGGCTGTTTCCTTTCCACTATGGAAAAGCAGTATGTTTTGTTTATTATGTGTATGAGTGTTTGGGGGCGCATAAAGATGTATATGCATGTCATGTGCAAGGAGGCTAGGAGAGGGCACGAAATACTCAGAAACAGGACTTAAAGACTCATTAGCTGTCTCTTAGCTGCTAGAAAGGAACCTGGGTCCCTGGAAGAGCAATATGTTCTCTTAACCACTGAGCGATCTCTCCAGTCCCCTCTTTTGATTTTCTGTGATTAATAACTTAATATAATATTTTAAACACCTCAACATACTCTTGTTTCAATGAGTTTTTCAGCGTGTAGATAATTTGACATTTTCTTCATTTACATCAAAGATCCTACACATACTTACTTTACCCAGCATCATCTAGTCTACTTTACTAATTGTTTTTCTCTTCCCTGTCTTTGTGACAGTTAGGCCTTTCATATTATTTTCTGAATTATCCAGGGTATTTCCTCTGTGGGGTCTCTGGCTGTAGCCTTTTCATAGACAGTGCTTTTAGTCATGATGGTGAGAACTCATATCTTTATACATCACTTTGCTCCTCCTACGCAATTTATTATAGCACTGATGCATGCTCAAACCTTTCAATCACTATAATCCTGTCTTTTCATACAGAAAAACTTACCATTCAGATACTGATTAATTTTCCAAGTCATGTGTAAGATTTGTAATGAACTGTCTAAGCATAAATATGTTTTTCAATTCTCACATGCAAAGCCTCATGTTCCTAAGAATATTAGGTAATTTTTTTTTCTTTGCTTTACAGGTTTGGAGTATATTTTTCTTGCTAATGGTTTGCTCTTTAACCAGGCAATATAATAGAGTTATTGACACCACATCCTTGAGGGTTCCAATTATTAAGCACTGCAATAATTTTGAAACATGCTTTCCTAGTGCCCAAGAACTTACCTATCCATGGCGCTGTGGAATTTCTTTACTTATTTAGTTAAAAAATATGCTAAGGATAAGTTTGTAGATTTATTTACTTTTATTTTATATGTGTGATTGTTTTGTCTGCATGCATGTAAGTGCGCCCGTGTTGTGTAAAGCCCTGCAAGGACAGGAGAGGATGTCAGATCCCTTGGAACTGGAGTTATAGACAATTATTATCCCTTTGGGTGCTTGGAATTGAATCTGTGTCCTCTGCAAGAGCAGCCAGTGCTCTTAACTGCTCATCCATCTCTCCAGCTCCAAGTTTATATATTGATTAAATAAAAAGACTTTAAACAGGTCTTTTTATTTAATGCATCTTTAAAGGTTTTTTCTCATCAAATAATATTTTTATTTCTTCTTTGAGAATTTCATGTAATGTATTTTTATCATATTCAAGTTCCCTCCCTTTTTATTATCAAATGCATCTGCTCTCCATACCCCATCACATTTCATGTCCTCTATTAATTTCTAGGGCTATTGAATCTAAGTTGTTTTCACCACATGCTCTTTGGGTTGATTCTATTCTATGGAGCCTGCTCAACAGACCTCAGCGATTTCTATAACACAGTAACAAGCACAATACAGGCATTCCACAGTACTTGCTTGTGTAAAAATCTACCTAATAAATGTGCATTTCTGCAACCATTCTAACATAGTATTTTAAACTGCACTTTTCATGGCAATATAACATTTCACTATAATGTGACACATTTACAACATATTATAAATGCAAATTATGCCCACGATTTCAATTTTAAATATTTAACCCCTTAATACCCTCTCTTTCCCTCTCAATTTCTTGTCTTTCTCTTCTTTTTCATTATGTATACAATTATACACTTAAAAACTACACGTTTATATCTAAGGTATTGAGTCCATTTAGTGATGCTCATGTGTCCGTGTGTCTAAGAGTGAACTCCATCTTATTCTAAAAGTTTATTTAGCAATATGTGTCCTCATTGGAAAAATTAGATTATTTACCTATAAAATTAATAAATTGATCAACAATGTTATTTATCATATTAAATCCACACATGTCCTGAAAGTAACATATCAATGGAAGGATATTTCTTTACTATATTTGTTATAATTTCAAAGCAAGCCCATTTAAGATCAATCCCAGGCCTGCAAAGTTATAACTAGGACCTCATCAAATTTAAATACTTTTCCACAGAACTGATCTTTTCGCTGCTTCTTTCACATCCTTATTCCTCAGGCTATAAATCAGTGGGTTTAGCATGGGGATGATCAATGTGTAAAACACTGCAGAGACCTTCTCCTGTTCCAGAGAATACCGGGAACTTGGCTGGATATAGCTAAAGCATCCAGTCCCATAGAGTAATGTCACAGCATTCAGGTGGGAGGCACATGTAGAGAAGGCTTTGAGTCTCCCTTCAGATGAACGGATTCTCATGATGACACTGATGATGCAGCTATAAGAGACCATGATGATGATGAAAGTGAACGTTGCACTCACTCCAGAAAAGAACAAGAGCAGTTTCTCATTGGTTTGTGCATCAGAGCACGAGAGCTTCAAAAGTGGAGGGACGTCACAGAAGTAATGATTCACAATGTTTGGGCCACAGAAGTCGAGTTGGAGCAAACCTATTGTGTGTGTCAGGGAATTAATGAGCCCACTTAAGTAACATGCAAGGACCATCTGTGTGCAGACACTTTGGGTCATAATCACAGTATACAGCAAAGGTTTTGCAATGGCCACATAGCGATCATAAGCCATCATGGATAGGAGGATGCTATCTGTGGTTGCATACACTATAAAAAAGAAACTTTGTAGCATACAACCAATGAATGTACTGATTTTATATTCTGATAAGAAATTGACCAGCATCTTGGGTGCTAAGACAGTAGAGTAGCAGATATCACAGAAGGAGAGGGTGCTAAGGAAGAAGTACATGGGTGTATGAAGTTGAGTATTCATCCAGATCAAGGTAATCATCCCCCAATTACCTGCAAGTGTGATGAGATAGATAAGGCTGAAAAGCAGGAAGAGAGGAACCTGCAAACCAGAGTGTTCAGTCAATCCAGTCAGAATGAATTCACTCACCCCTGTATGATTCCAACCTGCCATGTCTTCAGACCTTTGCAATATAATGGTTTTCTGGTGAAAAAGTTTTCAGTACCTGGTTTTCCTTATAGCACGTGATATTTAGTTTTGACTTGTGGTAGAAGAATGGAAGAGATAATCATCAGCACAAGTTATGTAATTGAGTGTTACCCAGTCATATATGCATCACTCACGTCTTGGCTTTTCATTGTTTTCATTGATTTGATTAATCTCTACATATACAAAAGTACCAAAGGATAATTAACACATTTAATAATTTTAACATTGTGTAAATACTCTGCTCCTCAGGCATGCTCTGCCTACGCTTCATGCTGTTGACTGAGATAATAATTCTTCCACAATCATATGATTAACCTATTATATTTTTCAGCATCAATTAAGCGAAAAGCACTGACTTCTTCCATAGAACATCCATTTCTTTGCCTATTAAGAGTCTCATAACTCTTTGTCTCATCTTCTGTCTGGACTGCTGACTTGGAATATCAAGGACTGTGAAGTTCTATACAGTTGATTGAGGAAAGGACAGGAGATTTCAATTTGGTACATAGTGTCAATGGTACATTGACCAACAATTAGGAACAATGACACAAAATTAAAAGTCATTTAACATAATAACCTATCTTTTTTTTATACTCGGTATTGATTTCTTTTTTTTTTTTTTTTTTTTTTTTTTTTTTTGTCTTTTTGAGACAGGGTCTCCCTGTAGCCCCAGCTGTCCTGGAACTCACTCTGTAGACCAGGCTGGCCTTGAACTCACAAAGATCCGCCTGCCTCTGCCTCCCAAGTGCTAGGATTAAAGGCATGCGCCACCACGCAAATCACCACTAAACACTATTTTGGAAATTATATTTCATAGTTGAACTATATGCAATATGTGAAATACTGATATGCTGTCTCACACAAATGTATCACTTACATGAAATTAACCTGACTTTCATGAACTTAAGCCATATTATCTGTCATGAAATATTACAAACTCCACAAGACTTTTTGTCAAGTATTCCTAAATTAATTTATCCATAGAAGTTTTGAAAGTCTCAATAAATATCTATTATGTACTTACTCTGCCTAGATATATATGTGTGATACCTTCATGGAAATCTTGTTTAGTTAGTGAAATAAATATAAAAGTTGTTGTTAAATAAAAGTGAGATAACACTACTAAAAAGGAAAAATAAGGCGAACACAAAGAAAAGCACTCTGTTACATAACACTAATGGTATCTGGTGCAGCAATGGACACATACCATAAAGTCATTGTCTTAATATCAAATACACAACTATAATGGTTGGACAATCATAAAACGAAACAAGCTTTCATTTCTTACTGCAAATCTAAATGTCTATGGGGCCATACACCCTCATTATTAACCCAAATTGTAGGCCGTGGAAGTTTATGTTAGGCACACTAACTTAAAATCAATACAGCATTACGAAGAATATTCATTCCCAGCCCAGTAGAATGGGAGTGAGAAAGAGGAAAAATTTCTTCCGGCAAAATCAATTATGAACTATTATGAAGTCAGGATATTTAGTAAGCACCAATTTTGTTACTGAGATGATGGAGCAAGTAACCAAATTAACATTATTCTGAAATTGTTTTATTGGATTTATAGTAGAAAACAAATACAGACTTCAGTGGTTTCCAAATACCACTATTATATTTTAATGGAAACAATTAATTGTAAATTAGGACTAATACATTTTTCTTCTAACATATTTCATTTTAAATTATATTCTGAAATATTCCATTACCTTGATGAACAAAAATATATGCAATATAGGTTTTATATTAATGTATAATCATTATGCAAACATTGCCCTATCCTAAAATATGAGAAAACAGTAGAATGATAAATATAGAAGGATACTTATTTGCTCTTTAAAATGGTCCATAACCTGTTCGGTGTGTAATGGTTCATTTTAGAATGAAGGAATAACAGAAAATAGCAGCCTACTGGCATGAAACTATATTAACAGTTTCTAAGCATACTTACAAGCAATTAAATATCAAAGTAAGCAGAAAATCTTAAAATTAGGTTTTCACATTCATTAGAGAAATTATTGGGAAAAGAGTTGTTTTATGCTTGTTCCTTTTCTTTTGAGGACAGTGTCAGTAACTCATTGGCTGCCTGTGAATTGCAATTTTCTACAGTTATATTATTATCACCCATCTTACCTCTGGAGACTGGAGCTCAAAAATGGTCTAATTATACCTCTGTGTATGCCACCCAGGAAATTATTCAAAAATTCTCCTGATCAGGATTTTTTTTATTCTTCAAATGGCCATATTTACTTACATTTAATCTATATAAATGGTTCATATTAGTTGCTATAAATTAATAAACTTAATATTAAAACATTGACATGAATGTCATGGGAGTGATCTGCCACTTTTTAAATGGAATTAAGGCCCAGTCCACAAGATGGAACCCATGTCTGACATCATTATGTGAGCTAAGAACTTATGACTAGACAGATCATCACCCCATGAAGATAACATTTTATTACTGTTCTGATAAAAGAACAAAATATTAAAGCAACACTGAATAATTTATTGCTATGCCTATAATTTTGTATATCACCCAACCCTCATCAGAGAAGCTTCTTTGTGCAGTTATTGTGATTGATACCAAAACCTACAACTTGTCTGTATTCAGAAGGTAGAAGATTGTGGAGTGCTCAGCTGTAAAGAAGACCTCTATATTGCATTCCCTTCCTCCCAATATTCAGAAATCATTGGGGAGGAGGGGTTCAGATCCAGGACACAGGTACATAGAAATATTGTTTTCATAACACAAAAGGGCAGTTGTACACGTGAACTCACAGCAGTTATGACAATGTGCAAAATACCTGTGCAGATCACAAGACACAACCTTTGGGTCAAGAAGGGAGGAGACATTAAGTCGACCCCATCTGAGGAGATACTAGCAACTGAGTTCTGCAGAGTTAAAGAGTAAGTTTTCTTTAAGGGTATGACCACCGAGAGGTCAGCAAAACTCCTTTGGATAGCCCATGTCTAGGGATATACAGGCAAACCAAACTGGACTGGATAGGTTATTTTGAAAAGTCAATATGGGGGCTGGAGAGATGGTCTAGTGGTTAAGAGCACCGAATGCACTTGCATAGGACCCGGGTTTGATCCCCAGCACCTACATGGTGGCTGAGAACTGTCTTTAACTCCAGGTCCAGGGGAATCCAAGATCCTCTTCTGACCTCTGTGGCATTGCATGACACGGGTGCACAAACCTACATGAAGACAGTACATTCATACACTTACAAAAATAAATAAAAAAAAAAGAATGCAAGTCCCCCCAATCCTATCCATAGCCAGTTTAGCCAAAATAAATAAATAAATAAATGAATAAGTAAATAAATAAAAATAAAATTAAAAGTCAATATGCAATTGGGGTACAGGGAGGTAGGTGGGGGAATCTGTGGGGATTTGAGAGGAGGACTAGGGTGTGGATATAATACATTGTATGATATTCTGAAAGAATACTTTAAAAATAATAAATATGAGCAGGGCATGGTAGATGGATCTCTGTGAGTTCAAGGCCAGCCTGGTCTACAAATCGAGTTCCAGGCCAGATGGGTCTGCAGGGAGACCCTGTCTCAAAACACCAAAATAATAATAATAATAATAATAATAATAATAATATCTATTTAATATTAGCACAAAGAAATAAGTTTTATGGTAGAATGTGCACATAGCCAGAAAACAGAGAAGTAACTGGATTTTAAGGAAAGCTAATTAAAATTTTCAAATATTTTTAGTATTTTTATTTCATGTGTATGACTATATTGCCTGCATCTATTTCCATGCATCCATGTAAAATACAATGCCCATGAAGGTCAGATGAGAGTCAGATTCTCCTGCAACTGGAGTTAGAGACAGTTCTTAGCTGCCATATGGGTGCTGGGAATCCACTCCATGTCCCTTGCTAGAGCAGACAGTGGTGTTAACCACTCAGCAATTCCTCCATCCCCATCCCATTATTTTCTATGAAAGAAAATATGTCATTCCCTTAACAATTTAATAGGCACCATGGATTGTGGATCATGATTTAGAATACCCTCATGAATTTTATTCTACTAAAGCATTTTTTATTTCATTTATTTATTTATTTGTTTATTATTTTTATTTTTTAATTTTTTTATTGATGCTTTGTGTATTTCATACATCATTTTCCAATTCAGTTCAGTCATATATCCCCTTCTCTTCCCTCCAACCCACCCCTACCCATCCCAGATCATGTATTCTGCCATAACTTTTCTGCATCTTTCTCTGTTTTTTTTGTTTTGTTTTCATTTTTTTAACAATAAGTGTTAATCTGTGAGTACAAGCATCCTTCATGTAAAACCAGTTTGCGAGCAGTTGTGCCCAAACCCATACAGCTCATGCGTCCCACCATCCAACAACCAGCGGAGGGCTTACAATTGATAATATGTTTCAAAATCAAAGATAGATCAATGAGTGTCCAGTCTATACATAGTATTTGTAGTTTCAACATCAATCCTCACACAACCAAACCTACGCAGACCTCAATTGCAACCATAAACCCCAAGATGCCCCATCATCCAAGCCGACTCGTACACTAATCCATTAGAAACAGGAGACACAAGATAACGATTTGACCGAAGACACCCAACACAAGTCCTAACCTCATTCGCTCCTGAGAGCAGATTGTAATGAGTCCAGTCAACCCACACTACTGCAATATGTTTTCTTCTATCATGCAGAGGCTGCTGCTTTGCATCAACGCAAATAACCTTTTGATCCTATAAATGAAGCACACTCAATTAGATACATAGGTATTAAAACAGTACTAAAATCCAAATCACATACAGCACTTATGATAACCAACTAAGACCCACGCCCACACCAAAGCAATCTAACCCCACAGCTATAACCAAGGTATCCATACAACTACGACCTCCACCCAATCTCGTACCTCTCGCCGGACGCCCCCCCTTACCTCTGAGTCATAAACGCACAACACGATGTCACATCTGCGCCGACCTCGACAAAACGATACAATCCCCCACACAAACTCTACAACTCACTATCTTCCCAAAAAAATATCATAGAACAAGGGAGAGTACATTTCGCCCGACTTGGCAACAATCAACATCCCTCACTCAACCATCACTAGAGAGAAAACTAAAAGACAAAAACATACCAGGCAATCAGCGACATCAAAAGAACGTAAGAACCCTTCCTCCCCAAAGGAGAAGAGCAATAAGTGAGCATTAGATTTGAGCAAAAACAACAAAAAAAATAACGAGCAACAATGGATGCAAACAGAAAACCAGATCAATCCTAACCTATCCAGGCAAGAATGAGAATGACTAAGCCTGTCGCTGACAGAAGGATCCTGACCTGACACCAACCCAACCAAAAGGAGACCTCATATGCCTTTATTGGATCTAAGATGGCCTTTGGAACAACCTACTCTGTGACATCTCCAGAACAACTGCATAACTTGCAACGTGCCGGTCTCACATAATCTTCCCCATGTCCTTACAAATACAGTCAATCAACAGCCAAGGGCCACTTAACAGCCTCATCGTTACCTGAAAGTCAATACACCAGTTGCGCAGGCCAAAAGCGGCCTTTACCATTTTGGGAGGGCATGGATCCCCTCCGCCAACCATCTCCTTGGAAAACATAATCCAATCCGTTGCTGATGTAAGAGCTCCTGCATTAACATAACTCATTTGCTATAACGTGGCATAACCTTAAACGAAACGACATAAAATCAGACAAAAACCATACATACATGGCGCTTCCCCAGATAGAAGAAATAAACACTCTTGCAACCACATTTTTCAACACCTGTCCATTAATCACATAAAAACGGCAGGTCAAACCGATTCCAACACAACAAGAGCACATCACCTCTGCCATAACAACGACTGGACTGACAACACTCATTAACAAAGCCGAACCAAGAACACCTCATCAGCCTAACATAAACAAATAAATAACCACCTAATACCATAAAAACATGCGGCGAGGGGAGTTCAAACAACGAAAAGCTCCTGAATCAAAACCCTTTGCCCAGCACCCTAAAGACTAACCGCTCGTTACACTACACAAATACCATAAAACCTCGTAAAAACACCAAACCCAAACCAGTGGAACTTACCGAAGAAGAAACAACAGGAAGTATCACAGCAATAAGAGCCATTTCTACCATCACATGACCCCAACACGACAAGATCCACACTACATATCTGCACACTCGCCCACACTCGGTAACAAATCCTAACAACACCTACCCAAACAGAGCCAACACAGCCCGCGACGTGACAAAGTCTATACACAGCATTACAGACCACCCCTAGGATAAGCACAATACTCACAACCGGCAAATGCATAGAAACACTAACAACAATCACAAATAATCCAAAACAACAGCAAGTCACAGATATAGATTTAAAACACTAATAGACACTTGCACAATACCTTCAAGCCAACCACCACAACTAAAACAAAAGATATCATACCACCGCCCGAGTACACTCACTATACCAACTATACTCCCCTAAGATTATCTCAACTAATCCATCAACGGACCTCTAGCTCCAAAATTTATGACCAACAACACACTACGACCGAATCTACACAACACAACAAGAGAACAACTCAAGTACAGAACATAATCACACAATAATCACAACCCGAGTGGAAACTAACCCAGGCACAAACGAGAATATCCAACTACAAGATTCAACACCACCCAAAACAGCCATCGAGCCATCATTGGGTTACTCACGCGTAAAATGACATAAACCTAAGAAAACAAAAAACAAACCAACTACAATCTAAAAATTAATAACATTTATGAGGAAAACGCGCAAAGACCAGCCGAACTCTAAAACAACACGCTGGTATCGGCAAAACAGATATACAACCAAACCACTAAGTCGAAGAACATGAAAATAAACACCCACCACTATCCATCCCCTTACACAAGTCCACAATTCTGCAACACGGCACAAAGCAACACACCTAAAACGTGAAACCACCAAAACCCCCGGCGAGTAGAAGAAGAAACAGATCCGAAACTATAGACCAGACAGACAATAAGCATCACAAACACAACGTCAGGCCGATAGGGAAAAGAATCCTTAATCAACCGAAAGCTAGCACAAACAACCAACCACCAACCACGATCACAATAATATAAGACACAAATAGGGAACACACACACACTCATACTAACTAACCTACAATAAAGCTCCTGTAAACACACTAACTAACACAAAAAAAATTAAACAGGGAATGACAAGCAGAACCCAACAGAAAGGGAGAAATAACCCCACACCAAATAACATCACGAACAAAAATAGCAAATCAATTCCACCAGAAGCTACACCACAAATAAATCAGCCCAACCACCCAAAAAGAACACAAAACAAATGAACACCTCAAAACAACATATTGACAAATAAACAACGAGCAAACGATCTCCGAAAAAGGCTCTCAACCCAAGGAGCCAATACAGAATGGCTGAGAAACACCCACACCCTCAACGCAAACGAACGCCTCATAGGCAGCATCGCATAATCACTTAAGGAACCATGCCCACAACTTACAGCTAATCCACTACCTATAACGCCCATAGTCATCTACTCAAAGAGGAAGCCACAACGAAGACAAAAGGATCAACACAAATAACCAAATCTCGAAATCTCAGACCCCTTAGAGACCGCCGGTACAAGGCGTGTCGCAGAAAGCGGCAGAACCACACATGAAACGAACACATAATGCACATAGAGGATTGAGAACACAAGTAAACTTACATGAGCAGAAATACACAAATAAGAAGAAATACAGATAGTTGAAGAACCCATTAAAGGAACAAAATAAAAAATGAACTTCCTAGAAACATATAATGACCACAGTCATACCACTAAAAAAATATCACTGCAGGTATAAATACACAACATAAAGACTAAACATCTTGACTTAAAACAAAATACACACCGCAGCAACAAAATATCCAAACTTGCACAGCCTCATTATGAATTCAGACAGCTCTGTCACAGCAATAGAAGAAAAAAAAAAGGAAGGCCAAAACCCCAAAGCGGCCCTCAAAAACAACCTCATCACGCGAGTGGAGACACGATGAATAGAAAATAGGTCAAGCAACATGCCAATACAACACAGAATGACAATATAACCATCCGCCAAGAGACACAAGCAAAGCCAGAAAGAGACAAGACTAACAGCATAAATAGAACCTAGAGCAACGGTAAAGGAAACCTGGAGCTAGAACAACGAGACAATCTTCAATCGCTTTGAGCGAAGCAGACAACACAGTCCACCAAAGAAAGAACAATAGACAATGTATCCATCCCCATATGATTGATGCTAAAGTAATAACTCAATAACACAAAAAGATATAATAACAACTAATTTCTATACTGGAGAGGAATAGCATCACTTAAACAACCAAGAAACAACCCAACCAGAACGAATAGCAAACGCTCACAAAACCATGACGTGAACACCTAGTGACCTCTCGAACAGGCGTGCGGAAAAGGCGAGTGCGAGCACCCGAGGCGACCACATCGAGTATTCCAAAATCAAAACAAAACCATTGTGCAGATTTATTGCGTGAGTCGGCAACCAAAGGTACCCGCAACCCCCAAGTTATATGAGAGCCACAACTCAGAGAGCCTAACGCCCACGCGGTCAAAAAATAGGTAGATTCTAAGACGACTCTCATAAAGTAAAAAAGTAAATTATATCAGTCCTGATAACGATAACAAAAAAAAACACAACATAAGTATATAAGGATGAAACGCAAAACGGCAATAATAGCCAAGAGATAGGTTACATTGGTATAGACTATAAATTGCTGTTGTCCACACTAAAGCTATTCACAATCTACACAACTGACTATAAATCAAACATCAACATTTATAATTGCTATTGGGCTTAAGGTAGACCACAAAAAATGAGCAACCAATGACTCTTCATACAAAAAACTTTCTTCTAACAACATTCAACCATCTACATATAAACATCACACTTTCTTTTATTTCTGGACAAGATTAGTAAAGGAACAAAGCTAACTATTCCTCCACAAAATAAGTACGCCACTCACAGTCAATGAAAAAAAACAGTTTGCAGTAAACTATTACTGACAAGCTAGCGCTTGGTCCTTTTTATAACGCGGTATACGTAGTAACATCACAACTTAGGCATACACTATAGCCGATCAAAACATAAACAACCCCCCTACAAAAAAAAATAAAAAAAAGAGGGAGGGTGGGAAGGATGGAGCACTATCAAAAAACGTCTCTGAGTATAGCCCCAAATGGAAACAACTCTAGAATGTTTCAATCCATAGAATACAATGTTAAATCAATATATTTCTGATCGTTGAAACATCAACAAACATGGAGGCAATGAATTTTATGTTCCCACACAGGTAAAAATCACCAGACTAAATGCCTGAAAACATACACTTAATGGCTGTGCAGGAATGAACGAGGGAATGCCCAGCAGAAGAGGTATGACCATGAAACATCCAAAGGAATAAGAGAGAACGTTCAGACTGGCCTCAGTCCCGCGACACGAGATCTCTCTGATTAATATGGGAAAGTCTGACAATGTTAATAAGGGAAACCATGGAGAATCACATCCAGGTGCTGAAAAACCTTCCTACCTTTCCCCTTTGTAGGATAAAGAAAAACTGATGGTAACGAATCCACGTCCCAGACTGTAAACTAGAGAAACAATCTGTAATAGTGGTAAATTCCCTTATAAAAACAAGGTATAACTAACGTTTTAAATGAATAGATAGACAATAGGACATGTGAAAGGAATGATTCTCTATTAGAGCAACAATAGTACAAGTGGTCTTTAAAGTGGTGTCAATTAAGCCACACTATATTTATACAAAGTGAAGCCTCGACGATCGAACTGAATTAATTCTGCCTAGAGAATGGTTGGCTAAGGGAACACAAATCCGCCCCCAAAAGTTAATAAAGGCTTTGCCTAAAAGTCGGGACTTATATCAAGGAAGAAAGGCAGTAAGTCCCTGTGTCGAAGACCTGGTTGTAAGCATAGCAAAAAAATGTTATGAGACGCACTGCTATGCATAAGTCACAAAACCCCGTAACAATGGCTCTGAAATGCAGAGCACAAGGCTTAAAAAAGGCCACTAAAGCAATAAGCAAAATATTGGTTCCATGAGTAAAGCAAGACTCCTCATCAGTCTCAAGCTACACACCAACGCCTGGAGATACTGTGCAACAGGGCGACCATGCTTCATATATATCCCAAATCTAATTGGCTATTAGCTCTCTCTTTGGAGGATAACCACAGTGATGCCACAACTAATGTCCTCTAGGTTAGGAATGTTATAAGCCACAATAAGAACTTGTCACCCTTTATAGAGAAACCAAGTTTGGGTAGCATAACCATCCAAACATCTTGGATCCTATACACAGCTTACTTCCATAATAACTGAGTACTGTTTAAATGCCTGTACACCAATATCCTTGTGTTTTGTTAGTAGGATTAAAAACGTACCGGATAAGAGTCAACCCATGAAGGGAACAACCTGAAACAGAAACTGAAGTCCAGAAAGAAAAAAACTCCACAGAAAATAGAACTGTCTTCTGTCTCACCACACTGTGCTCACACTCTCCAAAAAAAGCCCGGCAACAAAAACTGCGGAAGAGGAGGTGAGGTAGAATATAAACTTTAAGGGCCGGTGGAGAGATAGATGAATCATCGAGACTACACGGACAAAGTCTGGACCCTGATTAAATCACAACATGCTGTCATACAACTTCGCCAAATGCGACAGTGGGTAAACAAACACATTGGCAAACGTCCTCACACACTCGCTGGAACAAGACCGTGCACACCCATCACACCAACTTACCTCAATATGTCACCGACATAACACTAGTACACCAAATGTATACCATGCAAACAACTGTGCCTTATACACCTTGTAAGAATCCCTTAAAAAACTGTCATCAAACAATCCTGGATTGCCTAAAAAACAACAAATGATCTCTATAATTTTGTGTCATATAGTATCACCTGGAAGCAATCTCTTTCACACTTAGAGGAGAGTTAATTAAAAAATAATAGTTTATTTGTTATGGCCTTTATTAAGGAGAATTCTACAAGTACACCAAAGACCAACAAAAATAAAAAAAGTGGGTCTTATTCATTTTTTCAGAAGAAACATAAACACTGACAGAATAGACTAAAACAGAATTCCGCCAATTAACAACTTCTAAGTAACTGGTCATATTTATTTTGAAAACAGTGAGCCAAATTATTAAGCATAAGCAATGAATGTAAGTAACATTCATGTAACAAATTGCAAGAATCATGTCCAAATTTTGAACAACCCAAGGTTCCCATAGTCCAGTTGGAAAGCTTGTATGCACAAGCATGTTGATCAAATAGGAGCCGTTCTATATTGCTATAGTCTCACATTCACCCCAATCTCTCTGAAGCCTTACATTCTACCATTTCTCTTCTTCCTCAAGTTGTTCCCTAGCTTGGGAAAGGGGCACAAGTGGGGAGAGAAACAAAAAAGTCTTTTCTCTGGAGATGTCATTTTGGACTCTAGTCTCTTCAGTTGTTCCCCTTCATGGGTTGACATCTTATCACAGGGGTACTTTTTAATCCTAANACTGAGTTCCAGACCAGCTGGGTCTGCAGAGAGACCCTGTCTCAAAACACTAAAATAATAATAATAATAATAATAATAATAATAATAATAATAATATCTATTTAATATTAGCACAAAGAAATAAGTTTTATGGTGGAATATGCACATAGCCAGAAAACAGAGAAGTAACTTGATTTTAGGAAAAGCTAATTAAAATTTTCAAATATTTTTAGTATTTTTATTTCATGTGTATGACTATATTGCCTGCATCTATTTACATGCATCCATGTAAAATACAATGCCCATGAAGGTCAGATGAGAGTCAGATTCTCCTGCAACTGGAGTTACAGACAGTTCTTAGCTGCCATATGGGTGCTGGGAATCCACTCCGGGTCCCTTGCTAGAGCAGAAAGTGGTGCTAACCACTCAGCAATTTCTCCATCCCCATCCTATTATTTTCTATGAAAAAAAAAGTCATTCCCTTAACAATTTAATAGGCACCATGGATTATGGCTCATGATTTAGAATACCCTCATGGATTTTATTCTACTGAAGCATTTTTTTGTTTTCCTTTATTTGTTTACTTTTAAGGGATTCTACAATATAAGACCACAGTTGTTTTCAGATAACATTGACATTGCTCAGTTTGCCATACAATTAGGTAATTGGTGCATTTTTTTCGAAGTGAGCCAAATTATTAAGCATAAGCAATGAATGTAAGTAACATTCATGTAATACCAATTTGCAAGAATCTATGTCCAAATTTTGAACAACCCAAGGTTCCCATAGTCCAGTTGGAGAAGCTTGTATGCACAAGCATGTTGATCAAATAGGAGTCCGGTCTATATTGCTATAGTCTCACAATTCACCCCAATCTCTCTGAAGCCCTTACATTCTACCATTTCTCTTCTTCCTCAAGTTGTTCCCTAGGCTTTGGGAAAGGGGCACAAGTGGGTGAGAAACAAAGAAGTCTATTTTCTCTGGAGATGTCATTTTGGACTCTAGTCTCTTCAGGTTGTTCCCCTTCATGGGTTGACATCTTATCCAGGGGTACGTTTTTAATCCTACTAACAAAGCACAAGCAATTAGATGTACAGGCATTTAAACAGTACTAGTTATTATGGTAAGCTAAGCTGTGAGGATAGACACAGATGTTTGGATGGTATGCTAATCCACAAACTGTGGTTTCTCTATAAAGGGTGACAAGTTCTTATTGTGGCTTATAACATCTCCTAACCACTAGAGGACATAAGTTTGTGGCATCAGCTGTGAATTAGTCCTCCAAAGAGAGAGCTAATAGCCAATTAGATTTGGGATATATATATAGACACATGGCTGCCACTGTTGCACAGTATCTCCAGGCAGTTGAGGTGAGGTGTAGCTGATACTGATGGAGGAGTCTTGCTTGACTCAAGGAGACCAATATTTTACTTTATTGCTTTAGTGGCCTTTGGTAACGCCTTCTGGCATTTCAGAGGCCAACTGTACATTAGCAAGTGACATCTCAAAACATTTTTTTCATGCTTATACCAGGTCTTCGACCACAGGGACTTACCTCCTTTCTCCTTGCATATATCCCACTTATAGGCAAAAGGCCTTTATAATTTTGGGGGCTTGGATGCCCTAGCCAACATCTCCTAGGCAGAATAATCCATTACTGATATCAGAGCTCTCCTGTATAAATATAGTTTGCTTAATTACACAGCTTATAAAGACTTTACTATTGTATTTGGCTCTAAATAGAGAATTATCCTTTCACAGCTCCTATGTCTATCAGTCAATTTAAAAAGGTAGTTATACCTATTTTATAAGAAATTACCACTATAACAGTTGTCTCTAGTTTACAGTCAGGGAATGACTTCAGTACCATCATGTTTTTCTTTTTCCTATAAAGGAGAGAGGTACAAAGGTTTCTCAGAATCTGGAAGGTAAACTTCATTAGAGCCCATTATAAACAGTTAATCCAAATAGAATTCAGAGAGATGCTCAGTGTCTGTGACTCAGACAGTCTGAGGTTCCACTTTCTTTAATGTTCAGATGGGTCAGCCTCTCTGCTGGCATTTCCCAGTCCATCCTGCAGACAAAAGTTGTACATTTTCAGGCATTTAGATTGGTGTTTTTACCTCTGGGAACATACAAATCTCCTCCCATTGTTAGTTTCAAGATCTCAAAAAAAATTTTTTTGGTCTTTTCGAGATGGGGTCTCTCTGTATCCCCAGTTGTCCTGGAAGTTACTCTGTAGAGCAGGCTGGCCTTGAACTCACAAAGATCCGCCTGCCTCTGTCTCCTAAGTGCTAGGATTAAAGGTGTGTGCCACCATGCCCAGCATTTACCAAAAGGTTTGGAACACAGAGTTTTCCATTTGTATCCCAGAAGGAATACTACACCACCTCCCACATCCCTCTTTTTGTTTTTTAAATTTTTATGTTTTGAGCTATAGAAGCCTAAGTTGTATTACACATACCAATAAACAGGAACCAAGGCTAAGTTTTCATTCAATTTATCCAAACAGTTTATCATTGACTATATGCTACTTATTTGGAAAATAAATGTAAACTTAATTCCTTTAAATTATCCTACAAGTAAAAGACAGTGTTATGAGGTGATATTGTATAACACAGAAAAATATAGAAATCATTCGTGTACCTTAATACCAAAGTTATTGTTGGAAATTCAATACAAATTATAAATAAAACAACATTTTTTTCCCAATTAGTCCAAATGTATTACCATTTTCACCAAAACCTTCAACCAAATTTAACTAATCAAAACTGTTTTGCTAAGTCTTAAAATATCCTATAATATGTGGACAAAGCTTGGGCAGAGTTGAATACCTGCCAAATAAAGCATTTGTAAATAGATGATGAAGCTAGGAATTTTTGTACCCCTACCCATCCCAGATCATGCATTCTGCCTTTAGTTTTCTGCATTTTTCTCTGCTTTTTTGTTTTGATTTGTTTTCATTTTTTTAACAATAAGTGATAATTTGTGAGTACAAGCATCCTTCATGTAAAACCAATTTGCGAGCAGTTGTGCCCAAACCCACACAGCTCATGGGTTCCACCATCCAGCGGGGGGGGGGGTAGTAGATACAATCATGTTGATCAAATAAGTGTCCAGTCTATATTGCTGTAGTTTCACCATTCACCCCAATCGCAGCCTTTACATTCTACCAAGCCCCCTCTTCCCCAGATTGTTCTCTAGGCTTAGAAAAGGGGCACAGGTGGATGAGAAGCAAAACAGTCTACTTTCTCTGGAGCTGTTGTCTTGGTCTCTAGTCAATTCTGGCTGTTTTCTTTCATGGGCTGCCAGCTTGTCCAGGCATAACCTTTCAATCCTACTAATGAAGCACATGCAATTAGATATATAGGTATTTAAACAGTATAATATATAGCCTTTCGATCCTACTAATGAAGCACACACAATTAGATATATAGGTATTTAAACAGTACTAATTGTTATGGTAGGTTACTTTGGTATAGACACAGATGTTTGGATGGTATGTTAATTCATGAATTACATTTTCTTCTGTTAAGTATGACAGGGTCTTCATGTGGTTTATAACATCTCCTAACCATTAGAGGATGTAAGCTTGTGACATCAGCCGTGGGTTATTCCTCCAAGGAGAGAGCCAATAGCCAATTAGATTTGGGATATACAGACATATGGCTGCCACTGCTGCACAGTATTTCCAGGCAGATGAGGTGTAGCTGGTGCTGACGGAGGAGTCTTGCTTGACTCAAGGAGACCTATATTTGCTTTATTGGTTTAGTGGTCTTTGGTAACACTCTCTGGCATCCCAGAGACCATCTGTATACTTGCAAGTGCGGTCTCCATACATCTTTCCCATGTTTATATCAGGTCTTCAACAGCAGGGCCTTATCGCCTCTCTTCCTGCAGATATCCCAGTTTGGAGGCAAGGAGCCTTTACCTTTTGTGGGGGCTTGGATCCCCTGGCCAACATCTCCTTGGTAGAATAATCCATTGTTGATGTCAGAGCTCCTGTATTAATATATTTTGTTTAAGTGCATAGCTTAAGGAGACTTTAGCATTATATTTGGTTCTGAATAGAGAATAATCCTTTTCACAGTTTCTATGTCCATTAGTCAATTAAAGAAGGCAGTTTTACTGATTTTACAAGAGAATACCTCTATAACAGCTGGCTCCAATCTACAGCTGGAGAACGACCTCATCATCATCATATTTCTCCTTATTCTATGGGGGGGGGTTAAGAAAGTCTCTTGTATTAAAACCTTTGCGGCACCTAGAAGGTAAGCTTCGTTAGGATTCATTAAAAATAGTTGTTACTAGTAGGATCCAGAGAGGGGCCTGATGTCTGCAGCAATCTGAGGCATTTCTTCCCTTCAATGCCCAGAGGAGTCAATCCTTCTGCTGGCACTTTCTGGTACATCCTACTCACTGCAAAGCTGCATTTTCTTTCTCAGCCATTAAGTTGGTGATACTCTGGCCTGTTGGAACATACAAATCCTTTCCCATAGTTAGTTTTAAGATTTGGGTTGCAAGGTTTTTTGACAAAAAGTTTTCATATCTATCTATATCCCCCTTTTTTATTTAAGGTTTTTATTTTTGACCCATGAGTCTCAAAAAAGCAGTTGTTTTATACATACCTATAGGGTGGAATCAAGGCACAGATTTCATCAAGTTCACCCATGCTGTTTTGGGTTACTGTATGTGATTAACTTGGGAAACAAAGTTTATTTTTGAGTTAAATCATCCTATAGGTGAAAGAGATTGCTACCAGGTGATACTATATGACAGCAAAATTATAGAGAACATTTGTTTATACCAATCCCAAAGTAATTGTTATACAGATTTTAGTTAAAGCTAATGTGGACAAGAGCAATTTATATCACCAATTAACTCAGATGCATTACCGTTTTTATCAGCCTTTAAACCAATGTTGTTTAATATGCACATATTTACTTTTACTAAGTCCTAAAACACCATGTATCCTGTAGACAGAGTCTGGGCAAAACTGGATATTTGTTGAACTCACGTCAATTAAATATGCACCAATCGAATATACACCCGTGTCCCTCTCCCTCCTCTCCCACCCTTCCCGAGTCAAGTTGACCAATGGAACAAAATTGAAGATCCAAACCTGTTTTTCTCTTTTTATGTTTAAGAGTTCACATATTTCTGGGGCTGGAGAGATGGCCTAGCGTTTAAATGTGCTGACTTCTCTTGCAGAGGACCCAGGCTCGATCCCCAGCACCCACATGGCAGCCGAGAACCGTCTGAAACTCCAATTCCAGGAGAACTCCAGTTCCAGGGGAGTCCAACACCCTCTTCTGACCTCGACGGCATTGCATGACACGGGTGCACAAACTTGCATGCAGACAGCACATTCATACACATACAGAAATCAATAAAAAATTTTAAAAAAGAGTTCACATTTTTCCCTTTAATTTTAAATTATTCTAAAATATGAATACATATCATCCACCCATATACTACAATTACAAAGTCTGAAAATAAGTGGTAAGCTAATTCTAGAGCACATTAATGAGTTCATATTATAACAGCACAGTTGTTTTCAGATAAAATGAAATATAACATTAATGTGCTCAGTTTGTCTTTCAACTAGGCATTTGTTGCTAGCATCCAAAAATGAGGGATACCATTTGTTGTTTGTTTTTCTGGGACTGTATTACTTCACTTAGCATAAAGAGAGCTGCAATAAACACAGTTGTGTGTGTATCACTCTGATAGAATGAGTCTTGTGGGTATATACCCAGGAATGGTATGACTGGGTCACGTGGTAGTGTCATTTTGAGTCTAAAAGACTCAAAAAGGGTTCTCCAAGCTGCTTTCCATAGTGGTTGCATGATTTTACATCCCCACTAGCAGGGGATGAGTGTTCCCCTTTCCCCTCAACTTTTCCAGTATTTGGTATCATTTGTTTCTTGCTCATAGCTAGTCTTACAGGGGTAAAATGAAATCTTAATGTGGTTTGAATTTGCATTTCCTTAATTATTAGTGATGTTGAATAATTTTCAAGATGTTTCTCAGCCATCTTTACTTCTTCATTTATAAAATCTCTATTCAGCTCTTTATTCCTTCTTTAAAGTGAGTCATTTGTTTTCTTCCTCCTTTTTTTGAGTAGTTTATACACTGTGGATGTTGATGCTTTATCAGATATATGACTGGTGAGTTTCCTCCCACTCTGCATTTTCTCTTCACTTCTTTGTTTCATTCACTGCACAAAATTTCTTGAGTTTTATAAGGTTCCATTTGTCAATTGTTGACCTTATTGTTTGCGCAGCTGCTGTTTAGAAAACCTTTTCCTATGCCTATGTCTTGTAGGTTACTACCAACGTTTTCTTCTATCATTTTCTGAATTTTGGGTTTCACATTGAGGTCTTTGATCCATTTGGAGTTGATTTTGTACATGGTGAGAGATAGGAGTTTAGTTTTATTCTTCTAAAAGTGGTGATCCAGTTATGCCAACACCATTTGCTGAAGATGTTGTCTTTCCTCCATTGAGTGTTCTTGGCCCCTTTGTTGAATATGAGGTGGCTGAAATTGGATTTGTTCAGGTTTGGATCCTCAATTTTGTTCCGTTGATCTACTGGTCTGTTTTTGTGCCAATACCAGCCTGTTTAATGACTATAGCTCTGTAATATAATTTGAAGTCTGTGTATTACTTTGGGCAGCATGATCATTTTTACTATATTGATTCTTCCAATCCATGTGCATAGGAGATTCTTCCATCTTCTAGTATCTTCCTCAATCTCCTTTTTGAGGGATTTAAATTTTTCATTGTAGAGATTTTTAGTGTGTTTGGTCATGTTTGTTCCTAGATCATTTTTTCGGGAGGTGATTGTGAGTGGGAAAGATTCCTCGTGTTCCTTCTCCAGTTGCTTGCTATTGGCATAAGGAAAGGATGCCAATTTTTCTAAGTTAATTTTGAATCTCACCACTTTATTGAACCCGTTGATAGTTTCTAGGAGTTTTCTGGTAAAGTTTTTCACTTCCCTTAGGTAAATTATCATGTCATCTGCAGAAAAGGCTAGTATGACTTCCTCTATTCCAATTAGTACTCCTCTAATTTCTTTTCTTGTCTTATTGCTCTTGTGAGCATTCCAGTATATTGCAAATGGTGGGGATAAGGGGCAGCCTTGCTGGGTTCCTGAACTTAAGGGGGATGCTTCTAGTTTCCCCATTTAGGATAATCCTGGCTGTGGGTTTGCAGATTTTTGCAGTAAAGGACTGCAGCCTTAAATCCAGGCTGTTTTCTTTTGCTTTTTTCTTTTGTTTTTACTATGAAATTTCTCAGCCATGCATTCAAATGGGAAAAGGTGGAGAGAGGCTGTGTCTGTCCTATCATGGCCCATTTCCATGGTAGCTGGGCTAAACCACACCCACTCCTTCACAGTGGCCATCTTAACTAATTTTTCTGTTTCCGTAGTACCTAAACCTGAACTCTTCAGCCTCCATCTTGACCACGTGGCAGGAATTTCATATTGGAAAATTAAATTTACATCAGAAGCTTGTAACAACTAATGCCGTGCTCTAATTTTTCTACAATTTATTTAATGGCATGTTCTGATCCCTTCACACTTTTGGTTTTTGGGTTTTTATGTTGGATTATTATAAACAAGCAATCGAGATTCAATTAATATATTTTTCTGACAGAGTAACGGAGTTTTGTTTTTACTGGTTTTTCATCTGTTTCAAAATAAAATCAATTTTCCATTTTTACTTCTGTGTGGAAAGTTAATGATGTTTTACAGGCTGTTGCTTGAGATTTTTACATCATCTGGCTTTTGAACAAATGCTGTTTTGTTTTTGCTTTTTTAAATATTTTGTTAACAAGACTTTTACCTATTTTTAAGGGATTATTTTAGATTTTGGCATTTTTACATTTCATTGGTTTTCTTTAAAAATCTCATTTTATTCAGTAATCCATTTTTGTGTCTGCTTTGGATACAGGCCTCTGTATCTGATATTAAGAAGGTATGTCCAGGGGCTGGAGAGATGTGTCAGTGGTTAAGAGTGCTGACTGCTCTTCCAGAGGACCTGGGTTCGATTTCCAGCACCCACATGGTGGCTAAGAACTGTCTTTAACTCCAGTTCCAGGGGAATATGAGGCCCTCTTCTGACCTCCACAGCATTGCACAATATGGGTGCACCAACCTACATTCAGACAGTACACTCGTATGCATGAAAAAAAAATAAAAAAGATGTGTTCACCATACCCTATCCCACCTGGCAACCGTCTCTTGTCTCAGGCACTAAATTTTCACCTGGCTGCCTCCCCTTAAAGGACTTTTGATTTTTCCACTAACAACAAATTTATTCTCATTAAATTAGCAGGTAAACCCAGTTGGAGACAGGCAGACCACATGATCCAGATCAGCCTGCCTGCCCTGTCCATCATCCTGTGCAGGCGTGCATACACAGCCTGTTTTGGAAAGCACAGTATAGGCACACAGGCTGTTCCCACCTGAGTAGATGTCTAAAACTCTAAATGATTTTGTGTAAATGTGACAATTAAAATTAATGGTTCCTCAGGCCTACACAACAATGGTTAACTTAAAATTTACGTGTGTAGCAGATCAGGGAACTGAGAACTTTCTGTGTCTTGACATTAGGTTATTCTGGGTGCAAACACTTACATATGATATATATTTCTGTTTTCTAACGCTTGTTAAAATATTTCAATAATTTCATAGTTTTAGAACCAAAGGAACCAAAGGTGCAAGACGTCAATGCCAGCATGATAATGAACCTGCATTAGCCATCACAGTCCTGGCAGTACAATTAATTAGAGCTGCATGCTTATAATAATTTTTTAAAGGTGGTTTTTCCAATGTATGTGACTGTTCAGTAGAAACATTAGAATAAAAATCTCTTGTGTGATATGTGGATAAATGTGTATTCATATTAACAACTCTGTAATATAGTGACAGCATATTAAGATCTGTCTGTGTCTGATAGCAATGTATGTTCCTCTAATCAGTACAACCTTTATAAACTGCCATCGCCAAATTTATTTATTAGAACCTTATGAGTGTATATACAAAGTATTGTTCACTTTTAAGAATTCTATAATGTAGTTATGGCATGTATGAGACATTGTGTTCCACAGCTGGAGATTCTCAGTACTGTGCAACCTGTGGACAGTTCTCTACCAGGTACATCTTGTTACACCCTTAGG
Source organism: Rhizomys pruinosus (assembly GCA_009823505.1). Taxonomy (NCBI): domain Eukaryota; kingdom Metazoa; phylum Chordata; class Mammalia; order Rodentia; family Spalacidae; genus Rhizomys; species Rhizomys pruinosus. Next base: position 1,254,101 of record VZQC01014451.1, read on the forward strand.
TGAAACAGAAATATAAATACTGAGTTACCCATGCATGCTAAAAATGTTTTATATGTCTTTTTATCTGTTTTACTTTGCACATGTAACTTTTAATATTTTTAAGAAAAATTAGGATTTACTTCTGGGGACCACATGGGACAGTCTGAATGTAGCCAATTTGGGTCAGCCTGAAGTATCTTTTCTGCTGTAGATATGTGATAATGCCTCCCTCATTTTCCTTCTCAAATCTATAATTCAAATTCTGGGGACAAGTGACACTGCCTTCATTTGAGATCATCTTAGAAGGTATTGGTTTTAGCCTCTTTATTATCTTGGGTTTGTTTCATGGGCTATGTTAGAACTTTTTTTTTGCCTTTCACATTTTAAATCCATTCTACTTTGAGTACATAAGTGGCCTTTCGTTAGTGGATAGGTTTAATGTCAACTTGATATATACATACCTGGGCTAAGAAACTTCAATAATTTCCTTAGTTGGACTGGCCTGTGCCCATTGTGGGTAAAGCCATCCTTGGCCATATATTTCTATACTGTATACAGTAGGCTGAACATGAGCCAGCAACAGAAGCCAGTAAGTAACAACCTTTCCTAGCCTGTACTACAGTTATTACCACCAGGCTCCTAACGTGAGCTTTTACCATAAGCCAGAATGTTTTGCCATAGCAATTAAGAATTTATTAATTTATTAAGAGTGCTTAAGTCAATGTTCAAGCTTTACTTAGGTGTTATATGTTAATTAAAATACCAAATTCATTCAAATGATCCTCTTGGAGGTTTAGCAATCATACTTAAAGCTCAAATCTGATTTGGCAAGAAGGATTCGAAGGGACAATCTTTTGGCCCTTACCCTCTATGGTCTACTTAAGTCCTAGGGTCCTGCATTGACACCTTTCTACATGTCCTATGGAAGTGAGTCACCAGTCATCCCAGGCCAGGAAGGTTTTGGAGATTCACTTAAAAGGACTTCATCTTGCCAGTGTCCAGTCAAGGGGGGAAAGTCCATATAGAGGATAAACTCCTCATGCTTCGAAGGGAAGCTCCGGACAAGCAATACATGACTTTGTCCTCACATAGATGGAACTGGTGAAAAAAAGCCAGGCACAAGGACTGAGTGAACCCTTAAGGGCTAGAACTTCAACTGATCTTAACACCAAAACTGATTTAATTTACCTGAGCTAACTGTGTGATTTTAAACACCCCAGCAGGAAACTATAATAAAAAGAAGAAAAAAAATGAAATAACTTATTACCAGAGAGATAGGTGAAAGACCTACTGTGCCAAGTTAGAAAGCTACTATTTCATGTTAGAAAAGATCTTAGAGATAGGTGACAGATTTACTGCTCCATGCCAGAAAATACCAACTTTTATATTCTCATGGTTATGGCTCTCATTTTGGAGCCTTGTGTACTAAAGCTGGACCTCATTCTAGAGCTCTGTGCACTAAAACTTTTTTCCAATTCCTCAAACTAGGGTACAGGTCCTCTCTCCCTCTGGGGACCCTAGACAGGGAACCTCCAATTACTAATGCACCCAGTATCTCCTCTAATGCTACTTTGAAGTCCCTGCACTGGTATACTCATATAAGACTCGATCAGCTTGTCTTTCAGTTGCAGAGAAAATGTCCACTAAGTACTGGCCACTATCAATCTGGACCAAAACCATCAGGCAGAGCGCCCAGAGCATCCAGATTCTAACCCTACACCCTGACAGCCATTGTCCCTGAGTGTTCGTCCCCCCTCAGCTCTGAAGCAGATACAGAAGAGAGAACAGTATTTCATTCTCTAAATATAATCAAAAGGCTAGAATGTTAGGTCTGGGCTTCCCAGAATTCCAAAGGACATAGGGATCTCCGCTTCTTCCAGAGGCTGTGAATCTTCTGACCTCTTCCCCTGTACCTGAGGTCCTGTCCCATGGCTATAAATGGGTGGGCCCCAGTTGCTATCTTGCTCTTGCTGTTGTTATTCCACCATGTGCCAACATGTAGCCAGCTCTGGCAATTCCAATGGAAGTAAACCATGTTCCTGGAGTGATGCAAGGCTCATGTGCCTTTTATCAGGAGTTTGTGCCTTTATAACCTAACAAAGAACATGACCAGGTCATATTTAAATATGAGACAATATTAGAAAATGTTTTCCAATTTTAAAGTAATGAATTTTTATCTGCTGAAATAATAGACTGTCTTCTGATCTAACTAAATACTTGTGTCCCACATCATGTAAGAAAAACTCAATTATATTTGCTTTTGTGGGTACCAGCGACAGAATTTAAAATGCAGTCTGTTTGAAGATTGATGTGAAATTTGCAGTCAACACAGGAGTGAATTAAAAGATGTTCCTCTTGTGACAAATTGATCTTTTTAGTTATTCTTTTCCATCCTTACTCCTCAGGCTATAAATCAGTGGGTTTAACATGGGATTGACAAATGTATAAAGCACAGAAGACAATTTCTGTTGATCTCCTGAATATGGAGAGCTTGGATCAAAATAACTAAAGCTCCAAGACCAAAGAACAATGTCACAGCAATCAGGTATGAGACAAAAGGGAGAATGCTCAAAAGTGGAGAAATAGAATAATAGAAAGGATTCACAAAATAATTAAATGAAAGTTTATTGGTTAAATATATCATCTGTTGGTCCTTTAAACATGTGTGGCAGCAATCCACACAATGTTCTTCCTTCTTAGAACCAGGCTGGCAGCTTCACAAGGCTACAAGTCTCCTGCCAGCAGGAGATAGTTCCTAGGCTGTGCTTCTGGCAAGGAGTGGGGAGGTGACTGCAAGAAGTCACCCAAGGAGAAATGAAAGACACAGACTCAAAGGGATGGTCCAGGAGAAAAACTTAGTTTTATTCATGCCAGCAATGTGTTTATATACTAAAAGCTATTGTTCTCTGGTCAAGGAAGTGGGCAGGCAGGAGGAAGGGAAGGGTGAGCCACTTTGGCTCCTACCAGGGGGCTGCAGAGCTCCTGTCTGTGCAACCAGTAAACTAGAGGTGTGAAATTTTACTCAATACCTTAAGGGAAGGGGCCATCAGGGTCTGGAACTTTGCAGAGATAGGTGAGGCAGGAAACACTACAATATCCTGACCTTACGGAGGTACAGATAACTCACAGAGACAACTTGCATGCCCATAGAGATATCAGATAACTATCGGAAGTTCCAGGACAGGTCTTACAGGTCCACCTCGATCCAGGCAAAGTTTCATTCCTACAAAAGTTCAATATTGAGTGAAGTACTACCGCTTAAACATATATCATTTTCTGTCACGTGCCTGCTGAGAGAAAATCCACAACTTTGCTATTTGTTTTTTCCCTCTTTTTTTATTGCTTATGCTTAATCTTCTCAAGAATGTGGTTTTGCATTCTGACCAGTGTATTATAATCACAGGAGAGGTAGACTCTAGTGACCTTGAACCATTTGTACCCACTAGAATCCTTTTCTTTTTTTAACCCCTATACCAAAATTACAGAGTCTGAAAATAAGTGGTAGGTTAATTCTAGAGCCCATTAAGGGATTGACATTTTTTTATGTAAACAATGTGCATTTATTTTTAATATAATACTTTTATTTGTTTTGTGTATTTCATACATCATTTTTCAGTTCAATTTAGACTTTTTCCCCTTTCCCTTCCCCCCACCCCACCCCAGTTCATACACTCTGCCATACAGCCCCTGCATCTTTCTCTCAGTCTTTTTAAAGTTTTTCTCTGCAGACGTGTATTGTTTGGGGCAGAATTTAAATGTACAAATCAATTCTTTGACCCAGTCCTTATGTTGCTGTTGTTCCCTCCCATTTGTATTGCCCCCAAATATGCCTATATAAACATTATATATGGACCAGAATTATGTTCTCTGGGAATAATCTGTATGTCAATTCCAAAATATGTTTAGGAATTCACATTTTTCCCTTTAATTTTATATTGCTCTAAAATATGAATACATACCTTCCAATCATGTATGGTAATTACAATGTCTGAAAACAAGTAGTAAATTAATTCTAGGTCCCATTAAGTGATTCACATTATAACAGCACAGTTGCTTTCAGATAAAAAAAAATAACACTGACATTGCTCAGCTTGCTTTTCAACTGGGGGATTTGGTGCTAGCATCCACAAATGAAGGATTTCCATTTGCCATTTTTTTTCTGGAACTGTGTTACTTCACTTAGCATAATGGCTTCAAGTTCCATCCATTTACCTGCAAAGTTCATGGTGTCATCTTTCTTGACCACTGCATAGAACTCCATTCTGTAGATGTATCAAATTTTTGTTATCCACGTGCCAGTTGAAGGGCATTTGGGTTGGTTCCAGCCCCTTGCTATTATGAAGACAGCTGGAATAAACATAGATGTGCATGTTATTTTGCAGTAAGGTGAGTCTTGTAGGTATATACCCAGAAATGGTATGGCTGAGTCAGATGGTAGGCTCATTTTGAGTTTTTTAAGGGTTCTCCACACTGCTTTCCATAGTGGTTGTACAAGTTTACATTCCCACCAGCAGTGGATGAGTGTTCCCCTTTCCTCACAACATCTCCAGCATTTGGTGTCTTTTGTTTCTTGATCTTAGCTAGTCTTATTGGAGTAACATGATATCTTAAAATCATTTTAATTTGCATTTCTTTAATTATTAATGATGGTTAATACTTGTTAAGATGTTTCTCAGCCATCTTTACTTCCTCACTGAAGTCTCTGTTCAGCTCTTTACTCCATCTTTTGAGCGAGTCATTTGTTTTCTTCTTTTTTTTTTTTTGAGTAGTTAATATATTCTGGGTGTTAATGTTCTGTCAGATGTATCACTGGTGAAGGTTTCCTCCAACTCTGTAGGTTTTCTCCTCACTTTCTTGTTACTTTCACTGTACAGAAGCTTTTGAGTTTGTTGAGGTCCCACTTGTCAGCTATTGACCTTATTTCCGGTGTGGCTGCTGTTGGATTTAGAAAGTCTTCCTTGGGATAATAGGATTGGTTAAAAAAAAGTCTTTTCCTACACCTATGTATTGTAGATTGCTACCAACATATTCTTCTATCACTTTTAGAGTTTCATTTAACAGTAGATTTGCTTTCAGATATTAATATTGCTCAGTTTGCTTTACAACTAGTCATTTGGTGCTAACATCCACAAATGAGGGATACCATTCATCAGGTAAATGGATAGAACTAGAAGCCATTACACTAAGTGAATTAACATAGTCCCAGAAAAACAAACGACCTTGCTGTTTATATGTTTTCCATTAATGTAGAAAAAAATCCTTTGAAATGCAAGTGCTTTTTTCAAGGGTCTAGTTCTGCCTGGCTGGCTACAGTTAGAGCAGGAGGATGGGGTGCACAGCTAGTCAGAAACAAAGGGTAAGAACAGCAGAATAAAGTGGATTCAACTTTTCCATTTCACTAATGACTTTATACAGTAAAAGATTCACAATGACCACATAGGTAGTGGTCAGAAGTCACAGGTGATAGTTAGGGTTACCCTGTGCTCAATGGAGAAGAGTTATTAACTTCAAGTAATGGGTCATATGATTGCTAAATAATTTATACATTAATGCCTAAATTTGTTGATCTTAAGACTATTGACTTTCTTATTAACAATATCCATATAAAAATAAAAGATGAGAACAAGAAAGATTTCCTGAGTCACTAAGCTTGCTCTTTGTGTAGGGACACCTGCCACCAGACTGAGGTCCTGATAGTAATCCGTTACAATCACATGGTTTGAGAAGCATATATAGAAGAATGACCTCTGATCTCCACATGCACTAAGTTGCACCCATGACACTCTTAGTCATACACACACACACACACACACACACACACACACACAGAGAGAGAAATAAATAAATAAGTAAATAAATAATTTTAAAATGTGATAAAAATAAGAAGGAAAAACATATCCTTCAAAACAGTTAATGGATAGAATCAGCATTGCAGTCCCTTTTCAGGACTGCCTGGGAGGAAACAGCCAGCAAAGATGAGGATACCTGCAGGTCACTGCAGTTCAACAGTAAATAACTCCTTTGCTTCTTCTTGTTACCTACAGGAGCTCCTTCCCCTCCTCCTTTCTTTGCTACCCCCTCTCCTAGTTACTTGACAGGGATTTTACCAGTTTTCTTGCTCGAAGGACCTTATCTTTTCCAATAGGAGGTAGCTGAATTGTTAAGTGGTATAAGTCAAAAGTTCTTTTGAATAAATTTATACATTTTCGACAAATGAAATTTCTAATCATACACTAAGTATGGAATCTTATATTTTCAAACAAGCATGGCACAAGCCACTCATCAAAAAAAGCTACTCTTTGCAACAGATGGTGGCTACTGCAGAATCTCACAACTGGTCAGACACAGAACATATCTACCTCAAATATCCCCAATCCTAGCAGACACATCTACATTTGAAGAGAAAATGAATGTATCCCCCAGTTCTCACCAGTTAATGCTTCCTGACACAGTAGAGTACAATGCAAATGGAAGGCAACAACTAGTCATATTTCAAAGAATGGGAACCTCCCATGCTCAGAGATTATTACAGAAGATGGGGCAGAAAGATTGTAAAAGCCAAGGCCGATGTATGAACTAGGAAATTGAAGAAGCCGTGGCTTACAGTTGACTGTAAGCTTTCACATGTGAATTTGTGGCAACGTTGACATCAGGCAAGGACCCATGCCAACTGGGATAATGTCTCAAAGTGGAGCAAGATAAATGTGTGCAGTACTGGCCCTGGACTGAGAACCACAAGAGACTGACTGAGTACTGCTGTATAAGGAAGAGTATGCCTTACCTAGGATTTCTAGATGTGCTGAATAGACTCTATTGGATCTATCTGCACAGAAGGATGTCTAGGTTTGGGAGCTTGGCTGGATAGGGCTTAGCACGGATATTGTAATGCATGATTTTTGATGGGGGATTGTGGCATGAGGGGGAACTGGCTTTGAAGAGGAAGGGGAACCATTGTATGAGTTGTACAAATGCATCCCAAAATGTTGAACATTTATACAGTGATAACAATTCTTCCACTAAGTCTACCAGTGTTTTATTTTAATTTTTTCTTAACTACTGGTTAAGGTAAAGACAGTGACCTCTGTTTGGGTTGTTGCTGTTTTTATTTGTTTGTTTGTTTGTTTGTTTTGTTTTTTTTCAGTTAGGGCCCAGATCCAGCTGACTTAGAACTGACTATGTAGATCAGGCTGCCTTCAATCTCGGGGATCCTGTGCCTAATCAGTGTTGAGATTAAAGGTCTGTATTATCAATCCTGGCTTACTTCTATCATAGGCGAAACATTTCTTTACAAATTTTGTGTTTCAACATCCTTTACTTTCTGTTCAGATCACAGACTTAAGGTTCGATTTTTATGACCATTTTGGTATTGAAAATGGACAAAATTTTTAACTTTTTAGTATTGAATGGACTTCTTTAGTACTGAATAAACTGTCAATGTTCAATATGTTATTATTTAATGGACTTACTTGTAATAGGACTGTCATTTAACTTGACAGAATATCTGTAAACTTTCTTTTGCCTCTTAAAAAATTACAAATATCTGAATGTGGAGACTTCCTCCTTTATTCACATGACTAGAAAGCAGAAAATAGTATGTATAACCAGGCCAAGCCTGTTCTACCTATTAAGTTTCAAACCAGCTGGGAATACAAGGAGACTGTGACTCTAAAAGAGTGAAAAGAAAGAAAGAAAGAAAGAAAGAAAGAAAGAAAGAAAGAAAGAAAGAAAGAAATTAAACAATAAATCAGTTTAAAAATTAAGAAATAAGCATTAAACTGATATATTTCAATTTCTTTGAAGAGGGGCAGTGGCCCATGTGACCTACTGTAATGGTGCCTATCAGATGTTTCATTCAAAAACTTAAGTTAACACCTAAGTCAAATTTTTTGAAGTACAACATTGATAACTGAGCAAGATCTAACAGCAAGTATCAATAAATGAGTTTGTGCATATAAATTTTAAAACATGTAACAAATATGTGCCACTTACTACTCTAAGCTAAGAGATCTTTATCTAAGAGATAAAGCAGTAATGAAAAGAAGCATGCAGCTGGCCAGGAATCAGAGTCCACCAAGGAAATAAAGAAAAGACATATTGATACCTACAACCGAGTTGAGTACTTAAAAAAGATGACAAATTAAAAATAAGTACTTTGTTGGTTTTTTCAGCTATAAAAACTTACAAAATATTAGAAGACTTAAAATATCAATGATTACTTTCTAAAATGTAGAAGATGATAGATGTGAAATAGAATTCACTAAGGGGAGCTCTAGGTCCTCTGATTCACAGTGCACACACAATAACAGAAATTAAAAGACAAAAAACTTTAACTTACATATCCTAACTTAAACTCAGAAGGCTACTCTATTGAATGCTGTGTAAGCTGTGGTAGTTTATTCTACAAAAATCTACTGTGAAATCTAAGGATTTCAGAACTATGAAAAAGCATCAAATTGGTTACAGATAGGATGAGGTGACAATGAGAGAAGTGTGGAATCAATTCTAGTAATTTTATTACAACCATAAGAGAACATATAGTTGCAAATCATTTTTAAATACAGTTTATGTATTACATTTAATATTATTTTATTATAAACATCACTTTCTTGTTCTTTTTGAAAACAGAAAGATTAGCACATGGGCTGCATGCAAATATCAGTTGTTCACATTTGGATCATTAACTCCCATCTCAACTCCTGAGATTTCAAAGGATTCTATTAATACATGTTACCCAACAAAAGTTTCAAATGTTCTACTGAAAAAAGGACCTTTTTTTCCTATCGCCATACAACTATTTAATATTCACTTAATTAACAGAAACTTTATAATCCACAGACCCACAAACTTTGCCTTAACTTTAATTTATGCTCCCTACTTCATTTTATAGAAAAAAATACAATCTAAAAGAAACCATACATTTATTGATTGTATCTCAAAATTCTTTTGTTTCATTTGACTGAAGCAGTTGTTACCACCTTGCATGGTCAGGAATTTTTGTAGACATTAAAAATTGGTATTTGGCTTCAGATATAATTTGATATTTTTACTAGGAATTGATATAATATGCCAGTTATTTGTGACTGGGCAACAGAGAGTCTAAGTATTCTGAGTTCTGCTGCAAAATTATTCACAGGTCTTGGATCCAAATTATTGAGATGTTTAGTAACTATAAGATGAAAATTTAGCATTTTTCATTATGCTATTCTAGCCATACAGGAAGCTTTCCTCTTAGTCCAAGAGGCCCTTCCAGACAACATGGCTAGAACCATTATGTTGGGCATCTGAATCTATGAGTCGACATTGTATATCTGCTTTGTATAAAGACTCTGGCGAATGTTTTCTTGTGGTGGTGGTGTGTGTGTGTGTGTGTGTGTGTGTGTGTGTGTGTGTGTGTGATGTTATGGTGAGAGGAAGCAAAGAAAGAGGCCAAGGTAAGAGTGCTTTTTACAAGTGACCAATTATCTACTCTGTACAAATTCAACACTCTCCATATGCCCAGCACTCATCCTTAGTAGGAATGAACATCACCCACTCACACCCCACTATTCCCAACTATTAATGGTGACAACACTTTTCACTGCAACTGCATTACCACCAAGCATGAAGCCCAGAAGTCATTGGGACACAAACCATATCTAAATTATAACACAGGGAGATAAAAAATATTAACTCTGTGAATTATAAAGTATTAAATAAAAGTGAAGATATTTGTGTATTTAATTACCAAGGCTCTATATGTGGCTGAAGAGATGGCTTAAGAACACTGGCTGCTCTAGTGGAGACTACTATTGCAGAAGACCTGTGCTTTATTCCTAAAGAACTCATGTAATTCCATGTAATTCCAGTTCTCCAGAAACCCGTTGTCTTTTTCTGACCTCTGAAGGTATTGCATGACATGAGTAGGCTTACACATATGCAGGCAATACATTCACACATACACAATAAAAAATAAAATATTTTTTAAAGTAAAGGGCTGTATATTCATGAAGAATTAATTTTAATTCCATAAATGAAAACTGGCCTTAAACATCCGAAAGGAAGTACTAACCAGAAATTAATAATCAATAAGACCAGAGAAACTGTAATGCAGACACAAAAACTTGAGTCTTAGTAAAAAGACAAAAAAGAAAAAAAAAAAAAGAGAGAGAGAGAGAACACCATTGTTTGGCGCTGACTACATTACTTACAGGCAGGTCATCGGCTCTGTGGTGCCACCATTTTTTTGGCACTCCTCAAAGAATGAGATATACAGCTTTTTTTACTTTTTAGCCTTCGAATGTGGATGAGGACTTCTGAGATACCCCGCTTGTGAACTAAGCAGCTAATGGAAATTCAGTCTCCTCAGAATATGGACTGCTGTTGTTGGATTACCTAGGCAGTATCATGGAGGGACAATGCAGGGGGATTAAGACAGGACATGAGCTTACTGGAGTTTATTTGGGGGCACAATATTTAAAGCAGAAGCATGTCAGTAAGGTTTTCCTTCTGCATAAGGATTTTTGTAATGTAATATTTTAATCATAGTCTATTATCAAATATTTTAAGGAGTACTCTTTAATATTTAGATAGCAATATTAGCATGCATAATTACAGTCAATAGTTCTCAAAGCAGAGGAATCTTTGTGCAAGGAACCTTCTTTGCTGTCAGTTATCATAGGCTGTTTAAGTTAGAACTGAATACCTTTATTGTTTAGTGGCTTTGGTACACTCCTCTGGCATTCCAGAGGCCATCTGTACACTTGCATGTGTGGTCTCAATACATCCCTCCCATGTTAACGTCAGGTCTTCGGCAGCAGGGTCTATTGCCTCTCCTCTGTAGGTATCCCAACTTAGAGCAAGAAGCCCTTACCTTTTGTGGGGCCTTGTGATCCCCTGGCCAACATCCCCTGGTAGAACAATCCATTGCTGATGTCAGAGTTCTCCTGTATTAAATATATTTTGCCTGAGTGCATATGCCCTTATGGAGGCTTAGTATTATATTTGGTTCTGAACAGAGAGAAATCCCTTCCACAGTTCCCATGTCTATAGTCAATTAAAAAAAGCAGTTATTGCCGGTTTTAATAAGAGATCACCTCTACAATAGTTGTCTCCAATTTACATTGGGAGCGACCTCATCATTGTCATATTTTCTCCTTGTTCCTATGGGTGGGAAGGCAAGGAAGTCTCTCATATGCAGACCCTTTGTGGCACCTAGAAGGTAAGTTTCATTAGGACTCATTATACTAGTTGTTACATGTAGGATCACACAGAGGGTGTATGCGATGTTTGGCAATCTGAGGCTTTTCTTCCTTTCTGAAATGTCTTCAGAACGGGTCAGCCTTTCCTGTTGCCACTTTTGGTACATCCTACTACAATGCCAAACCTGTATCTTTTCTTTCCTCAGCCGTTAAGTTGGTGACGTTTTTGTCCTGTTGGAACAAACAAATCTTTTTCCCATAGTTAGTTTTAAGATTTGAATTGCAGGGTTTGATGAAAGGTTTATGTCTTTCTGTATCCCCCCCTTTTTTTTAGCGTATTGATTCTCCAGAAGATAGTTGTATTATCCATAGACTATAGAGGTGGATCAAGGCATAGATTTTCTTATCAAAATAATCCACCCATGTTGTTTTGGGTGACTAATATATATTAACTTGGAAGCAAACTTAATTTTTACGTTAAACCACTCTAAAGAAGTGCTACAAGGTGATACTGTACAACAGAGAAATTATAAGAGAACATTTGTATGTGTCAATCCCAAAGTTCTGCTCTACAGAATTTTATGTTAACGCAAATGTGGGCAACAGCGAATTATATCTCCATTTATTCAGATGCATTATCAATTTTATCAGATCTGTAAACCAATGTTGTTTAATATACAATGTATTACTTTTTACTTTTACTAAGTCCAAAAACACCATGTGTCCTGTAGCAGTGTCTAGGCGAAACTGGGTACTACTTGCTGAGCTCACGTCAATTAATATGCTTTAATCGAATATACACCCGTGTCCCTCTCCCCCTCTCCCCCTTTCCAATTCACCATTTCAGTTCATTTTTCTGATGCAGTCTTCCTGTTGTTCTTTTACTATGTTCCTCCTCTCTCCATGAGAAATATTTATATCTGGGTTGTTGGTACTAGCTCCAATATGAGGGACAACCATTTGTCGTTTGTTTTTTCGGACTCGTGTGTACTTCACTTAACATAATGTCTTCGCAGCTCCATCCATTTATCCTGCAAATTTCATGATGTGTCCCTCTTTACTGCTGCTAGTATTCCAATTTGTATACATGTACCACATTTTCTCTATCCACTCGTCAGTTGAAGGGCACCTGGGCTGGTTCCAGCTTTTTGCTATTGTGGAACAGAGCTGCGGGTCTCCCTGAGTCAGAAGACTCCACCGTCAGCACCAGATACACCTCACCTGCCTGAAATATGTGGCAGCAGAGGCAGCCATGTGCCTGTATATCCCAAATCTAATTGGCTATTGGCTCTCTCCCTTGGAGAAAATAACCCATGGCTGATGCCACAAGCTTTACATCCTCCAGGTTAAGATGTTATAAGCCACACGATAAGACCCTGCTCATATTTAACAAGGGGAAATTGTAATCGATAAATACATAATCCAACACATGTGTCATACAAGATACCTAACATAACAACATATATTAGTGCTTGGCTGTTAATACTTATATTATTCTATTGCTTGTGTCTTTCTTCATTGTAGGATCGAAAGGTTGTTCCTGGACAAACTGGTCAGCCATGAAAGGAAACAGCAGAATGTGACCAGAGTCCAAGATCAACAGCCCCAGAGAGGTGGCTGTTTTACCATCTCATCCACCTGTGCCCCTTTTTATAAGCCTAGGGAACAACTGCGGAAGAGGGGGCATGGTAGAATGTAAGGGCTGCGATTGGGGTGAATGTGGAAACTACAGCAATGTAGTCTGGACACTCATTTGATCAACTTGGATTGAACAAAACAACCTGTCACCACCCCCCCACTGGATGTGGGGCTGTAGGTGTTTGTGGCACAACAGCCCTGCAATATAGGTTTTCATGAGAAGGATGCTTGCTTTACTCATGGATTATCACTTATAGCTAAAAATGAAAAACAAACTGAGAGAAAGATGCAGGACAGTTATGGCGGAATGCATGATCTGGGATGGGGTGGGGGGTGGGGGGGAGGGAAAGGGAAATAAGCCTGAACTGAATTGGAAAAAATGTATGAAATGCACAAAGCATCAATAAAAATTAATTAAAAAAAAAAAAAGAAATCTGAATACCAACACTGAATTACTGTAGAAATAAATGCACTTTGCTCAGTAATACTTGAGTTGTTGCAATATTAGATTACCCATTTGGTTATTACAGAAAATTCTTAACTTTGGGGCTGGAGAGATGGCTCAGTGGTTAAGAGCACCGACTGCTCTTCAAGAGGACCTGGGTTCAATTCCCAGCACCCACATGGCGGATGAGAAATGTCTTTAAGCCAGGCGTGGTGGTGCACACTTATACCTAAGCTACAGGGAGGCAGAGGTAGGCGGATCTCTGTGATTTTCAAGGCCAGCCTGGTCTACAGAGTGAGTTCCAGACAGCTGGGGCTAGGGAGACCCTGTCTTGAAACAAAAAAAAAAAGTAAAAGAAAAGAAAATCCCTAACTGTAACTGATGGTTGTTGCAGTAATAGTATATTGCCTCTGTATTTCTACCTCTAATAATGGGCTTTATGTGCTAGATTTCAATATCCTTGAGCCTGGGCAAATGCAAAAGACTTTTTAAAAGAAACATGGTTTACTTGAACAAAACTGATCAGACTTGAGAGATCATTAATGCCCTTGAAGTGGTTTCTGTGGGTGTGAAGCAAATGGTCAGAATTTGAATTGTTCCCTAATTAGTTTTTATTTTATTTTATTTATTTATGTGTAATGAATGTACTGTCTGCATGTAGGTTTGTGCACCCGTGTCTGCAATGCCACGGAAGTCAGAAGAGGGTCTGTTCCCTGGAACTGGAGTTCTGATTGGAGTTACAGAGGTTCTTCACCCTTGTGGGTGCTGGGATTGAACCCAGGTCCTCTGCAAGAGCAGTTGGTGCTCTTAACCGCTAGGCTATCTCTCCATCCCGAATTGTTCCCTTATTATAGTATTGACATTAAGTCTACTTAATCTATCAAATCATGGTCATACCCTGATTTTATGTACTTGCATCTATCAGTAAGCATTGTGAAAAATAATAAATAAATAAAATTTAAAAAAAGAAAATGAAACCAAACATATGGGAAACAACAAATGCAAAACTAAATGTAAAATTTATAGCATTATATCCAGAAAACAGATAAATTTTATATTAAGAACTTGATGATACATGCAAAGGCTTTGGATAAACAAGAACATATATACAGGGGCTGGGGAGATAGCTTAGCGGTTAAGAGCACCGACTGCTCTTGCAGAGGACCTGGGTTCGATCCTCAGCACCCACATGGCAGCTAAGAACCGTCCGTAACTCCAATTCCAGGAGAACTCCGGTTCCAGGAGAATGTGAGACCCCCTTCTTACCTCTGCAGGCATTGCATGGCACAGGTGCACAGACCTTACATGCAGACAATACATTCATACTCATACAAAAATAAATTAAAAAATTAAAAAAAATACATACCTAAAAAGTATGTATGAGAAAAGATAAATAAAATGAAAATTGAAATTAAGGAAATAGAAATGAAGAAACCAATGCAATGAATTAAGAGTTGTTTCTTTGTAAAGATTAGCAAACACACACTTAGCAAATTTGCCAAAATAGAGAGGACTTAAACTAATAAACTCAGAGATGAACAAGGATATTTCACCACACTGAAGTGGAAAATCTAAAAGAAGAAAAAAAAAAAAAAAAAAAAAATCAAAATCATATAAATAACTAAAAATGACCACTAAACAACTAATGACCTAGATGCATTAACTTCTACCAATGCATAACCAAACCTAGCTAAGCTTGATTTGAATTTTTGTGTTCCCTCCTAGCCCAGTGTTAAAGGTATACACACTGTCAAATTTATAAATTTTTTCTCTCTCCTCTTCCTCTCTCTCTCTCTTTCTTCTTCAGTTACCTACAAATTTATATTCTAGATTATGCCCTTAGAAATAAAAGAAAAATTTGGTAAGTGGAGCCTCATTAAACTACAAAATTTCTTTACAGCAAAAGAAACAACCAAGGAAATAAAGAAGCCCAGAGAGTAGGTGAAAATCTTCACCAGCTATACATCTGATACAGGATTAAATATCCAAAATAATATACAGAGAACTAAAAAAAAAAAAAAAAAAAAAAAAAAGAGAAAGAAAGCAACAGAAGAAAAAACAAAAAAAAAAATAATAGAAAAAGTGATCCATTAAAATATGGGCCAAAGACNCATGGAACATAAGCACAAACACCAGCAACTTAGGCCTTCATCCATGGTGTCAGATCTCCAAAGAAATGACATGTACAGGCATAAAACTGTAAAAAACCTGTGGTTATAATCCCAAAGTAAACAGTAGACTTAACACTACTTCATAGAATCTGTCAAAACTGATTGGCTTTTTCTCAAAATTATAATAGAGGGAAAAAAAAAAAACTTGTCCAGACTTCACTCTTTACAGATTAAGGTTTCTAAGTTGTATGGAAGCCTTATCCATGCAAATAAAAAGGTAGTTCCTGGAGAAATGCTGAGGTGATCAACTGGAAGCTTTGCTGCAGTCTAGAATAAGATTAAATATTCAGTATCATCATTTAGGTTCTGGAACTTTACATAAGCCGCAGAATTGTTGTGACCTCTTGACTGAAAGCTGAGTTTGGTTAATGGGTCCCTCACTGAAATAATCTACAAGTGATTCATCTTGGTTAAGGAAAGAAAAGGGCTCAAGTTTCATAAATTACAATATTTGTTTGTCTACTTCATTCTTATACAAAGTTTTCTCTAGAAAGTTATTGAAAAATAATCTAGGTGTTGTGTATCTGATATTATTATGTCCTTGGGTGATAACTACACCCAGGAGAACTCCAAACTTTATAGCATGTAAAATATGCATGGAGCTTAGGAGATGTCACTTTCATGAACCATTACTGATGGGGTTGGGTACTTCATGCTGCAGTTGCCTTTGAGTCATCCATATTCCTGTAATACAGTGCTTACATTACCTATGTAATCAGTCCAATAAACTCATGGATTGGACATATAGGAATTTTGTGAGATTATTACTTTGACAATGATTCTATATCTGGAGTGAATAGACCTGTGTTCATGTCTCCCTAGAAAATATCTTAAAGTACTCTCCTCTATAAATAGCAACTATAATATGTATATTAGCTTTATCACCATTTATGTCTTTCTCAATCCTATATTAATACACATGCAAGCTCATATATCATAGAATAATTTAAGCTGGTAATAGGCTATATATAGTCATGCTTTCTAAAAATTTAAGAAACAATAAAATGCAATATCCTGATCTCCACAAGGTACTTTGCAAAATTTATTTACAAGGTTTAAATGTTGCTGCTGGGGATATGACCACCTGATATGGGTATCATGACCTGAACCCAGACTCTCTGGAAGAGCAGCACTAGCAATTAAACATCCCCTGTGATAGCATTTTAATGTAAATTTTAAATGTTTGATATAAGTAACTCTTTTTATTTTTGGTCTTTTTGAGACAAGGTCTCCCTGTAGCCTCATGGCCTGGACTATAACCAGGGTGGCCTTGAAATCAAAGATCCACCGGCTCTCCTCCCAAGTACAGGGATTAAAGGCATTGCCACCACACCGACTACTTCTTTTCTTTTTGTCTTGTCACAGTGTCAGAGTTTATTAATGACAAACGAAATAGTCTATATCAATTTTATTGCCAGAATTTTCAACAATGATACTTTAACAGTATATATCAATTTTATTAACTATGTGTTCATGGATTTATCTTGTTTTCTTTTTAAATTAATTTTTGAGAATTAATGAATAAAGTATTTGAATTATTTCAATCTCTCCCAGTCCTCCTTCAATCTATCCATGTCCCCTTTCCCCTCTCAATCTCTTCCTCTCTACATTTTGTTACATATATAACCATTCATTAGAAATATATGTTTATAGATAATATACCAAGTCCTTCTGGTGATCCTTTTGTTTGTTTGTTTGTTTGCTTTTCTGGTGATTCTTATGTTCACACACTTTCAGTCTCTCCACGAGTGACCTATCCCATTTTTAAACTATTTATCAGCACATGTATTTCTCCTTTTGAAAGAATTAGTTTACTTTTTACCAAATTAATAAATGATTAATAGTCCATTTTAATTCATAATATGTCAACATTTCTGCTCCAAGTAACTAATAATGTATTAAGGAAGAAATAGTTGTTTTATTTACTGTATTTTCTTAAAAATCAAAGTAAGTTTGTATGAGATGAATTTCAGGTTTGCAAAGCTATAATTAGGATTGAGATAATTTTAGATTCGCATCCACAAAAGTGATCTTTTGGCTGCTTCTTTCACATCTGTATTCCTCAAGCTATAAATCAGGGGGTTTAGCATGGGAATGACCAATGTGTAAAACACTGCAGAGACCTTTTCCTGTTCCAGAGAATTCTGAGAACTTGGCTGGATATAGTTAAAGCATCCAGACCCATAGAGTAATATCACAGCAGTCAGGTGGGAGGCACATGTAGAGAAGGCTTTGCGTCTACTCTCAGCTTAGCGGATTCTCATGATTGCACTGATGATGCAAACATAAGAGACCATGATGATGATGAAAGTGAAGTTCATCACTCCAGAAAAGAACAAGAGTAGCATCTCTTGGTGTGTACATCAGAGCATGAAAGCTTCAAAAGTGGAGGGACGTCACAGAAGTAATGATTCACAATACTTGGGCCACAGAAGTCGAGTTGGAGCAAACCTATTGTGTGTGTGAGGGAAATAATGAGCCCACCTAAGTAACATGCAAGGACCATCTGGGTGCAGACACTTTGGGTCATGATTACTGTATACAGCAAAGGGTTTGCAATGGCTACATAGCGATCATAAGCCATCAAAGACAGGAGGATGCCATCAGTGGTTACATACACTAAAATAAAGAAACTTTGCAGCATACAGCCAATGAATGTACTGGTCTTATGTTCTGATAGGAAATTGACCAGCATATTAGGAACTAAGACAGTAGAGTAGCAGATATCACAGAAAGAGAGGTTGCTCAGGAAGAAGTACATTGGGGTATGAAGTTGAGAATTCAACCAGATCAAGATAATCA
Source organism: Rhizomys pruinosus (assembly GCA_009823505.1). Taxonomy (NCBI): domain Eukaryota; kingdom Metazoa; phylum Chordata; class Mammalia; order Rodentia; family Spalacidae; genus Rhizomys; species Rhizomys pruinosus. The sequence continues at coordinate 1,272,313 of VZQC01014451.1, forward strand.
TACCCCAATTACCTGCAAGGGTGATGAGATAGATAAAGCTGAAAAGCAGGAAGAGAGGAACCTGCAAATGAGGGTTTTCAGTCAATCCAATCAGATTGAATTCCCTGACCACTGTGTGGTTCCAATCTGCCATGTCTTCAGGTTTGTGTAGTGCCTTCTTTACAAAACAAGTTCATGGCACTCTGATTAAAAACAGGTTTTGCTCCCAAAGTTGATTTTTTTTCATAGCCTGTGAAATTTAGTGTTGACCTCTGGTAGATGAAGCCAAAAGATAGAAACATGTGCTGTAAAGTAATTGAGTGTCACACAATCAATATAATGTAGCTCAAGTTTTGTCTCTTCACATCACTTCATTAATTTTATTTATCTGCACATAACAAGAGAAACATAAATGTAAAAGTTAATATTAACACTGCACAAAGCCTGGACACCTTCAGGCATGCTCTGCTTACATGAGCTTCATGCTGACTGTGGTCTGGTTTAACACCTCCACTATTTATGATTAACTAATTTCATATTTTCCCACTCAAGCTAAAAGCAACTACTTTTTCCTTATAGCAAGCACCCTTCTTTGTCAATTATACTTCTCATACCCCTTTGCCGCACCACTGACCTGGAAGGTCAATGGCTGTGCTCGTCTGTACTTTTTTTTTTTTTTTTTTTTTGTCTTTTCGAGACAGGGTCTCCCTGTAGTCCCAGTTTTCCTGGAACTCACTCTGGAGACCAGGCTGGCCTTGAACTCACAAAGATCCACCTGCCTCTGCCTCCCAACTCCCAAGTGCTAGGATTAAAGGCGTGTGCCGCCACGCCTGGCGCTATTCTGTACTTTTTTTTTGTATGTTTATGAATGTACTCTCTGCATGTAGGTTTGTGCACCCGTGTTGTGCAATGCCGCGGAGGTCAGAAGAGGGTCTCAGATTCCCCTGGAACTGGAGTTCTCCTGGAATTGGAGTTACAGACGGTTCTTAGCCGCCATGTGGGTGCTAGGGTTCGAACCCAGGTCCTCTGAAAGAGCAGTTGGTGCTTTTAACCGCTAGGCTATCTCTCCAGCCCCATCTTCTCTACTTTTGAGTAAGGAGGAAAAAACAGAATATTTCATTTTGCTGCTAAGTGTCAATGAGTTGACTCAAAATTAAAAGAGTCATTTAACTTAACCTATCATTTTGTATAAGATTTGTGTTTTGTTTTAAATAATCAACATTAAACAGTGTGGTGGAAAACCCAATGTACAGGTGATCAATATGTACAAGGTGAAGCATGACGCTTACTGGGTCACATGAACTTAAGTTGTATTTTCTGTAATGAAATATTACTTAATCCACAAGACTTTCTGTCAAATGCTGATAAAATAATGTATCCATAGAAACTTTGAAACTACTGTTAAATATTTATTATTTACTATTCAGCCTAAAAATGTGTTTGGTAGAAAGCAGTAAACCATGTAAGTGTGCAGACATTTATGGTAATCATGTTCTGTGAGGGAAATAATAGCAGGTATATTGTTACATAAAAGGGAGATGATACCACTAAAAAGTAAAAAAGATGAATAAAAAAGAAGGCAGATACCCTAGTACATCACATATTAGTTGTCTGGTGCAGCTAAGGAAACTTACAACCATAATTTCCTTTTCTTAAATATCAAAGACTTATTTCTAACATTTAAGAAAAATAAATATGAAACACGCTTTCATTTCTTATGGAAATCTAAATTCCTGTGGGCCAAACATTCTCAGCAGTAACTAAACTGAAGGACTTAAAGTTAATTTAGTTAGACTAACAAAATGGAGAATATTCATTCCCAGCCCAGTCAAACAGCATTGAGAAAGAGGAAGCATTTCTTTTTGCAAAAATCAGCTCTAAGCTATTATGAAGTCAAAGTTTTTAATAAGCACTAATTTTGTAACTGAGAAAATGGAGTATATAACTAAAGGAAAATACTCTGAAATTTTTTATTAGAATCATGAGAAAAGAAAAAAAAACAACAAAGAAAGCCCTGAGTAGTTTCCAAATTTATTATATAATAATGGATATAATTCCCTTGTAAAGATAGGAATAATACATTTTGGTCTTAAGATATTCCATTTTAAATTAATTTCTAAGATTATTTTCTTGATGCACAAGAAGATATACAGTATTCATTTATATAATTGGTTCTTAATATTGCGCTGTCCTACATATGAGAAACAACTGATGATAAAAGTATAAAACTTATTTCCTGTTTGAAATGCTGCCTAAATTTTTGGTGTGTAATGGTTCTTTAGGGAACCAGTATGTGAAATTGATATGATGAGTAATCTTATGTAGATAGTTCTATATAGCTCATTAATAGCTACATAAAATATTATCCAAAAGTATAGAACACTTAAAGATTTCATGTTTTACATTATTCATAGGAACTTATGGAATAGAGAGATGTTACTGTCTGATTCTTGTAAGTTACGAAGATCGAGCTAGCTCATTTGTCTATGATCTCAATTCATGAGATACATCAGTCTAATCTGATGATCTCAAATATTCTTTTTGTTCTTTCCTTCTAATTTACCTGGTTGTATGCCACCCAGGAAATGATTCAAAAGTTCTAATGATTAAGATTGTTTTGTTTATTATCCTGAAAATTGCAATAGTCACACATGTTTAATCTATATAAATGGTTTATTCTTGTTTATATAAATGAAAAAAAATTGCCATAGTATAAAAACAGTGGCATGAATGTCATGAGCAAAATCAATCATATTGGTTGGAATTACAGCCCAATCCTCAAGATGGAACATATGCCTGTCATCATTATCTGAGCCAAGAACTCGTAACTATATAGGTCTAAGACCCTTGATGGGAATTTGTATTATTATTCTGGAAAGAAGACGTTAAAACAACTTGAATGATTTATTGTTATGCCCATAAGTTTGTGTCCCTCAAGCCTTATCAAAGGAGCTTCTTTTTGCAGTCAATGAAGATTAATACTGAGGCCCACAACTTGTGGGTATAATGCTCAGGTCTCAAAGAAATGTTCTCTCTACCAGGGTTCAGGGACATTGGGGAAGGGGGGGGCAAAGAAGATTGTTAAGCCAGGGAAGTAGATAAATCTATTGAAAAATTGTTTTCATAACCCAACAGGCCAGTTGTACATAGAGTATGTTTTCCTAGAGTTCAAGAACTTTCTTGTCTATGAGGCTTGTGATTTGTTAATTATTTAGAAAAATTCATGCAAAGATTATTACTTTATAATAATGTTATGAGTGGCTTGTCTACGCAGAAACACCCATTATTTGACACCCCCCAACAGGCAAGCATATACAGTTCCCGTAGTGGAGATATGGACAGTTGAGCAAGCCAGCTGGAATTGTCCTTGGCCTCTGCAAGAGCAGCCAGGTCTCTACTAATGAACGCTGTCCAGCCCCACATTTCTATATTTCAGTACTAGCTTTTCAATCTTTCTTTTGTTGTCTGTGGGGTTTTGTTATATAATAAATTCTTGCTCTCGAGCATTAATGAAAATAACTTATCAATCAGAATACCCACCCTTATTTTCCAATGCACTCTATCTCTGTACCCTGCCACACTTCGTTTCTACCTTATTTTTTTTCTGTAGGAAAATATTTTATTTTCAAGGATTTGTGTAGACAATGAAGAATAAAAAACAGTATTTCAAATATAAAAAACAGTTGACTTCATTTCACCAAGGTGTCAGAGAATGTGGTGATGCCAGTCTGAATCAGAGGCAATATTGCTATCCTCTACTTCAACCCCCAAAAAACTTCCCCCAGAGAAACTATATTATCACTTTTAGCCAAAAATTGAGACACCTCAGCCAAAGTAATAAGTGAAACAGGTTTTTTACCTGCTTTCATAAAGTCAAGAAATGAAAGAAGCGTATTTGCATCTTCCCATAAACATCTGTATTATGTATACTTTTTCTACATTCTGTAGGAAGCATCTCAAAATACAGCAACTCAAGAGGTTAGGCCCAGAAGACCCACACAGAAAGCTGTAGTATGAAACTTGTTTTAAACTAGAGCAGCTCTAAAACCAAACCTGGAGACTCAGCCCTACTTGAACAATTTTTAAAAGTTAATAAGTGCAAAAACACGTGACCCTGTTTCTGGGGTGGCTCTGCAATCAGCCAACAGCTCCCAAACTCACATCCACAAGAGGTACCCCTACTTTCCTGTCTCACTAGACTTCTTTTCTCCTGCAAAAGAGCCTCAGAAACAACCATGACAATATAGGAATCACTTAAATTTACCCTGTGGACAAATTCCTGAAGAGAAAACCACCACAACTGGGACTAGACATGTAGTATTTACTTTATGCCTTTCTATACTTCCACAAACCCTCAAAGCATTAAACTGCACACATCAGTACCTAAGCTTCCTAGCAGCTTTGTTCTTTCCAAGTGTGCAGACAGAAGATAACGTATCTCTATACAGGAGTCAACCACAGTGAACTTGGCCAATCAAGCTTTGCTACAACAGACAAATCAACTGAAGATCCATTCTTGCTTGCTTATTAAATTTAATCTTAGACCTTTCTTTTAAAATAAATGTAGGCTTCAGAAATCAAACAATTGATTCTTCTGTAGACATGAGGAGGAGGGATAGAGAAATCTTCCTTTCAAATGTTGAGTCACCTAAAATGATTTGCTCAGGAATAACACACTCCACGGAAAAGCCCTTAACTTTTGTAAAGCTCAATTTTTCCTTTATTCAGCAACAGTCTCATTTTATTAATGGAGTTATGAACTGTCCAAACCATGAAATTGAGTATCACCAACTACCCCATTTGCATTTCTCGTGTTCTTATGGTAAAAAAGAATTGTCAAAGACAATGCAATACTGCAAGATGAATAAAAGAGTTGGCTAGAGTAGGGTATGAGGGCACATGCATTTAGTCCCAGCACTTGGGCAGGGAAGACAGATCTCCATGAGTTCAAGGCCAGTTGGTCTACATGTGAATTCCAGGACAGCTGGGGCTACAGGGAGACCCTATCTTGAAAAACAAAACAAAACAACAACAACAAAAGAGTTGTCTAAGAGAAACAAGCAATCACCTAGAAACTGCCACAACCCAGACTTTTAAAGTATAAGCTTCCTTCTTTTATAACATGACAAAGTTTCCATCCCTATCATCGTTCATCACAATAGATTCTAAAACTAGATGGACTTACTAGTATATGAATTGATATACTAAAATTTCTTCTACTGTAACTTCAAATATATTAATCAATTATTTCCTCAATAGTTTTTTTCCTCCTACTGTTGGTATTTAAAACTGAGTAACACTATTTAGCAATAAGTCATTTAGAAAACATCAAAAAAGCTTAATAGCAAGATGATCATTTACGCATGCCATACTTGAGTGAAGTGTCTGGGGACACTGGTGAACAGAAAATGTTTCCTTGTCTCAGTTCACTTCATCTTGTCTCATCATGGACAATTCTAGACTTCACATAAGCTTGGAGTCTCCTAGCAAAACTCTCAAGGGCAAGTACATGGTGAGCTGCTTCATTGTTTCCTTTGCAATGAGAACCATGATCTTTCATTCTGGATGTGATATAAAGAACACACAAAACCCAAAACAATTCCCTGCTTTTTATAACTACCAACCACCCAACCCCTTTCTCCTCACCAATTTGCACAATCCAAATCAACCTGAAAAAAAAATCATCTTGAAAGCTATTGCTCTTTCCAAGAAGTCAAAATGCAGCCTGTATCCATTTATAATGACCTCAGTTTGAAAAGTTCTGAGGAGGGATGAAGAACAAAATAGATGACAGGTTGTGGAGAGTTCTTTGTTTTTTTTTCTTCTTTTAGTGCTGGGGATTGAACCCTTGAGAATAAGCAAATGCTCTACCACTGAGCAATAACCCAGCCCAAGTGACAGGCTTTAAGCAGGTGGTACATAATAATATTGTAGAGAGATGTAATATATCTAGACATGTATGCCTGTTGCTGAGGGCCAATTTACATACAGATCAAATTAAGTTGGCTTTCTGGAGTCCCATGAAGCAAAAATAATTTTTTGTGACCATGAGGAGTTTTCCCCACACATGGCAGGGCTGTGCAGATGCTATGGTGTCATCTTGGGGACATTGATGATTTTAGCTGAGCTCTCCTACACTGGGTCCAGGTGTCCAACAGGTTTGTCACACTTGTCCCTTTGATTGGCAGTTAATGAGCTGATATTTTGGAATTCATTTTATAAACAGGACTTATAATTGCAACAGCAACATGCAGCCTGGTTCCAATCAAAGCAGCGTAAAACTAACCCCAAACTCCCTTGTCTGATAGTAGCCAGGTTTTAAGACAAGGTACTTTCTTGAAGTAGGCATGGGTACAAAAAAGAGCAAACCAAACAGCAGTATCCCATCCAAGGAGTACACTTCTTCATAGTGGCTGTGCCCCAGCTGGTGGCGGGGGAGGTCAGGTTTGGAGGTGGACAGCGATGGCAACAAAGACCAGGGAAGCCAACTCCCTTCTTGACACTTCTAGACTCCTTGCTTGACCCTTCCGGTCCTTGAGCTATAGGAGTCCTGTCTGAGTACCCACACTTTGCTTTTGAGCTGGGGCATAATTTTTTAAGGCCTTTTAGTCTAAATTGTTTTCACCACATACTCTTTGGTATGACTACATTCCCTCAAGACTGCTCAACAAACCCAGTATTTTTACAATACACTAACAAGCACAATAGTGGAATTTAAATTCTTTTGTTTATGTGAAAATATACATAGAATTGATGTTTCTTTGTAACAATTCTAGCATACTCTTTAGAACTGCACTGTGCATGATAGAAATTTCCATCTAGAACATTGACATATATGAATGAAATCTATGCCCATGTTCCAATTTTAGTATGTTCCTGTGATAAAAATTAACATAAATTTATAAATGGTTGTGATCAGAAACACTCCAATCTAACTTAGTATATCATTTTATTTGTTTTGTGCATAATTTCATTTTTTTTGCTACCCTTGTCTTGCTAGTTAGAACAAAAGCATTTTACTAACAGGTATTCTGTATTCTTAGCAAATTATCTGCAATGTCATTGCCAGATAATCAGACTTTAGCACAATAATACACATATGTTACTTTCCATTTTACCATGTGAGTTCTGCCATTTATTTCACTTCTTTTACTGAGTTTTTTGTGATTCATGCAGAACAACATCTTAATCAATTTAGTCACACATTTATACCCCCTTTCCCATTAGCACACCACACCCCTCACAGAAATTCTCATACCTCCCACACTGCCTCAAGCTCTCCCCCATTGGATCAAATCTAGTGTCCCTAAAGTTCCTTGGTGCAATTCATCCACTAAAATCTAGTCAACACCATCCAAGTCCCTTGCTTTAAAGAAACACTCAGACTTCCTCACCAGGCAGTAATTAGCTGCCAATATTTCTTGCTGTAGATTGGAACATCTGCCCATTTCACGTCCTGTCTTGTTGGGTTTTGTCGACTTGATTTTTTTACTGTCTTGTGCATGGTGGGTGAACATGCTGTTAGGTTCACGTGAATTGTCCTGGAGCATTTATGATTCTATTTACATATGGTCCTGCATATCCCCCCCGGGTCTTATGATTTTTCTGCCCACTCTACTGCAAAGACCCTTGAGTCTTGGATGAGTGAAACTTAATACAGGAGTCCTGTCAGAGTACCCATGCATTGCAGAATCCTAATCTTTTCCCTTTTTTTTTTTCTTTTCCCTTTTTTTTATTCGCTGCCTTGTTGCATGAGGGAGCCTCATTACTGAGAGTTAAAAAGATTCATTAGTGTACCCTTTATCTTTTGTTCTATGTAGCATGAGTCTTAGATTTACAGATTGCTTTGTAGATGTGCCTCTTGAGCTTGGGCAATTCACAGAAAATATGTGTGTGACCAGCTCCTGTGCACTGTAAAAGTCTCCATCTGTACACAGAAGCTTCTTTCAGATAGTGGTGACTGGGATATTAAAACATAACATACAATTTTGCACTTGTAAGAGTTATTATTGTCTAGGGCATATAACAGATTGGAATTTTCTCTAAGTGTCTATGATCTATGCATACCAGTTGTATTTGGCTATGTATGTATTAGTTTCACTCCCAGGCAGTGGGGTTTTAAGACCAATATATAGGAAACCATTGAAAAGTTCCACTACAGCACTGATTTCTTAGTTATGCTCCTCATTAATGCAGATTTTGTTCTTATATCAGGTTTGGGGTTGCCATGGAGGAATGAGCAGAGAGTTCTCAAATGAATATAAATGCTTGAGAAACACCTTAAAAAGTGTTCAACATCATTAGAAATTTGAGAAATGAAAATCAACCAATTTAAGATTGTATCCTACCCCAGTAAGACTGTATAAGTTCAAGGAAACAAATGGTACCAAATGCTAGTGAGGATTTAAAGAAAGAGGAATCCTCCCTTAACTGCTGGTGGGATTGCAAACTCATGCAACCACTACATAAAGCAGTGTGGAGAAGTCTTAAACATTAAAAATGAATCTACCACTTGATCTGGTTACTCCTTGATATATTCACAAAGGACTCAACTTCCTGTAGAGATACTTATAAACCTGCTTTGTTGCTGCTCTTTTCACAATAGCTAAGAAATGGAAACAACATAAGTTTCTCTCAACTGAGGAATGTATCATGTAAATGAGATAATTTAGACAAAGAGATTCTATTCAGTGATGAAAAAACAAAATCATGAAACTTTCAGGTGAAAAGATGGAACTAGAAGCTGTTAAACTAAGTGAAGTAACAAAACTTGAAAGGACAAGAGTTGCACGTATTTGCTGTAGTTTTTGGATCTTATCAACAAATAGTTATGTGTGAGTATATAACCTGATGTAGTCACAGGAACCAGAAAATAAGAAAGTAATAGATGGGTAAAGGGAAGTAAAGAGACAGGGAGACAGAAAGAGTAGGAAACAGGTGAAACTAAAGAGAAATGGTGTTGTTAAATGGGGAATAATAAGGGAAGTATATACAAGGAATCACGTGGTTAGGATGAAGAAGGAGCTCAAAAGGGGATAATAGGAGATAGTTATTTCAAGGGAAGATGGGGAAAGTGAGGACACTTTAACTGGGAAGGAAGGATGATGGGTTAGAGAGAAGGAGATAAGATGTAAATAATGCTCAGGTAGTATGGAAAACCAGAGAGAAATATGTTAGTTCAACATCCTGCTGAAATATACACATGCAGAACCTATACATGAGTGCACATGTGTAACTGAAAGCTAGATAACAAGAAACACAGTGCCAGACAGGAGAAACACCCCTCTGAGTCTTTTTTTTTCCCCAAGGAATTCCAAAAGATACCCAAACAGACTATCACCTCAGTCCTTGATTACCCTCCACATTGTGAAGATAAAAATAAGACCCTAATGCTGAAAACAAGATGCACTTTGGACACCAACCTTGTAGCAATGGAGACTGAAGTGACATAGATGCCTCATTCCTGAATACTTGCTCTCACAGTTCTGGAGGATAGTTTCAAAGACACTAAGAGATGAATTTAACCAATGGTCCAATCCAGCTTTAGAGTACAGTAAGCACAACAATGACTGAAACAGCAAACTAAAGCTAGCTAATAGTGGCAATTTTATGTGGGGGTAATCAACGTCTATCTAATTGGACTTAAAGCCCTTCAACTGGAGGGAACTCATGAGTGGGACCATAAAAATTCAAATACACATAGTTGTACAGGTCATACAGCTTCAAAAAACCCTGTGTCTGTCACATCCTTAGAGAAGTGTTAACTTTTTACTATATGCTAAATATAGAACCTTTTTATTGTTATTAAACTTTTTTCCATACATCATGCATCACTTCTCAATCAAATCTAGAGTCACTTCCCTTTCTATGCCCCCACCTCATCCGAGTTCCCACATTCTGCCACACATGTCCTCCATCTCCGTCTGAGTCCTTCCAGAGATTTTTTTCCAGTTCTTTTGTTGTTCTTGTTCTCCCCAACTTGTATTGCACACACACACACACACACACACACACACACAATATATATATTATATATTATATATATATGTTTTTTTTTTTTAAATAAATAAATAAGTAAGCTGTTTCATGTGTATTTTTGCCCTAAATCTTCAGATTTCCTTTTTTTCTTTTTTCTTTTTTTTTGCTAAAAGATGTCATGTTTTCCTTAAGGAAGAACAATCATCAATCTTGTCCTTGTGCTCCACATTGGGGTCTTTTCTTCCCATGGTCACCCAAATGAAGTCCAGTAAGCACACATTCCTTTCTTGATTTTCTTGTACTAGCCTCTATAGTACACCCTGGGTAGTCCAATAATGGCAGTCTATACTCTGAATAGGCTGAAATTCCAGTAGCTTCTCAGTCCACAAGCTGGATATGTGAGTAGACCCCATCTGGCATTGAAGGTTTGTAGGATTCTCAGAGAGACATGAGTCTTCGGGCTAAATTTGGCCAAGGGATCTAAAGGATAACTTTGTTCCTTACCCTCAGAGGTCAACTAAGTCTTCGGAGTCTATGCATGGGGGCATCTCTTGAAATTTCCTGCAAATGTGAGTCACCAGTTTTCCTGTGCAGGGAGGTCTTGGAGAGCCACTAATGGGAATTCAGCCGGTGTCCAGTCTATAAAGAGGAAAGTCTGCTCATGCTTCAGAAAAGGAAGCTTGGTCTAGCAAGACCTGATTTTGTCCTCAAATGGAAGGAACTGGTAAATGAATAGCTGAAAGGATCCAGGGGCTCCTCCCTCCCCCCAAATAAATATAGAATCCTTTATTTGCAGACAAGTATATCAGTCACTGCTCATTAAAGAATCTTTATCTTTTTTTTTTTTCACAGATGGAGATTACCACAGAGTTCCATAACTGGTCACACAGAGAATAAGAGTGATGACCAGCTCCCAATTACACGTATATAATGGAACCTCCACATTTAAGGCTCATGGAACATTGTGGAACAAAGACTAGGGAGAAGACTAGTTCATGCCTTATCTCTCATCATCAAAGCTTCCCCATACAATAGGGCCAAGCTGTCGGCCAACATTACCATATAAGAGACTGCAGAGTGATATGTTGCTAGAAAGATCCCCTAAATTAAACCTCACCAGGCAAAGTCTCAGGGACCAATGGGGAGAGGGAGACAAAAGATTATAAAAGCTAGGGATTGTGCATGACCATAAGGAAAGTCTTACAGACTTCTGGGATCTAGTTCATATGAATTTACAGCATTGGTGACAGCATGCACAAGACCAATTCAAACTCACTCTTATAAAAACTACCATAGAAATGGGGAAATGCCCAGGAATCCCCAACCTTAGCCGAGGAGCTATTGGCAGCTATTTACTGCTGGATGGAGAAGAGTTCATCTGCTTTAACAGAGTGACAGTAGATAATCTGAACTCAGAAAGCCATATCTGGGTATGTAAACTTGACTATAAATTCCTTAACATATTTGCATGACAGGAGATGTGAAAGCTAGTAGGAGTGGGGCTATGGAGTTGGGGGGAAGTGGTTCAGATGTGGGAAGAGGTGACAAGAGTTTTGTGTGAGGAGGCTGGATAGATGGCTCAGCAGTTAAGAGCACTAGCTATTCACGAAGAGGACTTGGGTCTGGATCCCCAGCACCCACATGGTGGCTAAGAACTGTCTGTAACTCCAAGCTCAGGGGATTCAATGCCTTCTTCTGTCCTCCACAGGCATTGCATGCCATGGGGGCACTTACATACATGAAGTATAACACTCATACACATAAATGTATACATGAAATAAAATAAATGAATAAATAAATATTTAAAAACCATTTTGTACGAAATGCACAAAAATTCAGTAAAATTATTCATATTTTCAGGACAATGCATAGATTGCTTCATCCTGGGTGCATTTAGCAACAAAGAATAAAGTTTATAATGGGTCTATGCAGATACAGGGAATTCATCAATGAAATGGGAGTTAAGGCTTTTATACCTATCCCAGGAGAAAGTATCAATGCATCATGAAGACATATATAAACCTGGCATCAATATATGTATCAGCTTTCATTCTCACCAAGTGTCAGCAAACCCAGAAGGCCACTGTGCAGGCTTATGCTTTCATTTTAGGCAACATAAAAAAAAAGAATGAAAAAACACAATACTGACAATGGTTTGTAGTGTAGAGAGGTTCCTAGGTCTGACAAAGGCTCAGAGTACCAATTGCAAACCTATTTTTCAGAAGACTGATCTGTTTCAGCATTGCTTTCTTGTCAAGAATCTGCAGAGATGCTTTCTCTGTATTAGATGAGTTCTGACTATAACAAAGTATCATAGTTAGGTAGCTTGAATGTTGTAATTTTCCCAACAGTTTGCAGTTTGACACACTTTGCCAGCATGGTGAGGGTTCTCTTCTTGGTTTTCTGGGAAATACCTTCTTATTATGTCTTTCCTTGGTGAACAGAGAAAGGGCAATGATTCTGAGGTCTCTTTTTCATGAATCCCCTAATCCTGTCATGTGGGGCCCACATTCTTGATGTCATCTAAATACAAGTAACTTACTAACGCTCTGTCTCTGAAGACCATCACATTTGCTATTAGGGATTGCATGTATTTATTACATTGAGACACAATTCAGTACAGAGCCAGATTCATAAGGTTTAGAAACTACAAGGCTAGAAGTAAAATTCTGTTTCAGTGCTGCATTGATAGCAGAAGTCATGTTAGAATGTAATTACATGTAAGACAGTAGTATAGGTTATCGATTTTAGGAACAACAATCCCTTGAGCTCATTACTATCAATAGGCTTATGGTGCTATCTGGGAAAAGCATGCTATTTTCTCCTGTTATTTTGAAGTTATTGTGAATCTAACATGTACTTATTCTCACAATTCCTAAAATGTTACTATAAATTTATTGACATTGAATAAATCCTGCATGCTGTAGTCTATCTCTAGATTTTAAAGGAAAACCTTTTGCCCTTTGTTTTATTTTTATTGTTTGATAAACATAGAACATTATTTACCATGAATTTTTATTGACTATTTGATAATTTCATAAAATATATTTTACTATATTAGATCTTCTCCCTCATCTATACCTCCTTACTATCCACCAACAAATATGTATGAAAGTCTATAAAATATGTGTGCCCTTCTATTAGAGACTGCTCAACCTACTGAGTCTCATCCCTGAAGCAGACTGACTATCCTCTTTCCAGCAGCCATCAGTTGTCTATATTTCCTCAGCTAGAGTTTGTTTCTTATCCACTTCTCAGTGTAACACAGAAACTTTTCTTAACTGATAATAAGCCAAGTTAAGTAAGACAAGAAAAATGTCATTAATATAATATTACCAACATTTTTTCTCTTTTAATTCTCCTATCAATCATGCAAAAATGTTGTTTTTAAGTTAGAATTTTTACAACAACTTCTAGGTGGTTGAATCTGGATTTATCCTTCATATTTTTTATCTCTAGTATAGTGTTCATTTCTTCTTCAGTACACTTTTTTGTTTCTGGACATTACCATTGAAAAGACTAATCAATTCAGTGGTCAATAAGAAAGCTTTGAAAGAAGAGAGAGATCAAAATAACTGTGGCATCACAGGTGGCTCTCTCTACAGTCATGGAGAAAGAAGAACGTTTTTAGGCTTCCTTATTTTTGATTTCTACAGAAATAAAATACTTTTCTTTATAGTTAGCCACAAACTTTATAACTAAGCTTTCATAGAATTCAAATACAAATGCCCCAAAGCATTATTTTAAAGAAAAATTGCTGATCAATAACATATCAGCATAGTGATTATATGTGTTTATTGTCAGTCATTATATAAAGGAGTGAATATGAAATAAAAAAAAACTAGTCTTCAATTTTGTTATAAAGATCCTTTGCCAGAGCTTTAAAAGAATAATAATCAAAGTAATTAGCCAATATATTAATAGTATAAACATTATTTTTCACACAGACATAAGAAACAGAGATTCTATCAATAATGAGGCAACAGTAGGATATAAAAAGAGAATTATTGAACAGTTCCATCAATATCAGTTATAAAGTTTTTGTCATGAGAAGTAATCAATAGGTTAGCTTCTCCCCCATCTAAACTGTTCTTTCTGTTAATATACTTCTTATATATTGAGAAATACCATATCTAATCACTTACACAGTGAAAATTCCATTAAAACTTTAAGATACAGTGTTGTAAAATGTTGGATTCATAATTTGAGCTGTCAGTATTTGAATTCCAGGTCTTCTTCATTGGCCTGTGACATTTGAAAATTATTCAACCCCAATAAATGTTATTTTCCCCATAGTCTCAACGTGTATGATGGAATTAGTATACATGAACAATACTGAAGCTATGATATTGTTTAAAAATTACAATAACAATAAACATTGTTTTAAAGTGAGGTATGATTCCAATGCTTTCTCTTGGTATAGATAAGGTAGCTCTGAGTCTAGCTTGAAATCACTCCTTGGATCATCCTTCCCTCCTCCCAGATGAGATATTGAAAACCACAAACACCTAAAAAGAAAATATTAAACATGAGTGAGTAAGGTACCTAAAAGTAGATTATGACTTTTCAACTTCCTAGTTGGAATGGCATCAGAAAGAAATGGGGGTTTTCTTTCTTTTCACATAAATTATCTTTATTGTGTATATAGTTTTTCATACATTCTGATAGGAAAGCATCTCAAAATATAACAATTCAAGCAAGAGATTGGGCCCACAAGACCCACAGAGAAAGCTGTAGTATGAAATTTGTTTAAAATATGAAGCAGCTTTGGGGGATGGAGAGATGGCCTAGTGGTTAAGAGCACCGACTGCTCTTGAAGAGGTCCTGGGTTTGAACCCCAGCACCCACATGGCGGCTGAGAACTGTCTTTAACTCCAGTTCCAAAAGAATCAGACACCCTCTTCTGACTTCCACGGCACTGCAGGACACGGGCGCACAAACCTACATGCAAACAGTACATTCACACACATAAAAATAAAATAAAAATTATAAAAATTATGAAGCAGCTTTAAAACCAAACTTGGAGACATCGGCCTTATTTGAAAATGAATTGTTAAAGCTACAAAGTAAGGGCAAAACATTCTGAACCTGTTTCTGGGGTGGCATTGCAATCATCCAATAGCTCCCAAACCCACATCCACAAGAGGTACCACTTCTTTCCTGTCTCAACAGACTTCTTTTCTCTCCTGAAAAAGATCCTCAGAAATAACCATGAAAATACAGGAATCACTTAAATTTACCCTGTGGCCCAATTCCTGAAGAGAAAACCACCAAAACTGAGATAATTAGACATGTAGTCTTTACTTGATGACTTTCTATACTTCCACAAACCCCCAAAGCACTAAACTGCATACATCAGCACCTAAGCTTCCTAGCAGCTTTGTTCTTTTCGAAGAGTGCAGACAGAAGATAATGTATCTATACACAGGAGTCAACCACAGTGAATTTGGCCAGTCAAGCTTTGCTACAACAGACAATTCAACTGGAAGATCCATGTCTATGCTTGCTTATTACAATTTAATCTTAGACCTCTCATTTCAAATAAGTCACAGGTTTCAGAAATCAAAGAGTTGATTCTTCTGTGGACATGAAGAGGAGGAATAGAGAAGTCTTCCCTGCAAATGTTGAGTCACCTAAAATGATTTGTTCAGGAATTACCACAGTCCATGGAAAAGCCCTTAACAGTCATTTGCAAAGCTCAATTCCCTTTGCTCAGTAACAGTCTCATTTTATTAATGGAGTTACGAACTGTCTAAACATGAAAATGACTATCACCAACTACCCCATTTGCATTTCTCATATTCTTATGGCAAAAGAGAATCTTCAAAGACAATGCAATACTGCAAGATGAAGAAAAGAGTTGGCTAAGAGCTGGGTGTGGTGGCACATACCTTTAATTCCAGCACTTTGGAGGCAGAAGCAGGCAGATCTCTGTGAGTTCAAGGCCAGCCTGGTCTACATAGTGAATTTCAGGCCAACCAGAGCTATAGGGAGACCCTGTCTTGAAAAATAAAAAAAGTGTTGGCTAAGAGAAACAAGAAATCACCTAGAAACTGCCACAACCCAGACTTTTAAAGTAAAGTATAAGCTTCCATATTTTATAACATGACAAAATTTCCATCCCTATCAAGTTTTGTCACAATAAATTCTTATGCTAGATGGATTTACTAGTATGTGAATTCATATACTAACTTATTTCTTCTACTGTAACTTCAAATATATTAATCAATTATTTCCTCAATAGTTTCTTTTCCCCCTACTGTTGGTATTTAAAACTGAGTAACAGTACTTAGCAATAACTCATTTAGAAAACATAAAAAAAATTTAAGAAATAGCCAGTTGATTCATTTTCTAGAGGCCATTTGCTTGAGTGAAGTCTCTCGGGACACTGGTGCACAGAAAATGTTTCCTTGTCTAAGTTCACTGCTTCTTGTCTCATCACAGATAATTCTGGTCTTCACAGCTTAGAGTCTCTTGTCAAAACTCTCAAGGTCCAATACATGGTAAGCTGCTTCATCTGTTCTCTTTGCAATGAAAACCAAGCTCTTTCATTCCCAGATGGGTATATAAAGAATATATTTCAAAAGCCAAACAAATTCTTGGCTTTTCTATAAACTTCTATTTACCACCCAATCTCTTCCTCCCTCACCAATTTGCCAAATCCAAATCAGCCAATGAAAAACAAAATCATCTTGAAAATTATAGCTCTTTCCAAGAAGTAGAAACACAGTCTTTAACCTTTCATAATGAGCCTCAGTTTGAAAAGAGTCTGAGAAGGGATTGAAGAACAATATAGCTGACAGGTTGTGTAGGATTTTTTTTCCCCCTTCTTTCAGTGCTGGGGATTGAACCCTTGAGAATTCTAAGCAAATGCTCTACCAGTGAGCTATAACCCCAGCCCAAGTGACAAGCTTTAAGCAGGCTTTAAGCATAATCATATTGTGGAGAATTTATCTAGACATATATGCCTGCTGCTGAGGGCCAATTTACATAAAGATCAAAGGAAGTTAGCTTTCTGGAGTCCCCTGAATCAAAAATAATGTTTATGACCATGAGGAATTTTCCCCACAAATGGCAGGGCTACGCAGATGCTATGGTGTCATCTTGGGGACACTGATGATTTTAGGTGAGCTCTCCTACACTGGGTCCAAGTGTCCAACAGGTTCTTCATCCTTGTTCCTTGGTTGGCAGTTGATAAGCTGGATACTTTGGAATTCATTTTATAAACAGGATAAAAGGCCATTACAATGCAGGCGATTGCAACAGCAGCACGCAGCCTGGTTCCAATCACAGCAGCTTTGTAAAGCACACTCCAAACTCCCTTCTTCTCTGATAGTAGTGGGGTTTTAAGACGAGGTACTTTCTTGAAGTAGGGACAGGTACAAACAAAGAGCAAGCCAGACACCAGAATCCCATTCAGGGAGTACACATTCCTCATGGTAGCTGAGCCTGGCCCGGGTGAAGGTCCGGGTTTGGCAGCGGTGGCAGTGGCAGCAAAGACGAGGAATCTGACTCTAGCTTGACACTTCCCGATCCCAGCCCGAATCAGGGTTTTCTTAAGAGAGGAAGAATTCTTTTAGAAATCTGTACTTTCAGAGCCAGGCGTGGTGGCACACACCTTTAATCCTAGCACTTGGGAGGCAGAGGCAGGCGGATCTTTGTGAGTTCGAGGCCAGCCTGGTCTACAGAGTGAGTTCCAGGACAGCTGGGACTACAGGCTACAGGGAGACCCTAGATCAAAAGAACAAAAAAAAAAAAAAAAAAAAAAAAGAGGAAATTCTGTACTTTCAAAAAGAACGATTATTGACAATACGTATTGCTGTATCTGAAAGCTTCTGAAGAAACTGGCAGCTATTGATATCTGATGAGTGTAAAATTGGAGGATGTCTTAAAATATAGTTTTTCTGTTTCCTAAACATTCTTACAAGCTTAATATTTAATATAATTTAATTATTCAAGTGAAATCTTAAAAAAGTGAGATGGCTTTCTTGTATTTGCTTCCAGAACTATTCTCGACTTAGAATGTTATTTTGAATTAATGTAAATCTGATAAGCTCTGGGTCCAGGAGTTGGACAAATTGTTCAAATTAAGAGAACTGGCTGTCCATGTAGAGGAACTGGGTTTGGTCCCAGCACCACAAAAACAACCATGCAATAAACCGCATATCCGCAAGCAAGCTGGTGCGCCCCATAGCATGAACACAGCGGTCACTTATATTTTAAATGTTTTTATATAATCCTCAAGCACCTCACCTGGCGGGCCGAGAACCTGTCTGAACACTCCAATTCCGGAGAACTCCAGTTCTAGGGGAATCCGAGCTTCTTCTGACTCACGCGGCATTGAGACGACACCGGGTGGCACAAACCTTGCCATGCAGACAGTAACAATTCATACAACATACAAAGATAAATTAAAAAAAAGAATCTGGTTGAACATCAACTATTTATTTGCTAGCCTTGGTAGAGTTAGATCTTTCAACAGGTAATGCAATGCCTGTAAGAACCTAAATACTGGGATTCTGTGTGATCTATTTGGCAACTGGCCATAAAGCTGTATGTATCACTATATNAAGGCAGGTCAGAATGAATGAATTTTTTATAACTTGACTAATGATCATCTGTATGCTGTGCTCTGAAAGCTGTCTAGAGGAAACTGGGGCCGCATCTCGTTCTCTGATTCTTAAATAGGATATCTGATGAGTGTAAAATTGGAGGATGTCTTAAAATATAGTTTTTCTGTTTCCTAAACATTCTTACTTAGAAGCTTAATAGTGGAAGATGCTTTATAATTTAATATAATTTTGAATATTGCAAGTATCTTAAAAAGTGGATGGCTTTCTTGTATTTGCTTCCAGAACTATTCTCGACTTAGAATGTTATTTTGAATTAATGTAAATCTGATAAGCTCTGGGTCCAGGAGTTGGACAAATTGTTCAGAAGTTAAGAGAACTGGCTGTCCATGTAGAGGAACTGGGTTTGGTTCACTGCACCCACATTGTGGCTAACAACCATCAATAAACCCATATCCGCAGCAACTGGCGCCCTCTTCAGACCTCTGTTAGCATTGCATGACACAGGTCCACTTACATATTTTTAAATGTTTTTATATACTCCTCAGCACCCACCTGGCGGCCGAGAACCGTCTGAAACTCCAATTCCAGGAGAACTCCAGTTCCAGGGGAATCCGACTTCTTCTGACCTCCGCGGCATTGCACGACACGGGTGCACAAACTTGCATGCAGACAGTACATTCATACACATACAAAGATAAATTAAAAAAAGGAAATCTGGGTTGAGACATCCAACTATTTATTTGCTAGCTTGGTAGAGTTAGATTTTCACAGTAATGCAATGCCTGTAAAACCTAAATACTGGATTCTGTGTGATCTATTTGGCAACTGGCCATAAAGCTGTATGTATCACTATTGAAATCCTACAGCCAAGTAGTGCCTGAAAAAGAACATGCTGACAGAAACATTCTTAATGATTTGGTGAGCACCGTTTATCCCTTCTTATGCTGAATTAGCATACTAAAGTAGTGATGTTTATTTGTGCATTTATAATATTCTCCCTTTGGCTACCTTGAAGGACTAAAATTCAAGGTATTCATGTTCAAACAAGTTCCAGACTGCAATGTTACACTACAGACACCGTGTATTGATCTCTTTCATTCCCCCTTAAAGGCCCAAAAGAAAACCCAGGAAAATGATTAGCAAAATAGAGAAGTTGATATGGTTTGGGTAACAGTTATAAGCAGAATCTATAGGCTCAGAAGAGACTTGAAGGAGTGAAGAGAACTGTTTTTACTGCAGAGGGCTGACTTGACTATAAATTAGATCTCAGCAAGGACATTGGGTCAGTTAGGAATGTGGGACAAGAACCTGCAATAGTTCTCCCCTGGGGAACATCTACAGATCAGCTTTGTCGCCTGACATCCCATCTACTCATGCATGGAAATTTAGTTCCAAGCAAAATTATTTGCTGTCTTTGATCTTTTCAAGTGTAACAAAATATTCCTTAAGATACCGTGGATTTCTTTGGGATTTTTTTTTTTTCCTCACAAAGGAGAGTATTCTTGTAGAAAGAATAGCTCCCAATGAATTAATTCACAATTTCTAGTAATATTATTCAAATAATTTTCGAGATAACAGGAATATTGAAATGAAACAAGTAGGCAGATTGCACTGGCATTAGACAGTAAATATTCCGAAGAAGAGATGTAAAACATAAATAACAGAAGAAAAACAGAAACAAAACATATATACTGTATCCATAGGTAAATGCTGTGGAGAAAAGGAACCAGGGTCAAGGAGCAAGAAGTATGCATGTACTCTGCAAGTACCAGAGTCGTCCATATACAACCCCACGTCTGCATATAGGTATTTCCAGGCAAATGTAAGGCCTACGTAAACACAAAGCTATTTATAAAAGACTCAGTCTTACTCCTTATCTTGTTTCTAATAAAAGCCAACAAAAACACAAGGTATTTGAAGGACATAGAAAATATAAGAACGGAGAGCCAGAATAAAAGAGATTTTGCTGAAATGTTTTTGAAGCTGGATAATTTACAAAAGAAGTATGAATGCATTATTCTCACTAATTTGGGTTTAAATCAATGTAGACAAATGCCATGGTTTCAGATCTGAAAGAACTAAAGCAAGAGCACAATAATGATGCAAGGGTGTTATATATAGGAACATACACTTCCTTCTCAGAAGAATGGGAGTTAAAATTCTGTAATGATATGAAAGGATACAAAAACATAAATTCTGTACACATAACTTTATATGTAGAAAAATTCAATCAATTAGGAAAACATTCTAAAACCAGTTTTCTAGTGTTAATTTCACAAATGAAATTTCCGAGACAAAAAATTATTTTGGTCTTTTCGAGACTGGGTCTCCCCGTAGCCCCAGCTGAGCTGGAACTTGCTCTGTAGGCTAGGCTCGTGTTGAACTCACAAAGATCCACCTACCTCTGCCTCGGGAGTGCTAGGATTAAAGGCATGCCCCACCACGCCCAGATTCTAAGACAAATTTTTTAAGCATAATTATTCCCTGAAAAATACAAATCAATGCTATGGAAAAGAGGCAAAAACAACTTGATTCCAAGACACTATGGAAAGAGTAGAAGAGTGCATGACATGGTACAGATGTCCCCTGTGTTCAATGTGCCTCACCCAGAAGGAGGACACTTGAGATCTGAATTGGCAGTTGGGTACCTCTGTTCCTGCACCTGCCCCAATGAACCTTCAGCTCTCCTTTACCCAGTGGTGTATGAGATGTGATGTGTTATTTCAGTTGGTCATCAGTTCTCTGTGAGTTCACAAGAATACATCCTTTTAACTGAGAAGATATTTTTCACTGACAGGAAATTGTTATTAAGGGATTCCAGATGTGATATGAAAATATTTCCAAAATTATCTATGGATCCATAGACTGAATATGGTCAGGGATACAGTTTTTTACTTAACAATTCTTATTTCCCTCTCTTGACCCATAGCAGGTATGTCACTAGAACAAAGGTTATTGATTATCCTGGTTTTTTGGCGATACAGTGGAGCATCACACATGAGTATTCTGATTGTTTTACTTGCTTTGTCAGGTAATACTATACTCTGTAGCCCAGGTCGCCTGCAATCTCATGTTGTAACTCAAACTGGCCTTGAAAACTGCAATTTTACCTTCTTACTCTTCTCAATCCACAGCAATTTACTTCCTCAAATATCTGGATGCCTGAGCATCTAAATTCCATTCACTATTATTTGTTGATGACCATCTTGCTGTGTCAAACCATTTGTAAGGTCAGAAAGAATAAGAGGGAAAATAAAGAAGATTGAAATCATCCTGTTTGAAGTACCCACTTTCACAATAATAGCACTAATTTGTTTATGTCTCATTCTCCCATTAAGTGATTTTGGGGGATGGACATTGTCTTACATTGGATTTGTAGAAGACACACTCAAGCTGTAGTGCTAGCCAGTATATTATCAAGTAAAAACTTTTCTCCCTGGACAGGCACCTTTAATCCCAGCACTTGGGAAGTAGAGGCAGGTGGATCTCTGTAAGTTCAAGCCTGGTCTACATAGGGAGTTCCAGGACAGCTGGAGCTATAGGGAGAGCCTGTCTCAAAAAACAAAACAAACAAACAAACAAACAAAAACACATTTCTCCCTTAGTCCCAGCTGGCCTGGAGCTTGCTCTGTAGACTAGGCTGTCCTTGCACTCACAGAGATCTGCCTGCATGGTTTTAGCTCCAAATTCTTGCAACTTTGATCTCAGGTTGTTGTTTGTGGCCAATAATTTTTCCAAAGCTACAAGAGAAATATCTAGGTGTTGTTCTTAGTATAAATTAATGTTGTTTCATATAGTTCCCATTAAGTGACTTATTTCATGGTGCTTTGGTATTTCCCTTAGATTCAATGCTTTGATACTCTCTGACATGTTTCTTTAAGGCAAATTACTTGCCTCATAAGTTCCAACTATTACACCTGCTACAGTCATAATCTGTTGATATGCTAACTGTTGAAACATTTTGTGTGGCCGTCTTTAAATAATATACATCACCTACCAATTTTACTTTTCTGGTTTCAGTATTTCCCATAGATATAAGTTGAGCTTAACTAACTGGATTCCAAGGCATGAGCCAAATTTTTATAAAGAACAGACATAAATTATAATACGTGAACTCTCAGCTCACACACTTTTGTTTTAGCTTGAGAAAATAACTGAACAAAGTCCATTTAAATCTCATGATACTCCAGTCCCTGACTATGCATACAGAAACATCCAAAATTCACAAACATAAAATCAATACTTCTTTTAAAAATAGAACTTTATAAATATCAGAATGAACATTTCTCATGCAATCTTGTAAATTTAGATACACTTATAGGTGAGATTACTATACAAGCAAAAATACAAGTAGATGAACATTTTGTTTATGATGTCACTCTCTCCAGTGGATTTTTTTTTCAGAACAAAATAAATAGGATAGTTTTAAAGAATTTCAACTAAATAACAATGAAGAAAAACATGCAATCCAGGAAAATCCCTTGTCTTTAACAATCATGATTTTGATGGGTTTTAATTCTATTGTCCTATCAGATAATAGTTACCTAGTCAGAAACCTCAGTATGTATTTTTAATATGGAGAATTTAACTAGAGAACTGATTACACTGATATTAGCAAATGGAGCAGCAACAGAGTGAATGGAACAATCTCCAGATTTACATGAGTCATTCAAGGCAGAGAAATAAGAGGGAACATGTATGATGTGTTTAAGGGCTAAGCTATCTTAGTTCATCAGTTTCCCAGAAGTTTTTTCCTTTGGTCTAGTATGCAGGAAAGAAAACTATGGAATATCTTTGGAAGTTTAAGTGTTTATTATAGCAGCACTCTTAAAACACAGCCAGAAAGAGTTTCCTAGTGACACGGGCTGGCTAGATACTATAAAGGAGATCAGAACCTGAGCCAGTGTATTTAAAAGAGTTGAACATTCTCAGAATTCAAAGAGATCTTCCTCCTGCTTTGTGCATGTATTTAATTGGGGTACATATTTTGTAAATGATACTCCAGCTTTGCTTGTGCCTATAAGCTTTCATTTTATGGATCATGAATGTTCTCTATTTTGGTTGAAG
Source organism: Rhizomys pruinosus (assembly GCA_009823505.1). Taxonomy (NCBI): domain Eukaryota; kingdom Metazoa; phylum Chordata; class Mammalia; order Rodentia; family Spalacidae; genus Rhizomys; species Rhizomys pruinosus. The sequence continues at coordinate 1,295,910 of VZQC01014451.1, forward strand.
CTATTTTCTATCCTAGAAATACCTTGACCTCCAGGATATATTTTTCCCAAATTAATTTTGTGTAATACTGATAAATTACACATAGTGCCAGTTCTGGAGAGAGAGAGAGAGAGAGAGAGAGAGAGAGAGAGAGAGAGAGAGAGATCATGAATGTATTCCCGCCTGGTGGGCTCATATTTTATGGAGACCAGTAGTCATCCTTAGATGTTGTTCCTCAGGAACACCTGTTATCTCACTGGTTTTAAGCTTATTAATTATACTAGGCTCTCAGGGCAGTGAACTGAAGGGATCTGGCTGCTTCAGACTCATGGAGCATAACACTACACTAGTACTTATGCTGAATTCATCACATCTGCTGTAGGAATACAGGAAGTAGCTGGGGCCTGGAAACTGCAAGCTACACGTTTGCTTCCTCCAAGTTTCAACTATTGGCCAGTACTTTGATAGGTCAAAGATGTAAGATGAAAACAGATAAAAAGGTGTTTGAAATGGGTGAAACCCAGCTTCATAAAAATAGATCACAGTAAAGAGGATGAGGGAAGAGCTAAGATGCAATGCATAAATGGCCACCATACAAACAACAGTCATGAATGCTGTACTTATGACTAATATCCACATAATAAAATTATGGCTATTATCCATGCTTCTATATACAGAATATTTCATTGTGTGACTGTGTGTGTGTATGTGTGTGTTTGTCTCCGGTGTGTATGTATGTATACGTATTTGGTATATGTATGCTGTCTGTGCTGATGTCTAGATACAGGTACATGCATATGGAGGCCAGAATAAAGTATCCAGCATTTACCTCCATTGCCCTCTGATTATTTTCCTCGACTCAGTCTCATACTGAAACAAAGACTGTTTCCACTAGGCTGAATGGATATTCAGTTCTCAGCATCTGTCAGTCTCTGCCCTTGAAGCGAGGACTCTTAGGACCTTCTAGGTCCTTAAAACCATGACTATTTTATGTGTTGCTGGGGATTCAAACTCAAGTCATGATTATTGTGTCACAATGGCTCTTAAGCAACTAACCAACTTCTCAGCTCCACACTTTGTAATTCTTAATGATTACAGGTTCTTTATTTCTGTACATGCATTAGTTATGTGTATATTATTAAATGGAAATAAAGGTATATTTCCAATCCATGATAACCTTATAACCTTATTCAAGTGAAATTTTTCATACTGAGTTTATCATACCTGAAAGCATATACTATGTAATTGAGAAATAACAATGAAAAGGACCAATTTTATTGTAATTCATTGAATGATTTAATATTTTCATTTGTATTCATTAGACAATGATTTTCATTCTATTAGTTTAATTCAGTAAGTAAAAAGTGTATGTTTTTAGTAATTATTCAGAAACATTAATTGAGCAGGTTCAGTATACAATTTCATGTGTAAATATATTTATCCACTTTCCAAATGAATTTGTTTACAAAATAATTAATGTTGCAATCTGTGCTGTAATCTCAAAGTACTTCTCTCAAAAAAAGTTAAAAGTGTTAGATAACCACTTCTACTAATTTAAAGGATCAGCTAAATTGTTTATTTTGCTGAGGAGTTGTTCAGATTATAGAGTGTCTCTATTCCCACTGGCTTCAAAAATCATGTGCTGCTGCATTATTCATAACCAGCAACATTTCAACAGATTAGCAGTTTAAGTAAAAATAAAATAGATTTTTAAAAACATTCCAAAGAGTTTGGTTCCAATGTTATAAAAGACATATAAATATTACATATGAGATTCTGCTGCCCTCTTCTGATAAAAATACTCTCTGCAATAAACAATGTTAAGAAAATATTCAAGGGACTTTTACAGCATATTTTACAGGTGTTTGGGGAATGATGTGCTGGAGGAACACATGGAAACAAGTTATCTTAGTAACACACCTGGATTCTCCTCACTGCACAGTCATTTCAAACATCTTCCTACCATGGCATTTGTTATCCTTTCTTCTCACCTTAAAACACCTGAATCAGGGCTGGACAGATGGCCTAGCGGTTAAGAGTGCCAACTGCTCTTGCAGAGGACCCGGGTTCAATCCCCAGCCCCCACCTGGCAACTGAGAACCATCTTTAGCCCCAGTTCCAGGGGAATCTTGACACCCTCTTCTGACCTCCATGGCATTGCACGACATTGGTGCACAGACATGCATGCAAACAGTACATGCATACACATAAAAATAAATAAATAAAACCCCACCTGAATCAATAGTTCCCGTTTAGATGATGCATGTATCATAATTGGTTGGAAATATTTAGTTTAGCACTTTTTTGACGTGGTAACTTTAGGAGTTGTAAAAAAGTCATAAAAATAGTGGTGTTTCAATCTAGAGGACTTGAGGCTTATGAAAAGTACTTAACATGAATAAAAATTCATCTTTAACCTGAAATGTTTGCTTCCTTCTTCTTTGATTATTTCACACTGTTTTAAATTTCATGACAAAATTTTATATGTAACTTATGCTAGTCTACACATTAGATTTGTGTTTCTTCCCCATCAGCTAATGCATATTGAAATACAGCTTTATGTACATCACATAACCAGAATTGATTTTTAAATATTAGATGAATGATAGTGAAATGTGTTTCATTTTTAATAATTAAGTAAAAGGATAATTTACATTTCAGTAATGTTAAATAGTTAGGAGTTCTCGTTTCTGCTATTAATATGGATACTTCAAAATGAGTTCAAGTTTTCTTAACTACCATATCTAGAAACGATTCCTATGAACTACAAAACTTCAGAAGATAAAACCAAAAAGAGATCTCTTGTTCTTTTCTCTCTTTTCCTCTCCTTCTCTCTCTCCTTCTCTCTCTATATATAACCTTTTTGAAGTTATAAGCAAGAATATAATAAAGCATAGCATGTTACATTACAGAATTATTCAGTTTGCTATAGTATAATTGAGACAAAATAATTGGATCCAATATTTATAGGCTTTACGACCTTGGACCTATTAGTTCAGATCATTCTAATAACTAGTTGCCACTCAGAATGAAGCAAAAATCCACCATAAATGCTGAAAATACTTTTTTAGGTTTTTTATTGTACATTTGATTGTACATATGTGGACTTCATACAGTGGCTCCTATTCAAACCTGGGCCGCCTCCTCCATGCTCCCAATCCTCCGTCAGAACTCACGTATTACACCATCCATGTTAATTAAGTTTTTGAACCCAGGTGTTCTTCAGTGCAAATTCATCCACTTGGGGCTGGTCAGCACATCTAGAAATCTTAAGTAACACAAATTCTTCCTCATCCAGAAGTAATCAGTTTCCAGTAGTCCTCAGTCCAGTGCTGGCCCACCAACTATTCTCTTGCTCCACTCTGGAGTCTTGTCTGAGTTGGTATGGGTCCCATGCCTGATGCTATCATTGCCACAATTTGACAAGTGCAAACTTAAAGTGGTCTGAAACCCTACATTCATGAGCTAGCACTGGCTGTTACAATCTTTCCACACAACTTCTGCAATGATCTCTGAGCTGTGGGTGGGTGAGGAAGTGTAATATAGGTGTCTTATCCGTGGACACACACACCATAAGTTGCCAATCTTTGAAATATGGTCAGTTGTGACTTTCTGTGTGCATTGCACTCTTGCATAATGAAGCTTCATTGGTGAGAATTGAAGGTTGCACTGATTTTCTCCTCCCCCTCATTCTGCTATGTTCCAGGAGTCTTAGGTGTCAAGGTTCAATTCTATGTGTGTCTCCTTGGATTGAGCATCTTTCCAATTAGATAGCTATTGATGTGCCCCCAAATAACAGTGCCATTATGGCACCAAGAGAGGGAGTTTGCTGTGCAGGTAATTATGGTTGTTAGGCTTTAGGGACTATTGGCTAACTTTCAACCTTAGGATTGTGTATTTTACTTAGCATTATTAGTTCTAAACTTCAGGTAGGTTTCCAGGTCAGTTCCTCTCCATTACTCCAAATCCTGTTCCTGACATTTGTATGTCCTGCCTTGAGCAGTAGGCATTTATTTCCTTGTCCTGGTAGATAATCAAGAGTTTTGTTGATAGTTTGTGTTATTTTGAGAGTTTCTTGGCTAACTCTCGCTGACCAGTCAAAAGCAGGTATCTTCTATCTGGCACTGTGTTGCTTGCCACACAGCCCCTAGGTATACCTGTACACTAATTTTCAGGCAGTGCATGACCATGTCTCATAGGGGATCAGAGAGATCCTATTACCCTCTGGGTTCCCTAACCACCCAAGATCCAGTCATCTATATTCTTTCTTCTTACCTTCCCACCTCTCTCCTCCTTCTGCATGCCTTTAATACCAATACTCAGGAGGCAGAAACAGGAAGATCTCTCTAAGTGCAAAGCCAACCATGAGCACCTGGCCATATGATAGAGTGATCCTGGTTATATGGGGCAGGGAGACCTTGTCTCAAAAAAGGGGGGATTCCTTTTTTATATAGATACATTATCCTCTTTATCTTTATCACATTATGCCATATAATCTCCTTTGTCCCTATTTAAAAAGTAACTATAGCTTTAGAAAGTACCTAAATATCTTCTGCATAGCAAATGAAAGAATTTGCACAGAAAAAGACAATCTAAAGAATGGGAGAATATCTTAACCAACTACATATCGGGCATAAAATTAAAATCTACAATAATATACACATAACTTAATAAAACATTAAGAATAGAATAATTCGGGGCTGGAGAGATGGCCTAGCGGTTAAGAGCGCCGACCGCTCTTACAGAGGACCCGGGTTCAATCCCCAGCACCCACATGGCGGCCGAGAACCGTCTGAAGCTCCAATTCCAGGAGAACTCCAGTTCCAGGGGAATTCGAGACCCTCTTCTGACCTCCGCGGCGTTGCACGACACGGGTGCACAGACTTGCATGCAGATAGTACATTCATACACATACAAAAATAAATAAAATTAAAAAAAAAAGAATAGAATAATTCAATCAGTAAAATGGCAAGTGAACTGAACAGTGAGTTCTCAAAAGAATAATATATAAAAATGTATAATACCCTTAATCACCAGTGATGGGATTGTCTAATGACTGTCTAAAATTCCATCACAATCCAGTAAGCATTCCTATCATTAAGAAAACAAATAACAATAAATACTGGGTATGTTTCGGGTATAAAGGAATCCATATACACTGCTGGGAGAAAAGTATGCCAGGGATGGTACTATGGAACTCAGGGTGGAGACTCCTCAAATCCTAAAAATAATAAAAGTATAATATGATTGAGATGTATCAGTACCGAGTTTATAGTCAAAGATTTATAAGTCAACATAACACAGAAATGCCTTCACATCCAAATTTATGTCTGCACTATCCATAATGCACAAGTTGTGTAATGAGGCTAGATACCTATTAATAATGGGTATGGAGAATTAGAGTATATAAAACTCGGGCCGGGTGTGGTGGCGCACACCTTTAATTCTAGCACTTGGGAGGCAGAGGCAGGCGGATCTTTGTGAGTTCAAGGCCAGCCTGGGGTTGTGAGTTTCAGGACAGCTGGGGCGACAGGGAGACCCTGTCTC